>JAOXXN010000220.1:5171655-5195010 GCA_026770055.1 Myrmophylax atrothorax | reverse complement strand
GCTGGTGAATGGAGGCTCTTTTTGTCTTGTAATGGAGGCTGTTTTCTTTTTAAGTCCGTGAGTGGAGGCTCTTTATTTACAAAGCACACAAAACCCTCTCATTTTGCTCTCACCTAGGCATGTATTTTCCCTTTCTGCTTAGCAATGCAAAGGGAGCTAACACTGCAGAACTGCAGAGGTATTTGCATCAGCCATGTCCCTTCACAAGTTACAGATGTCCTGATTCATAAAAATCCTTCATGTAAACAAGTAGCTGGGATTTCCTCTGCTTCCTCCACCTTTCCCCTGCACTCATCACCCCACGTGGTCTTCTCAAGGCCACCCTTTATTTCAGGGTTATGCAGTAATTTCATTTCTTCCTGTAGGAGCAGAACAACCCCCTCTGTCCCCTCTCCTTGCCTCCATGAAAACACAGAAATGCAAAGAGAGGGATGACCCATTTTGTGGGGAAACCAATCATTAAATTCTGGATGAGTCCAGGAAGAACTGCAAACCATTTGGTTACTGCAACAGCAGTGACTGGGGAAATCCTGGGGATAAACAGAGCACTTTGTGCAAAGTAATGAAGACTAATGTCCAGGAAGGCTAATTCTGCTAAACAATGACTTAAGCCTTGGTGAGCCTTAATATAGTAAACCATTTATTTCAAGGAGCAGACAGAAGAGTCTCTGGGCTCTAGGAACTGGTGTTGAGGCAAGAAAGCAGCTACAATGTCTTAAGCTTGTCCTAAAGAAAAAGCCTTTCTCTTGCCTTGTCCCTTCTCTCTGCAGAAGTGAAAAGGCAGTACAGGGGAGAAATGGAAACTGCAGACACAGGAGCCCTGGCAAAGAGCTGCTATAATATAAGGAGAATTGAATCAACTGGCTTGACACTATTTCCCCCTGTGCAGTTTTGGGCTGCTAAATCATCCTCTAAAAGCAAACATCTAACAGGAGAATAAAACATCCTACAGGAGGAGGAGGAGAATACACTTAATGGTCATTTTCCATTGCCCTCCTGAACAATCAGAGTCAGCAATAGATGACTGCACCTCCCACTCTTTCAGACTAAATAACTCCTAGGGCTGAGTATCTGTAGGAGGATGGTTCTCGTGACAGTGAGACATTTACACACACAGCTTCCTGCTGACCCAGCTCAAGCTGTGCGTTTTTGTGCCAGCACCACTAAATCACTACAATCAAGGCCTCTCTCCATTTTGCTCTTTCTAAAGTGATTTACATCAATTTGGGGTAAGGCAATTTCCTCTCAGCAGGAGGCTGCACTGAGGTGAACCTCCCTGAACAGGAGCAGAGGTATCTAACACGGAACAGTTTTTCCAGGGGATCCACCTGGTTTGTTTGATCCAGTGTTGCTTTGTCACATCATATGATTCCTCCAAATGCATTAATGCAAACCATGATCAGTGTTAGATCTTCATCCTCCTCCCTATCCCATCACAAACCCAATATAAAATCATAAAAACACAGTGGAAGACCAGATAATTGTAACAGTTACATCAGTGAGAGATGGGAGTTCCAAAGAGGATCTGAGCATAATTTATCTATAGTAGCAACCCATGGAAAAGGGGATAGGGCAGATATCACCCAAGGATTTAAAACAAAAACTGGAGTGTCAGGAATGGAGTGAGGGTGGGAGGATGGGGGCAGACACAGCCAGAGTGGAACCAGTACCATGGTGGTGAATAAGAAAGTAGAAAGGGGATTTCACATGCAAAATTAAAACACAGTGCAATTAAGGGAGTATTCAGATCACCTTATCACCTTTCAGTCCATGTTCTCCAGGGTTTCCCATCAGCCCCTGAAACAAAAGTAAGTTCAGAGTGAGGCTGAGCCATGGTGGAGACTTGCTCAAGTCTGTGACATTGATGTCCCCAATGAGGTTGGTGGCTCAGACCCACAGGGTTGGCCTGGCAGAGTCCTAAGGCCAAATGCCAGACTGCTCCAAAGGTGTGCTCCATCACACACTCTTTAGACACCCTTCATGGCCTGGAGGCACAGAGGGAAAATGCACCTGGAATTCTTCACTTACTGCAGACCACCGGTAGGATGTTGTGCTCAACAGTTCTATGCTGGGACAGGGGATACACATCACTGCTGCCTGCTCTTTCTCTCAGGACAGTCACCACTGCCCACGGGAGGAACAGAGAAACCTTCAGCCCTGCTGTGTAGCGATGAATGCTCACACAGCTTCATTACTCTCTCACCTTTAATCCTTTAGGTCCTGGGTAGCCGATCGGTCCGACAGGGCCCATGTCACCCTAGTAGGAGAAAGAAAATTACCAAAGTCATTAGGTGCAAAACGAACAGATCACTGCACGTGGTGTGAAATTCCTCTGCTCTCTGGTCTCAGTAGCCCTGAAGAATTGCAGCACCAGCCTCAGCAGAAGCATCTTGGCACAGGTCTGAGGGTGTGTTAAAAAGGACATAGACCCAAACAACAAAAAGGGCAATAGTTAGGCAATTTAGGTGACTACCAAACTCTAAAAGTGATATGGAGAGGAGAGGGGAGAAACAGGAGGTAAGGACAGAGGTGCCTCATCCTGCTGCAGTGAGACGTCAGTGTGGCATTGTGTGTCGGGACTCACTCCAGTGCAGGACAGTGGAGCTCAGGGCTGCTGTGTGTACCTGTGCTGTATAACAGACACCCTTCAGTGCTGCCATTTAAATGGGCTCTGGCTGCTTTCTGCCCATGAAGAGAGTCAGTGACAGCGTGCACCGGTCTGGCCTCAGTGTGGAAATAAACAGGGCAGTTCCCTGAAGGAGCATTTCTCTGGCTGCAACCCTGGGCCCGCAGCCACGGGAAGAGTGCTGGGCTGCAGCCACCCAACAGAGTCCTTTTCATGCCTCCCAGCATAAAGGCTGCTTGTAGGAACACGTTTACTTAAAGCTTTGCCCACATGGTTAATTAGAGGAGCAAGAGGCTTTAGTTACATGTAATTCTGCTCTTCAGCCTCTCTTACGCAGCAAACCAAATCCCTGTGGGGTGTGTGAGGCAACTGGGAACTCGGCTGCTCCCTGGGGTGGCTGTAGGTGGGAAGGAAGGAAGACACTGAATGGGGGACAGCTGCAACTGTCACCTTCTCCATGCCCTGCAGTGTGAGCCCCGTGTGCAGACCCCAGAGAAGGAGGCTGGTGTTGTCCCACAGAGAGGAGAAGGCAGGATGGATGCACTCCCATCCTCCCCAGGAGGATGGAGGAGGTCACTCTTAGTTCTGTCCCACTAGAGATGCTACAGCATCCTGAATTCAGGAGTTATATATTACCTTGAGGCACAAGATATGACTCAGTTTGACCTGAATCTCAATTTGAAGTTTGTATCTGCTCAGAGGGGCTCTGTCAGACCAAATGGGACTCTGCCCCAAACCCCTGCCTCTCAGATATATTCCTGGGTTTGGTGCTCTGTGTTTGTGCAATGTTTAGTACAATCAAGGCCTTAATCTCAGCTGACACACACACTCTTAAAATTTAAGATGTGGAAAGGCAGAAAGGGAAGGTTTTTAACCATTCACTGCAAGTTGAGTTTCCATGGATTATCAGAGCTGAAGAGGAATCATTTTGAAAGAATGCTGTAGTACTAACAGCCAACCACTTTTTGTGCATGGAAGGGATAACCCGAAACAAGTATTGAGACCTAAAAATAAACCATGTGTTCAACTGGGCATTCACTAACCCCCAGCACAGCTGCCAGTGGAGGAGTTGCCACCCATCCTTACAGCCATTTATCTCCTGCTGGGGAAGAGTGTAATGAAGGGTGGAATTTGGCTGTGTACATAATTACCTGGATTAATGATGGGATGGTGAGGGTGCACATAAAATTCATGTATACCCAGAGGACAGACTGTTCCTGCCCATGGTCTTTCCAGTGAACAAGAACTGTGTGTCCCTGAGGTCACTGTTTACAGGGACTGGCTTCTTAAGAGACAACCTATCCTGGTATGGAATGAATGTTGCATCTTTGAAGAAACACCCTGGCAATGTTATCAAAAGATCCTGTAAAAAGGAACTGACAACAAACTTTTAATCTGTTTCCTTTTACTTGGAAAGGGTTTTCCCTCTTCCACATTCCAATCCACCAGGAAACCCCCTCTCTCCCGAGATGTCACACCTCCCCCATACAAACAGGCATCCTGCTCCCTGCCCTGCCACAGGAAGAGGAAAATCTGTGTGTAGTTATGCAGGTTGAAAGGGCTAAAGCCCAAAAATCCAGATATTCATTTGGTTTTGTACTTACAATGAGTCCAAGGACTCCAGGAGGACCTGGGGCTCCCAATTCTCCCTAAAAGGAAACACAAACCCACATGGTTAGGGACACTTTATAGGCAAGCAGAGGCTGAAAGGTAGCTCAGTGTTTTAAGAGTTTAAGTGAAGGGGAAAAACTGTTCCTCCCTCTTCCATCCCTCCTTTTACCCCTCCAGCCACTTCCCCAGCCAAAGTGATCCAGAACTTCCATCTCCAGGAGCGCGTTCTCAAGCACATCCTTGGCAGACACAGGGCTGCTTGTTGCTGGGCAGTTATTCCCAGGGCTGACTTCCCTCCCAGGAGCAGGCTGGATGAAAGGAGCATTTGACTGTGCAGGCAGGGGAGAGGTGGGAGCCTGCCCCAGGTGAGATCCAGCCATGGGCAGGGAGAGGGACCGGAGTGGGGAGGGAGTATGGGGACAGCAAGGTGGGAAGGAGGAAGGCTGTTGCTTAGCATTGAGAAAGGTGAGTTTTTTGGGAGTGGTTAACTAAAAATAAGACCCATTGGAATAGGAAGACATGAATGAAAATGCAAATAGGTGACTTGGGGAGATGGTATGGCAGCTTCTGGTCCTGGCCAATGGGTCCTGGGAGTGTGTTTGGCATATGGGACAATCTGAGGCTGCTTCTCCTGTATCCAAGAGCTGATTTGAGGTGGGGAACCAGTAGCATCCTCTGCTTCATCCACCTGGGCTCTTGCCCAGACCATCAACTTACCATTTCTTTAATTTTCAGGAAAAGCCCACAGTCTTCAAACTTAGTTTGTCTGGAGGGATGAGTCTCTTTTAATCCCATTGCAGAGAGCAGGTGATGGATTGCAGAGATTTCCTCTTGGGCTCTGTGCCCATCTCCGTCTCTTACATACACTCCCAAGCTGAAGCATTTTAAAAAGTACCAGCTCCTCTTAGAGGCTTTCCAAGAGCACCGTGGAGCTCCTCATTTTGAGGAACAGACTGTTGTTGGGGCTTGTGGAGTTGGTTTGGCTTCTCAGCTTCACCAAAAACTCCCTCTATGTGAGCTTTCCAAAGACACACACATGCCACGAGCACCAGCAGGTATCTGATGGCATCTCCAGGTGAAGCAAAGAAGAGAAGCTGTGACAGACTGTCAGAACTCACCTATCCAAGTCCCTAAGTACTTCAGCAACCATGGGAAGCTCAGCCTGTCTTGTATCTCCCTCAGTGGCATCCCTGGCCATGCTGACAGTGGGTTGCTTGTCAGGGTAAGGACCTGCTCTTACACACCTCCATCTCCAACAGGGCCTCTCAAAACAAGTGCATTGGGAATGCTAAACTTCCCCTTGGCTCAGACAGCCCTACCCCTGGTCTCGATCACGCTGGCTACTCTCTTTGACAGCCCAGCTCAGTTTATGGTGCACATCTGGTGGAGTTCCCTCCAGTGCAATAAAGCTCCCCTTTTATGGGAAGATTTGCCTAGTGGAAGAAGGAAAAAGAAGGGGACGCAACGTGACTGAATGTGCTCAGGCTCCTTGGGTAAAGGGTTACGTGTGTTTATTTTATGGGAAGTGGAGTAAAGGACTATTGGGCAAGCACACACAAAAAGCGTTTCATAATCTCAACCAGCCCAAAATTGCTTTTTTATGGCCGGTTCCTTTCCTGCATATTTGGGACATCTGGGGAGCAATTGTTCCTCATGGGTGGGATTTCTGTGTCCTCAGAGCTACTGTTATAAGGTCGGCTTCAAGCTCATAGTCAAGGTCTGGCATTACTAGCTTAGCAGGAAGAGGGAGTATCCAGGAATGCTGAGCACCAGAGATGCACAATGGCCTGGGTTTCCCAGGAAGCTCTGTGGGCTCCCAGGGCGGATGGGCTGTGGACTGGGTGGATGGTGATCTCTTGGTCCCGCAAGTTTCAAGAGGGACTTCCCATATTTCTGAGTTATATCATGTGGATATTCCTCAAGAGAAAGGGTATACGTAGAAATGCATGACCTCACGACAGAAGAGGATTTCCTCTTGGAAGAGGAGGGGGTGGACTCCCCTGAGACGTGTAGACAGACTAGTTGTTAAATTGAGCCACTCTCTGCCCTGGGAAATGAAGGATTTACAAGTGGTCTTTCCTGGCCATCAATAATGACAGGCTGGTCCCTGACCTGTGAGGAAAATCAGGCTCTATTCTCCTTTCTTTGGTGCATGAACCGGGCACTGGGACAAGAGAAGAGATGAATCAACAGCCCTTTCCCATGTCTAATTCCTGTGATTAAGAGCCTAATTGGAGTGGCTAAACACTCCGGGAACGGGGATCTGGAATGCGATGGCTCAACAGTTCTCAGCGACCTGGTAGGAGGGAAGAAGGCCCCTGGGGTTGGAAGAGCCTGTGCTCTGCCTGGAGGGGACAGAAAGAAGATCAGAGTGTCGCTGCAGCCATCCCCACGCGAGCAGTGGATCAAACAGAGGATGTGGGAGCCCGGGGCTGTGGCCGCCCTCCCGCCCGCCGGCAGCTCAGCTGCACCCCCACCCACCAAACCCGGCATATTTGTGTGTTCCACAAACAGACTTTCTGGCATTTTTCTGCGTCTGTGACTCCGCTTGTGACCCTGTGAACCTCCCTTTAAGTCAGCCGAAACAGTCTGTTTTCATTCTGCAACCTCCAAGGCACATTAATATTTAAAAGCCGTTGATAAGATGAAAGAAGAGCGATTTTTCTGGATGAATCAAAGGAAGGGATATTTGCTGCTCCCCGATGCTCTGGGAACTGCCATTCAGCTAGCTGGCATCGAGCACATCTTCTCAATGGGCCTTAGACAACTTGCATATTTAAAAGAAAACAAAACAAGTTATTTGGGAAAAAAAGTCTTCCTGACCTCCAGGATTCCTGCTCGTCCTGGTGGGCTGGCTGGAAATAGCAATACAATCAGAAAGTCTTCTACTTTGGGACTACTGATTCCACTCTGACCCATGGCTTAAGCTGACTGAAGGATGGGAAAAGTCCTGTAGAAGTATTCCTTGGGAATCTAATTCTTTCAGTTCACTGCATTTATGACTCTTGTGCTGAATTCCCACAAAGGCTGGGCTGTAGCTGAGCTTGGCTTGGTGATTGGAGTAGGTTGTGAAAATAACTTTTATGTTGCATATATGACAAATGGGAACTTGCAGACACATGTGGAGTGGGTCACTTCACACAAATCATCCCGTCAAATGCCAGAGCAGCACGGTGATTATGTGTGAATAACCAAGACAGCAGGAATTTCAAAGATGAATCAGTGCTGCTCACATGCTAATTGAGGGAGAACCAACAAAGTCATTCAGAAAATAATTAAGAATAATTAATACATCTGAGAACTGTTGTAATCCATGAGGGCACGTTCTGAGAGAAGAGGAAAACACAGCACATCCCCAACTGTGCGGTGTTAAGTGCTACAAGAGCAGAGCAAATTAAACCTTATCAGCACTCAGTTGCTTAAATGGTCTCTGGGACCATTCTGACCCAATTCCCAGGAGACACATCCCATTTTTAGGAATCCAGCAGGGGTCAGATGAAGACCAGAGGGAGGCCAAGAGCTCTGGTGACTTCTCTCTGTGGAGTTCCAGGGCTGTCTGAGGCATGGTGCAGGGCAGCAGCCTGGGGAGACAGTCCCTCAGTACTCCCAGACACTGGAGTGGGGAATCTGCCACATTTTTGCCCTGTGGTGTGGACAATATGGTCCAACCACTGCTCACTCAGCCAGAGTCACATCCCTGCCCCTTCTACCCTGATTTTCTTCTAGGCACATCCCCATGATGAGAAAGCAACTATCAAGACTGAGGTGCAAGGAAGGCAAGAGATGGACACAGAAAGCTACTGGCAAATGATGACCTGGCAGTTACAGGAATCGAACATGGGAATTTGCAGCAGGGCAGCTTGAGCAGGGCAAGGAGGTACATTTGTTTTTCAGGAGGGCTAAAACCAGTCAGCAGCTGTCAACAAACTTTAAAGCTTCACTCAGCTCTAACTAGCACGATGCAGTACAGTGTACTGTCTGCTCCAATAGAAAGAAGGAAAAAATGATCAACTTACAGGGTTCCCATCGATGCCTGGAGGTCCTCGTTCCCCAAAATTCCCAGGAAAACCCTGAGAAGAGGAGGCAAGCACAAATGTTAGTTATTGAGGCTCCCTGGTGTAAAGACAGTCAGTTACAAAATGCTCCCCCTGCACTCAGTGTAGCACTTTGGAAAGCAGCAGGGCACAGGGACATGTGGGACAACCAGCCTGCATGTCCTCATCCAAACCATTCCTGCCCCACCAGCACATCTGCTCAGCAAGGAGCTCTACAAGGCCAAAAGCTGATTCACTGCTCTCTCCTGGGGCCAATGATGGGTAACCAGAAGTACCGTTTATGAGGCTCAGACGTGAACTGTACATTCACTGACAGGAGCCTTGAGGGGAGGAATCAGTGAGGAGGCAGGGAAGGTTTTTTCCTTGGCCAAGCTGTGAAAAGCAACCACTGCTGAGGCTGCTGGACCCAACTTGTTCGCACCTCTTGCAGATTCTGTCCAGCCCTGGGCATGGGTCTTATAGCAAGTGAGGCTTGAAAGACAATGTGAGTGTGCATAGCAGGGAGAAGGGGTGGAGATCAGTGCTGCTGTCCATCATTTGCTTCATCCACATCCTAGACAAGGCATATGCAACCATGTGTAACTTACATGTGAAATGGCAGTCCCACATTTGGAAGGTCTAACTCTGTGTTCAAAGATACAGTGCTCTCTGGCCTTTTTCAGGTAGAAATATCCTACTGATAGGATACTTCCTTAAAAGTCAATACTTTTATGTTCTGGAAGAATTTATAAACCTGCTGCGATGACTATATTATAGAATGGATTGCCAATCTGAATTATTTCATCCTATCTCCCAACACAATCATTTTAACAGCAACCCCTACTCACAGGGTAGCTGGACAGTGCAAAGCCTGTTGGAGCCCATGCAAACCCTTAATGGAGCTGATCAAAGATTCTTGGTGAATTCACTCCCTTTCAGCTTGCCAGAGGAACAAACGGTTCCAAACTCATTACAGTCCCCACCCCAGGGCTGTGAAAGGCCATGTTTACTACATGAAAAAGTCACCACAAAAGACGACTTCATCATCTCATTATATCTGATACAAATTTGGAAGACTTCAGACAATTATGGAGGAGGGAGTGGAGGTACTGAGCCAGAGCCAGAACATGGTGGTGAGACACGTTCTCTCTCACACTTTTAGATAGACCCTGTGCTTCCCCCTAAGACTCTCTAATTCCCTGCTACAAACAAATCCCACAGCAGCTGTTGTGTCATGCTCTGCCTCCCTCAGGAAGTGCTCAGCAGATGGGGGCACGCAACCTTTGGGGTTAGGAAACCCTCTTAGTCACTACACTGACACTTTCAAGGAGGAGTTGAGTTTAAGATGGATTGGCCTTAATTTTACCCTGAGCTTGAACTTCCTTTACCACAGGTCTGGCAGGGAGGAGGCTGCCAAGAGCCATCAGGGACCAGCTCAAACATCAGCACTTCAGGGCTACTCCAAACTTTGCCTGCAGTGGAAGATGCTTTGGGGGGAGGCTGCGACACTGAGGCAAGAGAGGGCTGTGACTCTCCACTTTTTCCTTGCATGATCCTTAAGATGGAGTGAGATAAAACATGACACAGCATCCACCTCCTCTGACTCTGAGCCAAAAGGAAAATAATTTGATAGAACTCCCTGTGGCCAGAGTGTACATAGAGCCCAACCCCAGGCTTTGACTTCTGGGCTTGGTTAATTCATCTAGAGCTGAATCCTCCGTTATTCTCCACACTGTTCTGACTGTGGCCATCAGGATGAAAAACTAAGAAATAAATTTGCATATAAAAGGTTTTCTAGCCAGAACATCTACCTTTGTGTTTCAGTTGGGAGTGGGAACTTGCAAAGCAAAGCTCCAACCACCTCTGCTCCCTCTTGTTTCTGATGGAGCAGTTTTAGAGAGTGAGCAGCATTTCTTAGCTGAGGCTTCACCAGGAGATGTGCTCCAGAGACACATCAACAAGTTGCAACTGCTACTGGGTGTGTTACTTCCAACTCTAATTGGGAGTTACAGCAAAACTGCCTTACCCCCTTCCTCTGGCTCACCAGAGGTACAAAGAACAACACAGTCATGTACTGGGCTAGCTGAGAGCTTAAGAGAAAGGGAAGGAGCAGACAGGGAGAGGATGACCCTTGCTGAGCCACAAGGATGCTCCCTCCTCCTGTCTGCTTCCCTGTGTGACTCAAACATTGGCTAACTGGGAAAAGCAAACCTGAGGCAAGGGAAATGTAACAGCCAACAGCAATCTGGAAACTCATCAGCAACACTGAAAATTGAAATGATCACAACACAGAGAACAGGAAAACTATACTGGAAAACTCTGCAGTCAAAGGTGTCATCCAACACCTCCCTTCACCTTTGAGTGCTTACAACTCCTGGTCCACACAACCAGGCAAAAAGATACTTGCTCATATCTACGGTGAGAGATGGGAGAACTGTTTAAAACAACCAAAATTTTGCCACTGACCTCAGAGCCAGCATTTCACTTCTGTACCAATTCCCTACAGCATGCAGTGCACACTCCTAAACCTACACAAGCTATTGCTTGCTTGGATTCAGCACTTCTATTTTATGGGAATCCTGTGAACAGGAAAGTTGTCTGCCTTTTTCCAGCTAGGCACTACATCCCTCAGGGCTGTGCACGTGCCAAGAAGCTGTGGTAAGCAACCACTGGAAACAGCCTTCTGCCATCTAGAGACAAAGATGTCAAATATAACAAGAAGGCAGGGGGCCTACAATTTTCTTTAATGAAAAAAGGGGGAAAATAACTCTGCTACATGCTGAATCAATCAGATCAGAAGAGAGATGTGCAGGGAAAACTCATTGCTCAGTCAAGGCAAAAAGAAAAAAAAAAGACTGCCTTGGAATATTTTGCTGTTTACAGTCATAGAGCTTGCCAAGGAAAATATGAGTGTGCATAGACTGATACTGTACTTACGCTGCTGCAGATTTCAGTCACAGCCTCCTGCACTCCCTCAGCTGCATCCTTCCTTTCTCAGAAGGCACAGCTGGGCATGGAGCGACCCAAGGATGCCACTGAGCAGCAGTCTGGCCCTGGGGCTGCTGAGGTGTCTGCTGTTAAGCTGTTCTCTTTGCCAGTGCGGGGAGATTTTACTACTTTGACTGGTACAATGAAAACAATATTGCTACAGCAGCATAACATCACCTAGGGGAATGCTTGCTTCAGGCTAAAACCATTTCCAAAATTTAGCTTAAAACACTTGCAACGTGATATAAACAATGTACTTCTCTGCCAGGATAAAAGTGTCCAGATAAGGAACTGTTTAAATCCAAATGTTTCCCACTGATTTCTTTTTATGCCTCAGTTTCCAGTACTAGCCTTGCTGCTTAAAGACAGGAGATCTGAGGCACTTGGTAATAGTTAACAAAAATCTACCTTTTACATGGGCTTCCCAACACTAAATCTCCAAGTACTTAGAAAACCAGATTATTCCTGCATTTTGATGCAGAGCTGAGCACCTGAGTTCACTTGGCCAGTGCTATCCAGTAAATGAGAGATCTGGCAATAAAACCCATTCACGGCACACCGTGACTGCCCCTCAGAGCTTTGGGTTCTGCCCACCCTAAAGATGGGATGCAAAAGGGTCAAACTGGGAGGAAGCTGAGAACAAAAGCCAGAACAGTGTGGGCTGGCACCACTGGCACACCAGCCAGGCCCAGGAGAAGAGTCAGCACCAAAGCCCTGTCCTTGGCAACACCTGATTGTCCTTACCACACCATCTGGCTACTGGCATGACCAACTCCCAGCCACAGCTCACCCATCACTGGGGTAGTGGGTGGTCCCCTGGTACTTTTTGGCTCAAGCTGTAAAACAAACCCAGAGGAGGAGACAAATGGAAAGAGCAGCTTCAATTCAACTAACCCCAGGTGTCCTAGCCCACCAGTCGAGCTTAGCACACAAGTATTAACAGGTTTTTGCACATTAAATGAGACTAAGGCTGGTAGCTGTGGCACAAAGGAGGATATTTCAGCATCCATACAGTCTCCAAAGACCCAAACCAGGTTGTGAAAGCTATCCCAGCACAGCTCTTGCACAGCAGGAAACAATCAATCTTCTAAGCCCCTAATGAAAAAGAAAGCACTTTCTTTCCATGGGGTAAGCAGTAGCAGTTTAAACCACAATAACAGTTCCAGTGACCACAGTGCCCTAATTTATTGGATCTCACACGTCTGTAAAAGCTATTTTTTCAGTGCCTCTCCTGCTTGAGCCTAAAAAAGAGAGAGATGTTCCCCAAGAACAGAACTAGCACCATTCAAGCAAAACAAGCAGCCTAGGAGTTACAAGCAGACTTTGTTACCCCATTGGGTTTTTTCCCATAAGCAGCTCCTCTACCATGCACTGCTCCAGCAGCCTGAGGAACCAAAACTGAGGGAGAACACATGGGGCAGGAAGCTTGTTTTACAGTGCTGGCAGACAAGGCCAGCCCAAGACAACTGGCAGCCCATTATAGCAGAGTTGTGAAAGAGGTTAAAGAGCCCAACAGATTCAGTGTCTCCTGACCTTCCCAAAGTGAATGCAAAAGGGGTTTTGGTATAGAAAATCCATCATTTTTCAGGGTGCAGCTGTTTTTTCCAGGAAAACTGGTCCCTGGAAATCATGCTTGAGAATTGAGGTGGCAAAGGAAAATACCCCAGTGAAAAATATGGAGCCATGCATCCTGCTTGCTCTATGGGAGGGAGGGGGCATGCAGGGGAGGACCAGGATGGGGAAAGGGAATGGCAAATGGCAGCAGAGCTAAGAGGAAAACATTTGACTAACAAGTTGTGTTGGCCAAGAGCCTGTGGGGTTCTCCTCCACAGCCGCTCAAGTCAGGTATGACAAAACTTTTGGCTCTGTCTCACAGCTGGGAAATACAGAAAGGAGGTGGGGGAAAATGTCCAGCTGAATGGATTTCACATTGTCTGAGGGAGAAGTTCAATGAAAGAAGCAAGATGAAGCTTGAAGGGGTGTTGGAGAAAAAGCACACAAGTAGATGCTCCCACTAAGCGAGATCTGGGTGATTCTGTGTTCTCCTGTCCCAGCCCGAGCAGAGCTTTACAGTGGTTGGTCTCACTGTGCTCACCGAACTGAGACAGAGGGAAATACAAACTGATTTATTCCAGGTTGCACTGAGAAGTCTGAAGCTGAAGCAGTAACAAAGTCTCTATCTTTGAGATGCTCCAACAGTGCTTTAATTCCTTTTCAGCCCCACTCCCTGCAAAGGGCATCCTTTCACACACCAGGAGACTCCTGCTGAGAACAACTAGACCTAGACAGACACTGGAACCAGCTCCTCCTGCATCAGGGGATTACATCCTCCTCCACCTCCCCTTCCTTTCTTCCTCTGCTTAAAGCAAACAGAGCAGCTTGCCCTTTCTTCTGGCTGTTCTCAGCCAAAGGGCTGCTCCTGGTCCGAGCAGACGCCACCACTTTTTGTTTCTTGTCCCTGGAAGCAGGGACTGGTGAGGCACACAGTGTCGCTGGCTCCTCCAAAGTCTTTTCAGGTGTTCACATGTGGGTGGGTGTGTTGTATGTATACAACATCTGATTCAGTTTAAAACACTTTCCCTGAAGGAGTAAGGGAGGCAGTCTGGCAGCTGCTGCTCCGAGGAATCCTGGCAGGTCTTCACGCCAACAGAATCCTTCTCCAAAAATAGGATTTTATTTTCCTGTTGGCTGAAGGTGAAGCTGCTCAAACCAACCAGCCCTCCTGTCTTGTCTGCAAAAGACTCTATTTGCCAGTTGGCTCCAGCCAGGTGAATCACTGCCCAGGAGTCTCTGCAGGGATGGAACTTGCAAGTCAAACAATTTAAGTAAGGAAAAAAAAAAGAAAGAAAGAAAAAAAAAAAGGTGATGGTGGAGAAGCAGGACTGAGGGTGAGAGAAAGCATTCACTGGAAAAAAAAGGAGGAGAATAAAACAAACAAGTGTAGCTTATGTTGGCAGGTTACACCTCTGAGAGCATTTCTGGTGTGGAGAGCAGACTGAGTCCCCACCACAGGTGGGTGAGAGGCTGGATCAGCCCCAGAGAGAGTCACCCCAAAGGGAGCCTGGCAGACCCTGTGCTCCTGGGGTGCCTGCTCTCTGGCTGTAATTCACTACGCCATACAGGAGTCTAGACTTGGGTCTGTGGCAGTTTTCATCCCTGCAAAGAGGGAAACACATGGACTGATGGTCCTGCTGCAGCTCTGCTCTTTTCTCACCTGAAAGGCAGCTTTGCTTTCTCTCCCTTGGAGCCTTCACAGCTCTGGGTCACCTCTTCTTTGGATAAAGATTTCATGGCATTTTAAAACATAATTACCCCTCCAGCTGTAGGAGCACAGCCTGCCAGGACAACACAAGTAGAAATCTCCTGAAGCCCCTTAAACCAAATATCACTGAAGTTAAATGTCAGCCCTTCCACCCTCCTGCTGGTACAGGATCTCTTCCCTGTCTCTGGGTCTCCGAGTTCCCATTGCACAGATCCACTAGCCTAATGCTGGAGAGCACTAAACCTCCTTATTTATTGGCAAGATTTCCAAATCAAGCAGCCTTCTAATCAAGAAAGTCACGCAGCGTTAGTGACTAAAATGTTTTTAGACTCAAAAGTGATAGTTGTATTGTTTTTTCCTTGTAATTTCTAAAGAAAATTATTTTTGGGCTTTGATTTATGAATGAGCATTTCCTGGAAGGATGAAAGATGACCTTGTGCTTTGGAAGACCTTGGTTTCATTCCTCACAAGATTTTTGAATGATGATGGACAAGTCACTTAGGGACATTCTTAGGGAAAAGAAACCATCTTGGGGATTATTTCTTTTCTTTCAGTAGAACTTATGGGTCTTGGCACCTTTCAAACCTTCTTCCCTGTGTTTTCAGCACTTTGTTTTGCCCATTAAATACATGCTGATATCGTTTACCTTGCCAGGTTATTTGGGTGACCTAATCACAAACATAAGAACATGTGGTAAGTAACCAGGCAAGCACCTCACCACAGAGATTTGGGAAACTCCAGACATGTGGAACACAACTCAGGCCAAAAAGAGATGGTGACATTTGCTCTGGGCTCACGCCTGCATTTCAGAGTGGTGAACCAGGCCCAGAGGGGTGGAGAGACCAGCTGCCCAGTTTCAGTGTCCAACTTAATCATTAAAAACGTCACTGATTGCTCAAACTAAATGTATTTTAAAAATTTAGGTTAACATAGAAAAAAATAGAGCAAAGAATTGATTAAGATGACTAACAGGAAAAAGCCAATCCATGTGCTAAAACTCTCTCATTAACAGAGAGGCTTTGTTCCTTGCTAGTTTTCAGGATCCCAACTGGACTTTTCATGCAAACAGAATGATTAAAAGCATATTACTTTTTTAAAATCATTCGGTTCCTGAAGAAGGCACCAAACATTTTGGTGCTATGCTGGGGTACTGGCACAAAACAGAGCTCCCCAAGTCCTGTCCATCAGCTCCTACAGAACTACCTACAGATACTTTAAAACGCTGTTCCCAGTTTCTCAACTCTCAACTCATGTGGTGCAGGAGACCCTTGGTTCTCTCCAAGTGCAAGGAAGGGTCTCAGCATCCAAAGCAGAGAAAAGACTAGAGGAAGAGAGGAGCTGTTTATGGTCTTAGTCCCTAGGGAGAGGAGCAAAATTTATGTTCTCACTAATTTGTGGTTATGCCAACCTTCCCAGACACATGGCAAAGCATGTCCCTCCATTGTTTGCATGGACGACAGCTGAGACTGTGTAACTTGGCAAAGCCTCACACTCTGATGTTCACCACGAAGCTCTCTCAGCCATCCGTCAAAAGGTTGGGGGAGGCTGTAAAATGAAACCTTCCTAACCCTGAGGCAGCTCTGCTTCTGGCTATCTAGAGCCTCCCACAAGGCAATGCCTTTGCTTATGATGCAAGAGCCTACCCACACTGCTGGGGAGGGCAGGGGTGGCACATGCACTTCTGACACAAAAACCAACATATTGAGGCTTTGGTGTTCACTGGGGGCAGGAGTTAATACACTGTAAGTCAGCAGGGGAGAGGACAGCAGACATGACAAACAACCTAGTGAGAAGGTGCTGGCCTGTTACAGGCTGAGAGCTGGTGAGGGGGATCCTGCCTGTGGTCAGCCTGTGGGAAGCAGTGCCAGCTCCGGCACTTTGCCACCACACTAATCCTCACAACAAACACTGAGGCTACATCCAAGTGGCTGCCAGATCACTGCTGGCTCTCACAGGCAGAGGGGAGGGAGACCTCTGGACTCAACTAAACACTGATCCCTAGTACTTAAAATTCACATGCCACTTTGTATTGCATCTTCCTTGGCACATAAGCCATAATCCTTGGTGTTTCCATGCTAAGCTCCAGCTGCTGAGCTCAAAGGAGGGCTGTCCAAAGAGAGTGTGGTATCCCTGTGTTATCAGCCACTGCATCGGCAAGACTGAAGGTTTAAGCAACCAGTCACTTCAGCCCCAACCCTCCAGCCCACCTCTAAAAAAAGCTAGATCTAGGGATGTTATTTCAGCCTCTCTTGTGCATTGAACTTCAATCATAACTCTCCCCCTAGCCCACTCCCAGCCCTCTCCTCCTTCTCCTCCAGAGTTCCAGGGCCCATTGCTTGGGATGCACTCGCCTCTTGCATTGCTGATGCTGGGCAGGGAGGGCTGGGCAGGAAGTGGAGTCAACTGTTTCCACGACAGACTCACCATGTCCCTCACAGCTCTGCAAAACTTAACTTCCCTGGAAGGATTTCAAGATCTGACTCACGTCCAGATCTTCTATTTTAATCATTCCCTCTTACATCATTCTCAGAGGCCCACAGTGTCACATGCAAACTCCCCCAGCCCCCTGTTCCTCCTCAGCTGAACATTTAATCTGCTGCTGGTCCCCCAAACAAAGCTAGGTAGAGAAATATGTGTGATACTACCTTCTTCCCTACTCTCCAGAGCATTTACCAGTGTGGATGGCAACAAATAAGGGCCTTCAAGAGCTCATCACTGCAATGACAACACTGAGACAGCACAGGAACAGCAAACCTAATGGCGTGGGAATGGGAGAGACCAGAGAAATCCCAGAAAGTTCATGGGCAACCCAAACCAGCTGGGAGACAGCACCAGCCAGGATATGAGTGTTAGGATGAGAACCAGGTCAGTTGGCTCTTGCTTTCCATTCTTCCAGTGACTTCCTGAACACCTCTGGATGTCACTTAATCTTTCTCTTCACACTTGGAAGTACAAGTCGGCAGCATCGGCCCATTCAAGATTCCTTGTTAAACCTGATATCATAAAACAGGGACGGAGCCAAAACTCTCTGAAGGAGCCAAGGAGAACAAAGGTGCTCACATGCAGCCGTTAACTCCCTTTTCTAGATCCCAACCTAAATGCCTCCACTGCTGAGAGATTCCCCACTGATCTCAGGGGAGTCACTTGCTTGTAACAGTGACCGCCAGACCAAAACTCTTGCCTGGAAGATTACAAATCCTGGCCAAACAACAACTGGAACACTCTGAGCCTGCAGCATGCTCTGTGCAGAACCGAGGCAGAGAGCAGAGCCCCTGCACCTAACGACAGTTGCTGTGTTTGCTTTACCCTGGCCAGTGAGTCACAGTTACATCCAAGGGCTCTGCAGTTATTCAGTTCGGGGGTTTCTGGTGCAACCAGCCCCTTGCAAAACCATAAGATCTGGTACAAATTTCCACTACTCCCCCACCCACCACCAAAAAAAAAATCTGCTCAACCACTCCTAATGCCAGGCAGAGAAGAACAGCTAGGATGAATGTGGCATTTTTGGGATGTTTGCATGGCTTTGACAGTGGGAACACCAGCAAATGGTAGGCGTGGGACTCCTGGGAGGCATGTGTTTGCATGCAAGGGGGACAAGGGGAAAGCACTGGGTTTTTCTGTGTGTGGGCGAGTGGACATTTTAAGAGAGGCCTATGAGTACAATGATGTCCAGAGGTCGAGACAAACTCAGGCTAACACAAAAGACAAGGTGCAAAGGCAATGAGAAACCAAACTCCAACATGCCTGATCTCTCTGCTGATTCCTGGAGCAAAAAGCTTTATCCTATTTGCTAAAGGAGACAAGCAGAACTGCTTGAAAGAAAGCAGATGTGGGAAAGGCATTATTTCTGTCCTTTCCCTGTTTCCTCTGCTTACTGCAATATTTTTCACACCTGCTCTTGCCTTTTGCTACAGTCAGCACATTCTATGCCGTACTCATAATTTCCATCTTCTCTTCAGCCCTACCTGCAAACACCTCTTGCTCCTGTCCAAGCTCTCACACCTATCTGGTCTCTTTGCTCCTCAAACAAGTCTTCCCCGATCTGTTACACCACTGAGGACAAAAAGGTTTCTAAACAAAACTGCACTTGCATTACACAAATCAGGTGGGACAAGGGTTGGAAAGAGTCACGGTAAGAAGAGGCAAACATGTTGGGACTAGTGGGAGCCCAGAGCAGGAGATGTAACACAGTATGGACACCTGGGATGCTTCAATCATGGTTGGGAATTCAAAGGGAGGAGGCTGGCCAGAGGGAGGACAGGGCAGGAAGACATTGTAGAAGAAGTACAGGATCCAAGGGAGCATGGAAACAGTGAGAAAAAGAACACAAAGTGGGCAGAGTGTGGAAGAAAGGAAGATAACAATATCTCTATCTTTGGTTTTCTTCCTGCTTGAGAAGAGAGACATGGAAAGGTCTGTTTGATCCTCCCCTTTAGCTCCCATCAGAAGATATGAAGGGACCCAGCCAAAAGCCAGATGTTTTCTTTCCAGTTTCATTCAACAAGGTCTGCATAATAGACGAGGAAAAACTTTACCGGCCTACCCATCTTGCCCCTCTTCCCAGGAACTCCAGGGATCCCCTGCAAGGAAAAAACACAGAGAAAAAAAATAATATGTCTGGTTGAGAAAGCAAACAGCCAACCAACAATACAAAACAAAAACGAGAGGAGAAAGGAGAATGCAAAACAGGCTAATGACTGCGGCATTGTTCGGGAATCAAAATGTCAGCTCCTCACAGTCAGCTGCGAGAGCAGAGGACAATTAACCTTCACCCATTAACTGTGGCCTCCCTGAGGACACGCACAGGCAGCAGCATCCCCACCCAGGGCAGCAGGCTGGGGCTGTGCTTAGCAGGAACAGTCATTAAGCTACTGGTCTGGAACCGAATGAAGGCCACCGCCAAGGCACTCGCTGGAGAACTTCTGTTTGTATTTCTTATTTAGTTATACAAGCATTAAATCAGCATCGCTAGAGCGCAGGGCAGTCCCCTCCCAAGCAGGCACACACACGCTCACTCCCACAGGCTCCCGGAGCCTCTCGTTTCTGGAGATTGCATTTGAGGGAGGAAAAGCTGGAATAAAACAGTCTTCATCTTCCAGCGACCTTCTTTTGGAGCTCTCGCAGTGGGAAGAGCAGGGTCCTTGGATGGGAAGAGGGCAGGCAGGTGGGGGGTGTGGGGGTGAAGAGCAAAAAAGCAAGGGAGGTCCTGCAAAACTCTGCACACATGGGTTTGCAGAAGGGGGAGGACACGTGGGAACAGCAGCCACAGCTGCCCACCCCCAGTCCCATTCTTGACTGCCAAACTCAATGCAATTGAAAGCAAAGGCACTGTCAGAAAACCCCAGGCACTGTTGCTACCAAGAGCCAGGCTCTTTCCAGACATCTCCAGTTGGACACCCAAAATGCTGAGACAGTGTGGCTAGGATGTAACTCCTCTGGAAGCAGGGAATTTCCATGTACATTCTGCCCACCCCATCCCACTAAGATGAACTAGCAAGTGGGAGTAGGAAGGCAGGCTTTTAAGTGAAGGAAAAATACAGAAAAACTCCTCTCCAGTCAACAACGAGGTCTGACGGCTCCGCCTGAAGTCTGGGTTTTCCTGAGCTGAATGTCAGCATTATCCAGGGACACAGGTCCTCATTTAAGGGTAGGAAGAGCCATAGTTAAGCATTAGCCATGCTTGCCTCCTTCCTCAGGAACAAAGGATAGAGAAGGTTACACCAGTCTCTGAAGAACTGCATTCAACCAACACACCAAGGTTTCCTTCACAAAATACTCACTCGTTCTCCATCAGCCCCTGGCAGCCCAAATAATCCTGGGAGACCAATATACCCCTAAAGAGAAGAGAAAACAAGTAGTCAAATACAATTCCCTGTTAGCATCCAGTCTGTCTGTCTTTGCTGAACAGCAGAACAACCTCCAGCGTTGGTCAGTGGCAGCCGTGATGAAATAAACCTTGAGGCAAGTGTATATGCCCATGGACTGCATGGTGCTGGCTTCCACGATGTAGTCCAAGGGCACATACCCTCACACCAGGGATCATGAGGACTCCAGGCAGGAACAGGCCAGCAAGAAGAGACCTTACCTGGGCTGGCTCTAAGCGTACCTGAGAGAAATGGAGCTTGGTTCAAGATTAGCAAGAGTGCTGGCAAAAGTAATCCACAGGTTTACACCTCGTTTTGTCTCTCCAAGAGCTCTTTGGCGTTCATTTCCAGCTGTCGTGTTGTACAAAGCCCTTTCTGCTTGTATTCTGTCACCTGGAGGTCACACACTGCAGCCTCTTCTGAGGCAAACACCTCCTTTTTCTGGCACTGGGGCTTCAAGGGGAGCAAATGGGTCCTGGCTCTGCCCAAAGCCTGTCCCTGCACACTCTGTCACACCACCAGGACCTTGTGCAAACCTTTCATCAGCCTGAGAACTGAGGGCCCTGCCTGGGCTGGGAGGGGCTGAACCTGCCATTCCAGGCTCATTGGATCCATGTGTGAGGCTTATCTTGTCCATCCACACAGACCCTCTGATGCCCAACCATAAGGAACCCTTTGCACCAACGTGTTTCCCACAAAGCCTGCTTCTTCCACACAGTTCCCTATGGCCTTGGGATCCTGCTCAGACAAGACACGCTGCATAAAACACTACGTTCCCCTTCCCTTGCCACAACGGCAGCCTTGTGTTTAATCCCTCTGCTCAGCAGTCAGGACAAAGTTACCTTGTGTGCTGGGCCTCTGCAAAGGACCAATTTGTGCCAAACATGCTGAATCAGAGGAAGCGAATTTCAGCAGGGAGCCC
Source organism: Myrmophylax atrothorax (assembly GCA_026770055.1). Lineage (NCBI taxonomy): Eukaryota > Metazoa > Chordata > Aves > Passeriformes > Thamnophilidae > Myrmophylax > Myrmophylax atrothorax. The sequence continues at coordinate 5,173,703 of JAOXXN010000220.1, read as the reverse complement.
CCTCCGTGGCACCTCACTGTTACAAGAGCCAAGTGCTAACACTGATTTTCTCTCATCTTTCTGTCTCTATCATCACTAAATCTTTTACTGCCAACCCCACCAAACTTTGTCACCAATCCATTGCTCCCTTCAGGTTGCATTTCCTTTAGGGTAAAACCTCACAGAGAAATACTCTTACATTAAAATGATCTTTGCTTTCTTGAATCCCAAAACAAACCACATAACTCCTGAACTTCTTCCTGTAAAATTAAAAAATAGAGGTGGAGGATGGAGAAGAGTCCAGAGCTTGCTTCCTTAATGCACAAATTGTGCAAATCTCACTTTAGTACTCAATTCTGATTGATTGCTGTTGAGCTGAGAAATGGTTTTCTTGGGTATTTATAAATATTTCAGTCCTCAGGCACCCAGGGATGAAAAGTGGAAAATAATTTCCAAGTCTTACATTCTGCACATCTACCACATGATAATTACACAGGGTCCTGGTTAGGGCAAATGCACCAGGGAAAGCTGCAGCCCTTACAGCAGTGAGGGGAGCAAGCTGTGCTCTTGGATCTTCCTCTCTCCTGCAGGACACTGAACGTGCCATCTCCCTTCCCAGCTCAGGAATACAGCTAGCTACAGGGTCAGCATTTGTTTATTCCTTGCAGTTTTCCTAGTGATGAGACCCAGCTGGTTGAATTTACTGCATATAGAGAAAGTATCACATGTTAGAGAAACAGGGGATTTTACTGGCTTGGAATCTCATTGTGAATTTATAATTGTAGGAAAGGAACAAAATGTGATTAACAAGAGCCTTAAGTAGTAATAAGAAAAAAATCCTTTGCAGTAAGAATAAAACCCCAGCAATTATATTTGGTGAGCACAACCAGGCAGGACAGAGATATTGTTTGTATTTGCACATGGTTTCAAGATGCTGGCTTGCTGTTCTGCATCATGATATAAATCACCCCCAAACCAGGGCTGTACCCAAAGGAGCCCATATGCAGTGTGGTTAAAGACTGCTGAACCACACTTATTGAAACTAAAGAGGCCTTTGGGAGATGGGGCTTGCAGGCTTTGGTAGGAATTTGTAAGCTATTCTTTCCCCTCCTGCAATGTGAGCTCTGAAGGGGTTGATTTTATCACCAGCATTATTGGGGAGCTTTGATTGTTGTACATTCCACGTTCAATTCAAAAAGTTTAGCAGCGTTTCAGTAAACAAGCACCGCACACTTCAAATCCCCTGAACCCAACAGCTTAAAGCAACTAGTTTCAGGATTGCAAAATCAAGCATAAAGTTCCTTGAGATGGCTTTGATAAAAACAAGCACAGAAAAGCCAAATGAAAGGCTGCTTACCCGAGTGCCTTTTGGGCCAGTTTCCCCTATGGGACCAGGTAAACCCTAGAACAGAAGGGGAAAAAAAACAAGGACAAATGTGGACAGGCTTTAATTTAAAATAACAAGCAGAGCCAACCCCCCAGCACTGTCCCTGTGTGGTTCTGCTTTAAGAGCCGAGCCCGAGGGGTATCAACAAAGGAGAAAAAAGGACAAAATGATACAAATAACAAATCTCCCATTGTTGGGGAGCTGGGACTCAGCAGAACCTGAGACTGCTGCACGTAGTGAGCCTTCGAAGGGGCTGAAGGAGAGATTTCTGGCCATAAAGACCAGAAGGGCTGTGGCAGTGCAGTGCCCAGAGGCTGCATTACACACAGCGATGCTCTGTGCCCAACAGCTCCCCTTCATTTTCCTGCCTAACTGAACACATGCATAGCAAATGTATTCCAATACCTGTTCAGGGAACACTGAGGCAGTGAGGAAGCCTCTCTAATGTCTGCAACCCAGAAAGTCACTTAGCAGTGCAGCTACTGTGAGAGCTCTAACTCTTTGCAGCATCAACAGCCACGGAAAGAATTGAAAATACATTCCCCATTCTACTTCTATGCCTATTGCTCCTCATTTCAAGTACTGCAAGGAAGAACACTGTAAAAATGCAAAATGAATTTTCGTGTTTATAATCTTCCAGCAAGTTTCCAGATTATTTTTTTTTTTCCACTTCCAAATGTTG
>JAOXXN010000220.1:5152000-5171627 GCA_026770055.1 Myrmophylax atrothorax | reverse complement strand
GAAGCCAAATCCATATTTTCTTCAGCTGGCAGCACTGCAGGCTCGGTCTGGGATGTGAAAGTCGGGTTGTGCTCTTTCCTGGCTCCTGCACCTTTGCCAAAGATTTCAGGCATCAGGTGAAGTTAACAATCCTGCCCGTGGTGCACAAACCAAACCCAAGCCAAGCACTCTCTGCCATGGCTGCAGAGCCAGCACAGCTGACAGGAGTAACAAGTAGTAAAATCTCAGTAAAGTAAGCAGCTCTGATGCTGGATACACACAGCATTCAGGTAGGCTGGAAAAAGCTGCCTTAGAAAAAAGAAAAAAAAAGACACTTTCCTGACCCAAACCACATTTTAAGAAGGCACTTTTGTTCTTCGAATGCCAAGGCACAGATTTTATCCTGCTTATCTGAAGGGCTGAATTGCTGAACAACATTCACTAACTTTGTATGTCCAAAATATCTTGGATGTCTGCTTGGTAGTCATCTAACACGGATTCACACCTTGGAGACTCTTGGGCATGCACATCTCTAAGAGCCTTTCAGGGTATGAATGGAGCATTTAGTCAGGTGCAAAAAGCTCACATCCAGTTCTGCCATCTGCACTCTCCAGCGTGCTAAGCAAGATATCAATTTAATTTTCAATTTAAATTGGGTCATACATTATTGAAAGTTTGAGGCAGGGGAATGTAGACTTGTTCTTCAAATCTTGTTCACATGTAATACAATAAACTGGATACACATCTGGGTAAAAATCTCACATGTGAACTCATGACAACTCTGAGTGCTCAAGACAGAGCACTTGGACTTTCTGACATCTGCCTAATCTTTTAGCTTACAGATAAATGTGGCAGAATCCAACACAAATGTCTCCATTTTAGAAAACCATGACAAACTCACTTCACCACAAAATGTTACACAGCTGGATCTTCTGCCTCCAATAGGTTCCATTTAGGGTCTTACAAATTCCTTTATTTCCTTTCTGCTTCTCAGCTTCTTAGATTAAGTAAGACAAAAAAGTGTACAGCCTTGACCCATTTTCCAATGCACACTCCTCCATTCCTAAATTGCCTTTATTCACTTTTCATAGTGAAAACAAAAATTTGCTTTATTTTCATCATCTTCCTGCAGCTGCAAATATGATTTTTATAAATATTTATGGTCCATGCATGATTTTACATGTGTTCATATATACATGTTAATGCAGTTTACCAGTGAGAGTTCATCTAAACCTTCTCCTTCAATAATGGACCACTTTTCATCACACATTGTTAACCTGTTCAACATTAGATGCAAAATGTGTCTGTAAGAGAAGGGTTTAGCAGCTTGTTGTTTCTTTGCTCTACTGCTGTGGGGTTTTTTTGACTTATACTGAAGCAAAATTTTGTCAGAATTTGCTGTAGAAATTCAAGTTTTATCTATCATAGGCACAAAATACTTTCTAACAAGCTTTCAGAATCGAAAGACCACATCACTGACGCAGCATCTTGGGGAAGGAAGAAGGAAAATATTCAGAAGTTAAATATTCAGACATTTTCTAGAGGTTTGCACTGTCTTTAGTGGGTCATGAATTTAGCGGGGCATATAATTAGCTACCTGCACACCCAAATCCCTAGTCTGTGCACAGCACGATGAGATTTACTGCACCTGCCTGCCAGGATAACCTTTGGCACCTGGACTTCCAGCTGGTCCTCGTTCGCCCTTTGGAAAGAAAAAAGAGAAGGCACAGAAGGTCAGGTGAATGTCCCACTTGGGAAGCAGTTTTAGCTGCTCCATTCTTTGAGCTGGAGGAAAAGGAGGTGGAATGGATTAACCTAATGCACACTTGTAGAGAGGAAGAAAATATTAAGAGCAGATAGTGAGATAAATTAATGAGGGGAGGAACACACAGAAAAAAGTCAATAGACCCATCCACTAAGCAAGTGCTGGTGTTTCTCCTTCTCCCTCCATCTGCAGGGAAAGCAGCAGATAGGCTGAAACAAGGAGGCTAAGAGAAGGTGTAAGGCTGCATCTATATCTGGCATATGGAACCATTTTACTGGTGGGGAAGTACTGCCAAAATCCTTCAGAACTAAATGGATTCATGTATAATATCCTTTAACATCACTGCTAACAGGGCCTGCTATTCATTGCCTTTTTTTTTTTTTTAACTGCACTGCAAACATCAGACTTAACCAAATAAAGAGGGGGGAGAAAAGGGGAGAGAAGGAATGGGCTTTGGGAAGGGAATTACTTGTCAGTACTTACCAAGATGTGATTAGTAAACTCCAGGTGAATTTAATGTAAAAAGACAAATAAAGGGGGAGGAGGGTAAGCTGGTATTTCTTACCCCAAGTAAATGTAACACGGCTGAACAATAAAAATTAGAAATTAAATTTAGAATGCCCAAAGCAGTCTCGTCCTACCATCCTGCTGGTGCTGGGTCAGTGTCTGCTGGCAGCTCCCAAGCTCATGGCACATCCCAGTGTGTGCTGAACTCCCTGGAAGGAGCTGGCTGTCCACACCAAGCAGGCTGCACCACAGCCAAAGTAGCATCAGGCAGCAAATCCATCCCTCCCTAAAGGTTCAGTGTTGGAAACTGGGAAGACTCACCTGCTCTCCAGGGTGACCCGGTGGTCCAGGGTAGCCTTTATATCCCTGTCAAAATAGGATGGAAGAGACAAATATTAAGAAACAAAAATATAATAAAATAATCTGCTTTTGGTTTTCTCTTTGCAGGTGGGAGTAAAGTTCTGAGGAGAAGTAGGATTTTGGTTATGGGGTAGCATTACACACTCATGCAAACTTTTAATGTGCTGCTTTGTGCTTTCATCACCCAAACCAGACAACGTGCCCCGCTGGGTTCTGTGGTGGTGCTTATTCCAGAAGGAATTGCTCCCTGAACACATTTAGAGTGGTCACTAGGCTCAGATCTGTTTATTTGTAATATACACCTTGAGCAAAGCTATCCTTAATCCTCAGGAAACCACAGGCCTATAGGATGAAATGTTGGCTTTGGACTCCCCAACATGACTCGCTTGTGTTTCAGAGCACTCACTCTCACTTTAGAACTGGAAATGCCACAGGAAACACCAAAACAACCATTTACTGTCAAGGAAACTTCAGTTCCTTTTCTACTTTGAACTTGTTCTAGCATCCAGCTTTTCTAATCTAATTATTACAAGATATGACAAGCTCGTATCTTGTCATGGTCAGATGACAATGGTGAGCAAGCTGCCTCTTAACCTGCTCTCTCTGCTGAATTAATTAGAATGAGTTTCAATCCAGCTTGCTTGCTGGCAACTGTTTCAGGCTTCAAATAATTCTTAGAGGTTTTTCATAAACCTTCTTCAGTTTGTCAGTGGGGTTTTTTTTGGGGAGGGGGGGGGAATGCAGACACTGGAGCAGGACAAGGGCAGCCTGAGCAGCATGCCTTCTAAGGGCATTGCATTCTCATGGATTTACCTAGAGCTCTCTTCAAACATGGAGCAAATTCTGCAAGCAACAGCTCTTTCTCCCTCTTCTTTATTATGTTTCTTCAGCTATTTAAAACAAACTCGCTTCCATCAAGTTGAGTCAGAGCAGATTAGAAGATTATACTCAGTTACAAAGATGACTGTTTAGCTGGACTACCAGTGAGATTAAAAAAAAAAAGAGCAGAAAATTTAACTTGAAACAAATGTAGAGAAAAAAATAAACAAGGAACAATCCTTGCACAAATACTACAGAAATAACAAAATGCTTTCAGGGAGGATTACAACTAATTGTAACTCAGTCTCTGCTACTCACACTGTCCCAGCCAAGGCTCTGGCACATGAAACCTGTGGGGAGCATCCCTTGCTCTGGTAGCCATCACCAAACCCTGGTGTGACTGAGCACTCGGCCTTTTGCTCCCCTCAACAGATGAACCTGGAACTGTTACTGCCTCCAGGTCCACACCTCTGCTTAACAGCTTTTTATTCTTCCCAGGGGCTGTTCCAGACCTGCAGCCTGAGCCATTGCTGGCAGTGGTATGCAACATTCTCAGCCATCCTGGCCACTGCCCGCTCCCCTCTGCATTCCTCCTTCCTTGTTATTGCAGACATTTTGGCCTGGAAAGATGCTGATTCCCCTTTCACCAGTTCTCTCCTGCTTGACCTTGCTGATGTACCATGGCCAACACTTGGATGGAGCTGCACCTCCTAATAAGGTGGTGGCTGACCTGAAAGACCATTTGGCTACCAGCAGGCCCTTGTTTGAATCACCTCAAAGGTCCTTTCTCTAAATGTTTCTGGAGCATTTCAGCCAGAGGCTCCTATTTGGAAGTGCTTCAGCAGCTCTTGGAGCAGGACCAGCAGACAGGACTCTCTGCCCCTCTCCAGAAATCTGCCCCATGAGATCCTCTCCATCTTGTTCTTTCCTTGGCTCCTCAACAGAAAGGAGGGAGGATTCTCCACCCTGGTTGGGTGTCTGGCCTAAAGGTGAGAGCTGCCAACAGAAACAGCCCTGGGTTCAGCATCTCCAGCTATGCCCCGGGATTTAGCACAGTACCCATGGGGTTTCCTCCTGGGTCTCTGCCCAGCTCTTCCATTCTGGAGCAGGAGCTACCTTTGTCTCCAGGCAGCTAGAGCACCTGCATCCATGAACACAAACACTTAGAGATGTCTTACTCCCTTCACTAATAGCAAAGAGGTGCCTGGCTTGGCTGCTCCAAACCATTCTGCTCCGACTGCGTCCCTGCAGGACGGGTGTTTCCAGCCTGCAGTGTCCACCCAGAGCAGGTGGTTGGATAAGGTGTTCAAAGCACGTCCTGAGCTGAAGTCAAACATTACATTGCTATTGCTACAGTCACAGTAAGTGAATGGCACTTAGGTTAAATATGTAGGCACTCTACTACTGTTATGTCCTACTACATACCCTCCTCACTACATATACTGGGCTCTGGGAAGGTTCAAATGTGTGTTTCTTCAGAATATACCACAATTATTTCTGCCTCAGGTTAATTATAGTGAGACTAAACCAGAAAAGCTTGTGTGTGCTAAAGTTGGCTGCAATGTGAGATTATTTACCTGCTAAAATCCTCTTCAAATAGCACTAAAATGACAGGGCATAGGGTATGAAAACAACTGCATTTGCTCTTTTATCCAAACACTTCCGGATGATTACAGGGTGCTCAACACAAAGGGCTGTGATTTAGAAAGGAAATTGCACTCCAGTGAAGGATTTACTCATCTGTGATGATATTTATAATCCACTCTCTCCTAGCTAAAAGGGATCATCCTGCACTTTGGTAGGAAATGTGAGGAGTAAGGAGGCCAGTGAATGAGACCTGTATAACAGGATGTTTTGAAGCACTGACCACTTCCCTGCCCTGTCTTTACTTTCTGAGTGACTCTAATGAAGCTTTTCCTCTCACTGCTGCTGTCTTCTACAAACATGTACTTTGCTATAACTGTTTTCTCCTCTAGAGCAATGATGCTGCTCTGCTGAGTTCCATCTCCAAGGCAGCTGTGGTTCTGCAGCCCCCAACCAAAAGCCAAAGCCCACAGACACCTTGTAGACACTGGAAGGATGAGCAAAGGGAACAGCCAGGTCCTGCTGCCCTTCCCAGGTCAACAAAAGCAACATTTGCTCTGTGTAAAGAGGATGAGAAATACATCTGCTACTTCAAAAGCAGTTTCATATACTCATACACATGTACAGTTAAAACAGCTTTGGGGGTGCTCTGAGATGAGCCTCTCCAATCCTACAGAGCACAGGTCTGTCTGTATTCCCAAAGCAGGCACTGCTGCAGGAACCACGCTATCCCAAACCATCATCCTGCTGCTGAGCCAGTTGTTTCATTTAGCAGAAAAACTATTTTGTTTCCCCTGGTGAAATATTTTGCCTATTTCGAAGTTTCAGATCAAAGGCCCGAGAGCACTTTCTACAGCTCCTCCATGGAGTGAGCAGGAGGGATGTCCATTTCCAAGGTGTTGCTGCTTTCCAGTAGCCAAGACATGTTGCCCCTCTTCAGCCAAACACCAGCATATTTTCACTGGGAGAATGCCAGCAGGGATTCCAGATTTAAAAAAAAGAAAGATTTTTTTCCAAACATTTCTTCAACAGCTGTAAATTTTTTCTTAGTGCAGGATGCTAATAAAAGCCAGGTTACACCAAACCCACTGCCAGACTAGTGCTACTGGGAGGTGGTTATTTTTAAGCTGCACCAAAGGAAAAATTTCAACCTCTAACTTGCTCATTACTTGAAGAAACAGAAGCATACCCCTGCCTTTGCCCTGTCCTGGGGGAGCCGAGATCAGATGTGAAGGCCATGTGGTGGACTCAGGAATGTTTGTTCAATCTCCTATTCCTTCTCCATTTTTCCACTATGAGTCCTTGCACTCCTGACATCGCACTTTACTGATCATAACCACAAGGTTTTGTTTTATGAGCTGTTACACCAAGAAAATGGTATTCTTTGCACCCTGTTAGTTAGAACTTGTTTGTGACAGCAAAAGATTGGTAATTAATCACCCTATTACTCCCACTCCACGCAGCACCCCAAGCATGACCAGCCTTGGAGTAGAAAAATAAACTCAGCCTCTACTTTTGGCAATTCTATTAGAAATATAAAGCATACAACAAATAGTCATAGAAAGGGAGGGTTTCTTTCAGCCTCCTCCACACCTTCCTTCTCTCCCCAGAGTCTTAAAACATACCTGAGTAGGTGTTTGTGTGCAGCTAATTGGCCTAAGGAACAGTATGTTGTCAATGGCCCATTGAATGACGAAGTGATTAAGATGCTAATTTTAACTATTCAGCTTAGCTATGGCAATATTGGCTTGCTGGGAAGGGGAGTCATGTCCACTCAGCCCCACTCAAACAGCTCCCTGCAACAGGTCCAGCTTCCAAAAAAAAGAACCCAACCTACCAATACAGCCTGGGACTGGAAGCTCAGGTGAAACGTCCTTGATATAGGAAAGACCTGAGCTCCAGGTCTGAATTGCTGAAGTGTTTCTGTGCAGCCTTGAATTCATTGAACCAGGCACACAGTCTGCTGCCTCAGGAAGACAGATGGATCTTGTGTCCTATCCCTAAATACCCTTTTCTTGGCACAAGTACGTTGTTCATGATGTTAATGATGTTGAAGCATCAATACAGAAGCAAATAAAGTAAAGCCTGACTAGTGCAGTCAGTCTCCAAGCAAAATAGAGAGGGAAGGTATACAGATACTTTTTTGAAATGTGCTTCACTAGGATAAACAGTCAAGGTTTCCTCGGAATGCTAAACCTGACCTGAATCCAACCTTTGAGAATTGCAGCTGGTTACAGATCCATTTAGTTCATGCATTGGCTGCACCAGAACTAGATTCAGCTTGCTGAGGAAGACCCAATGTCAGGGTGCAGAGGGATGTGGAATACAAAGAAGGAACAGGATTCTGTATCCAGAATTTCATTTCATACTTACATATAGTCTTGCTAGTACAACTGTAGACAGTTGCTTCAGCCTATCTCATCTCCCAGGTTATACACCTGTGAAACAGGCTGAGAACTGGGACTTAATTAAATCTTTTAGGCAGAGGTACAGGAGAAAATTTTAAAATAAAACCACTGATCTAATTGACTAGAAAATAACACTCTTACCTTTCTACCAGGTGGTCCAGGGAACCCAGTTAGACCAGGTAAGCCCACGTCTCCCTGCAGGAATCAAGCAAGTTCAATTAATTTTCAGCAACATTTTGCCCACTACCTAGTGTAGTTACTGCAATTATTTTCCTGACACCAGCCTCCAACTATTGATATTTCTGGTTATAATCACAACTGTTCAAAACCTGACTGGATAAGAAGTGTAGATTTAAACAACATCTCTATTAACTGGCTCATATAAATAATAACCCCAGTTAATTAATGGCAGCTGCTGCTGGAGTCCAGCTTTTCGCCAGCAGAATGAATGCGCTTTTTTTCCCCTCAATGATCTCATTCAGTCACATGCTTCATTCGCCTTTCAATAGGCATTGAAATCGCCAAGGCAAGGAAATTTTAGCTTCTAAATGCAAGAGGAACAACAGGTACCTCCTGCCAAGTGCTGTGACTCCGCTCACACTCTGCTACTGCACTGGCTCGGCCCACGGCTCCCGTTGGATGGTGCTGACGGGGTAATTATTTAACCTGCCCGTACGACAGGGATTGATCCTTTGCAGGCTGCTGCTGGAAGGGTTTGCTCAGTGGCCTTTACTTCTGAAAAGGGATTGCATCACATCCCAGCTGGCACACCCAAGCCATCATAGAACGGATGAGTGCATTGCTGTGAGAACTCTCCAAAATCCAATCCACTTTGGCCTCCTCTGATTACGATAAAAAAAAAACCTTCAGAGTCTCCAACACTGTGCTGTGCCTGCTTACTGAAATTAGACGAATTTCAAGTATCTAGCTTGAAAAATTAGGTATCACTACAAACTCCTTCTGGAAACTCCTTTTTTCTATCACTGCTAACTGGACTAAAGCCTTGTTAACACAAGCTAAAAAGTGATCTGGATTTTTCCCTTTCTTACACTGAGCATGACTGCAGAAAAACAGTCCCAGACCCTTCAGGTGGGTGATTTGCATGTGAAGCCACTCCAGTGTAGTCTACCAGACATTTCAAAAGGCTGATAATTTAATGCTGATAATTTAAAAGCATAATTTCAGACTTAGCCTTCTGAATGTTTTCCAGCATCACTCTCCACCATGTGTGGCTCTCTGTGCTTCATGGAGGCATCTGGTTTCAAATGAAGGGTCCAAGCTCCTCATGGCTGATGCTTTCTCTGAGCTGTGCATTTATAGCAAGACTTATAGTGAAAGGAAGAGAACCAGGATTCTGCCCTGGGCACGAATTAACAAGTATTGTGCAGGCAGCACTGAAAGAACTAATTGAGGTAGATGATGTGGAGCCCTGATTGCCCTGCTCTTCACTTCCAGAATTCTGTGAGGGCCAGTTGCCTTAGTAAAAATCACTCAGCTGTGAAACAGCAAAAATGGGAGTTGTAACTTATTGAAAAGAATTACCAGAACTCTAATCCTTGACAACAGCTAGACCCAGAAAGCAGCTACCCTTTCCAGCTGTGTGCTTTGTGTTGGTTTGAGAAGCCCTGGGTGGAAACCCTCAGCAGGTTTGGCACTTTGGCAGTGCAATGGCATGGGAAGCCTCTACCTTCTCCCACCAGTGGGACAGCAAAGCTGCCCTCACTGCAGTGACCGGATGGGGCTTCAGTGTGAGGCAAAGCACAGTTCCTCAGCAAGAACCTCCTTTCCTTTGCCTTCATGGTTTTCATTCCTTACACTGGGATTGCCTCTCTCTGCAGCTGCATGCCCAGAGCTGACATGGTGTGGCTGCACCTCGGATGTGCTACTTGAAACACTGGGCTTAAGCAGCCATGTGACTGCAGCAGCAGAGACTTCAGTTTAGTGTGTAGCTTGTGCAGAAAATGGATAAACACCTGGACAACAAAAAGCTGTGGCAGGCATCACTTCAGTGCACCACAGTCAGTGCCTGAGCTAACTCTCTTTAGTCCTGAATCCAAGGTCTAAGTCCTGTTTTCCAGTTCTAAGTCTACTTGAGCAGCTGTGAGGTTTGTGGCTACAGCACAGACTCCTCCCTCTGTGTGCATGGGCAGGGCTAAAAGCACACAGAGGTCTTGGTGCCTGCGGCCTTGGGGTGACATCTTACCTTCTGCCCACTGCGAGCTTTCCCAGGCGACAGCCCAGGATCACCCTTCTGACCCTGAAATGAAAAACTTACATTAATAACATAATCCAAGGCCCCAGCCCACAGATGTGCTTCTGCTTCCACCAAGCCTCCACATTAGAAAAACATTTTGTTTTATCTCTGTCTTGCCCCAAACATCCCAAATGCATTAAAGTGGCTGGGAATAGCTGTTTTGCTGGGGGGTGCTTTTGGTGAGTGATTGCTGCTGCTAAAGAGTTGAGTTTTAAATAGTAGTTGACAGTATTAAATTGGCTAAAGAAAGGGGAACTGGAAGGAGGCAATGTCAGGACTTTTGATACTTATTAGACTAGACAGCTGTGATTCCTTCCTTGTCTACAACTACCATCACAAAAATAATTACCAAGCCTATTACTGTGGCTGAACCATCCTTCTCAACAACTCACTAGATGCTGTTGCTTTTTTAACTGTGAGGAACAGATGAATCTGCAGAGAAAGTTACACTAATTAGACACTCCCAACAGCCAGAGCAATTGTGAGGCTCCCAGGCTGGCAGAAGGCAGCACACTTGACCTTAAGTGGCAGTATTCTTTATTTTCCTTCTTAACAACCGTGACGAGAGAAATTACAATTTGAGACTGTGATCTTCTGACGAACACAGGCTGGAATTTCAGCAGCACTGGATTATCTAATTCCAGTAGATTTCTTTGAAAATCCCAGGTCAAGTTCTCAAAAGGTGGAAAGGTAAAGTGTGCACCTAAGAGAGGGAGAGATACAAGTAGAAAAATCTGGAAGAGATTTGAAGCATGCCAGATTCTTTGGGCAGGGGACAGGTAGGGCTTGGCACACAAAGCAGCTCAGTCTGTTTTACAGGACAGGTATCCCAGGATCAGTCACTGGCTATTTAACACCCCTGGAATCACAAGCAAGTCACAACCTCTGTTCCAATTCAGCACAGGGGGTTCCAAACCAAGCACAGGACAGTTCTGAAGGTTAATTAATAACTGTCAAGTGAAGTGTTTGGAGGGAAGGGAAGACCCTATGAAGGAGCTAGTTATTAACAGGCATTTCTCATGAGCTGCACAGAGAACTAGTTACAGGCAGCTGAGCTGCTTTTCCACGCAGCCTCGCTGTGACTACACTCCACATGGACTTCCCACCTTGTAGGGTGTAAATCTCCCTTTCTCCTCCTCCACCATCCACCACAAGCTGGGAGGCTCAGGAGTGAGACTGCTTGGCTCTGGACTGTAGGGAGCACTGCTGATTCAAGGCAGATGCATCTGCACAAATTCTGAATGAAGGCCGCTGGGTTTCCAAACAGTAAATGAAGTCATGCAGATAATCTTGCTTTGCATGCAGCTGTTATCAGGGCAATTCTCCCACTCTTTGAGCTTCAGAGCAGTCAGTGGGTGCTACCACTAGTTGGAACAGATTAGAACAGTTCTCAGGATTGCAGGGTGTTCATTTCTACTCTGCAAAACTCGTTTACTGCAGCAGGTAGACACCCATCACTCTCCCTAAATCTTGCCATGACTTTGAAACATGAAAAGAAATACGAGCCTCTTGTGTTTTAACCTGGGGAGGTCCAGATCACATTAGCAAAGACTGCTTTGCATTAGTTCTGTGTTGAACACTGCTGAGACCATCACACAGGTGGAAAACTCAGCCACAAGCAGGATCACATAGCCCCAAGACCAATCAGCACGATGGCACTGGGACCAGGAGGAATGGAGGTGAGGGCTGAAAGTGTGGATTAATTGCTCAACTCTTCTCACACAGCAATGACACTGTGGGAATTAACCCAAGCCTTGCCCCTCACCAAACCACAGCACCTTGCCCACAGTCCTCTCTCTTTCCCATCCCAACTGAATAAGAACACCACTTCTTCTTGTAAAGGAAGAAATCGCTTTCTTCTGGGTTTTTTCCTATCTAGGAGAAATCTAGAGTAGTGCAATTTAAGCATCTTAGCTTTGCAATCTCACTAATGGCATTTTAAACATCACTGAGCCAAACTGATGAGTTACCCTGAAGAAAAACCATTCACTAACGTGAAAATTCAAATTTTTCAAGCACTATAACAGAAGAGATTTATCCAGAGCAGCAAGTCATCCTAATGCCTGATGCCAAAATACTCCAGCAAACCCAGCTCCTGCAATGGCTTTAAAAAACACACCTGTCTGACCTTTCTCCCAATCCCAAACTCTAGTAGGACATCCTCAGAATACCTCCAGCTGTTAGCAAAAATACCCCTCCTGCCCCACCAGCAAATTACAAGTCACACAATCAACCACAACCCCAGCCCAGCACACATCTACAGCTTTCAGAGGTTACCTACAATGATCACTTTCTGCTAACTAGATGCAGCAGCAATTTTGCAACTGCCAAGGACAACAAACAATGCAAAAAGTGGCAAGAGGCCCCCTACGAGCAGTTTCACATTATAATTGCTGCACTGAGCACCATGGGCTAAACTCTCAGGTGGCACGAGCCACTGAAGTCAGTGGAGCCGTGCCCAAGCAGATCAGCAGGAATTTGGCTCAACAGCTACAAACAGCTCTGTGCAAAAGATCAGCTCCCTAAGCTCAAGGAATTACAAGTGCTCAGTTCCAGTGGTGAGAATAAAGTGGGCTCTGCACAGGGTTGGCTCTGAAGTGCAGGAACACAATGCTGGTGCTCACCAGTGCAATACAACCAGGCATGAGGCGCATGCAAACACCCCCATCCCTGCAGTGCCACACCACAGCCCTCATACACAGCTGCCTGACATCATGAGTGCCTTGGTAACTCAGCTGATAAAAATTACGCTCCTGTGTTCCTTCCTAAGTGACAATGACTTGGTGTTAGTCATTGTTTCCAAGCTATATCTATCTGGAAAATTTCAGTTTCCTGTCTTAGATTTCTTGGGGTTTTTCCATGGGATGAACTGCTTTCTAAGGAAGACCAAGTCCAGCAAATGAAGGCTCTCAGTAGGAGAAGTTCTACTTTGGGGTGCTCTGCCCTGTTGTCCAGGTTGAGCTTTCAAAAAGCCATAATTTAAGCCATGGGCTGTGTCTGTTAAGATTCCCATCCCTGGAAGTGTTCAAGGTCAGGTTGGACAGGGATCTGAGCAACTGGGTCTAGTGGAAGGTGTCCCTGCCCATGGCTTTAAGATGAACTTGAAGGTCCCTCTCAATCCAAATTCTGTGATGAAGACATCAGGTCCAAGATGCAAGCTTAGAGGCATTTAACACCTAAGAGGGTGAAATACCACTTTTTTGGGCAATATCCATCTTCTGGAACTGGTGTAACACCAGATAAATGGAGAGAGAGAAGTCAAAACTCTGGCATCTGATACACACCTTCCAAAAGTGTTTCTTATGCAAAGATCATGCAGTCAAGCCTTACCAGGCTCTCCCTGCTAGAGGTGAACCCATGCCCGGGCCCAGCTGAGCTCCAGTTCTCACATCCCTTTGCAAATGTAATACTTCTTTGGACAAAGCATCATGTAGAACAGCCTAATCCTGCAGAGGGTGGCTGGACAAAACTAAAATATATCACACAGCCTGATGACACCAGATCTCTGTTGCCTACTATTAGAGTTCTGCATCCACTGAGGGCTTCCTGCTGCCAGATTATGCATTGAGATGGAGAAAAAATGCTTATAGAA
This sequence comes from Myrmophylax atrothorax, assembly GCA_026770055.1. Lineage (NCBI taxonomy): Eukaryota > Metazoa > Chordata > Aves > Passeriformes > Thamnophilidae > Myrmophylax > Myrmophylax atrothorax. The sequence goes on along the minus strand of JAOXXN010000220.1, from coordinate 5,158,359 downwards.
AGATTTAATTTCTATTAGGTGACCAACCAAATACAGCTTTACTGCCAGATGATGATTTCTGACAAGGCATTAGGCTACAAGGGTTTTTGAAAAAAATCTTATAGCATGGAAACATAGTTTCATTCTACAGATTGAACCAGGTAGGATTTGCAGGACTGGAAATCAGATAAAAGAACTTTTTTGACTTATAAAACTCAACAAGTGTGATCTGGAAGTCATTGATGGAGAATAAATGCAGAACACTAAGATGTAGAACTTTTACAGCCTCACTTTTCAGGCCCTATAACTACACTGTAGAATTTAAACCAGCTGCTGTTCACCAGCATGTCTCCAGTGCCCAATTTTTAATCACACAGAGGCAGCATGCCAAGTTTCCAGAATCTTTTTCCCAGAGCATCAATAGTGTTCATAACATCTCTGCCTACTGATGAGATCATGAAAAGATGGGACTATTGGTTGTACCTTTCTGTGTTTAGCTGAGACATCCTACAGCTTCCCTGGTACTGGAAAGCTCTGTTGAGCATTGCCTTCCAAAACTCCACTGGCTCTTTCATCCATATAATAAAATATAAATTATTTCTGTATAAACCATCATACCAAAATAATCCAAACCAATTTCCCATGAACTTGATGGTCTTTAGGTATCACAAAGACAGAATGATCTGGGAGCTCAAACACCTTTTGGAAAGGTTTTGCAGCAGACTGGATTAAGTCCCCTCCAGAGCCACTTCGGTGCTCAATCCCAGGCAAAGGAGGGAGTCCAGCTGCAGTAGGTGAGACTCCCACCTCCAGCTCTCACCCAGGGGGAGTGTGTTTACAGAAAAAAGGACTAGACACATGGCTCCTGCACTGCAGGAGGAGTCTATGACCCCCTGTGGGAGAGGTGAGGGCGTTCAGAAGGAAGGAATGAGATCAATTTGGGAAGACTGATGGAGATCACAGTTCCCATGAACCTTGGAGAAGGAAAGAGAGTAGAGGGAGTTCCAGGTGAAGGAAAGCAGAGGAGGATGCTGGGTGCTGCCAGTCCCTTGTGCCACTGTCCAGACCCAAAGGTGGAGGAGTGGGCTGCAAAATCCAGAGAAAAGAAATGAGAAAGCAAAGAAACCCAGAGCTGGTGAAACTCTGGAGTGGGGGCATTCCACTGTCCTTGTCTCAACATAGCAGTCTGCTCCCTGGCACAGGTGTGGCTATAGCAGGATCCTAACTAGGCAGCCTTTGAATTTTGGGAGAAACAAGGATGAAGGCACAGAGAAGAGTCTCTCCAAGCACAGAAAAAGGCCCTGGCTTGCTGCTAGAGGACATATGTGAGAACAGAAGGGAGAGAGAAATGGCAACAGCTACTGTGTTTTTGTATAGAGCAGAATAAAAGGAAACTGTCCTTTCCCTGGAATGTCCTCTGAGATGGGAAGGGAAAAGCTCCTCGAGCCAGCTCATACTTACTTTCAGTCCTGGGGGTCCAGGTGAGCCAGGGTTTCCATGGGGACCTGGGGGACCCTGAAAAACACAAAACAAAGTCGAAAGGAGTCAGTGAGAATCTGCTTTAGCCCCAGAGCTGGGATGGGCAGTGCCAGACCCGTCCCAGAGCACCAGTGCCTGTGCCCTGGCAGAGGAAAGGTGCCACCAGGACCCTCCCTGGTGCCCACAGAGGGGGGAAACTCAGCTGCTGGTTCCCCCTGGCCCTTACAGAAGCGGTTGTGTATCTGTCACCACAAGACATGCCATGACACTGAGATAATTTGGGTAAACCAAACATTCCCAGGTCAGGGGAGTCCCAGCAGAGGGGATGGAGGCAGGCGGAGGGGAGCAGAAATGTGTGGGGGTGTTAATTAAGGTTTTAGTCAAAATTGAAGAGAACACAAGTAATTACTAAAGGGAAATCGTTCAACTATTTGGGATGAACTCATTTCCTCTACAGGGCAACCAGATTTTTGCCTTTAGAGGCTGGAAAGTTGGTCAGAGAGTAAAACAGGGGGAACAGCAGTAAAGACCTGTTTAAACTCTTTAAATCTGTATTTTAAATAGCTAAATATCTTTATTTTCTTAGATCTCAGAAGGCAGTGACACTGTCAGAGTATCTACCTCAGATCACATACAGCAGTATCTCCTTTTCCATCATATTTTAAAAGCACCCTGCATATTTTCCGAAGACTATTTAAGGAGTTATCTGGAATAGGCAGCTAAGAATAGTTTATCCCAGGACTGTATACAGCCCAGAAGATCTACTAACCTTTCAGGCAGAAGTAATAACAATTCTAAGTCCTCTTGAACACGTTCCTGGGAGATGAAACAACCTGAATATTCAGCTCCAAGAATTCTGCCAAGAACGTGTGTGAGCTTTATACCACCATGAGGAGCCCTTTCAGGTCCCCTCGAGTTAGAGGAGCACAGGCAAGGGGATAAAAAGCCACTTTCTTAGCAAGCTGTAGTATTTCCAATGAGCATTTTAGGGCCAAAATCTTCAGGGTCTGATTTCCAAGGAAAATCACTGCAGTTAAACACACAACTGCCAGCTAAGTTCAGTGCCCTTGCTGTCTTTTGAGAGAACATCAGTGCACTGATCTCTATTCAGGGCTATTTTTACTGCACTGTAATAGAAAATAATGTCTTTTTTTAATTGTATCTTGTGGTACAGACAGTTGCTGAGTGCTCAGTGCTGTTTCACAACATGCTGCTCTGCTATAAGAGGCTGTTGAATTAAAAGGCCGAGGCTGAGCTTTCCAAATGGTGTTTTTTACCCAAATATATTTAACATCTCATTCTTAAATGCCTTTCAAATTTTCAGCCTGAAACCAGCTACGTTCATTGCCCCATTCTTAATTTCCTTCTAAATTTTCACCTGCAATTCTGCAGTAGTTTAGCCTGGATGTGACTTTCCAATGAAACTGAAACAATTAGAAATAAAATTAAGGTGCTTCAGTATCAACATGTCATTTGAAAACTCATGTAGCTGCTGTAGCCAGAGCACCTGAGCACTGAGCAGCCTTAAATAAATTCACTTTCCCAGTAAACTATGGCATCATCTGCTCACCTTGTTGGGACAGAGACTGAATGTGCTGCTTAAGGTATTTCAACAAGTCTGTAGCAGCAAAAGTGCTTCAACTCAAGTCTTTCAAGTCTCAAATATGTATGAAAATGAATATTAAAAGTGACAGAAATCAGAACAGGAGAGTATCTATAAAAGATGAGTTCCTAAAAAGCTCTTACAATAGTAAGCAATAGTTGAGGTAGCTCTGCACAGGGTCCATAAATCCAGAGTGTTGCTGGGTTTGAGGAGGGAATTCAGCTGTTATTCAACTTTGGAGTCAGGCAGCTTGGCTCAAAGCCCACAGTTAGCTGAAATTTGTGCTCCACCATAGCCCAGGGCAGGCTTACAGCAGTGTCAGCCTGGAGGGAACAGCAGTGTGGTGTGATCCTAGATGAAAATGATAGTTTCCAGGAGAAAACCTGGAACATGGGAAGATCAGCTGCCAATTCAGAGCTCCCTGGATAAGACACTTATCACACCACCAGCAAAATCTGGTGCAGGCTCTTCCACAGCTAAACCAAAGCACAGCAACAAAATCCTAAAACCTCTTAACCAAAGGGAGGGAAAAGGGAGAAAGAATCTGGCCCCAGTTTCCAGTGACAAAACATGTGATTACAAAAAACAGAGACTCTTGACATAAAGCAGAGCCTTGACCACTGAGTTCAGTGAGACTGTATCCAGTGTAATCCAGGCTAAGGAAGGTCAGAGACTCATCCTGTTCCTAAAGACCAGTGTGGTCTTATCCTAGTGAGAAATGGCCACATCCTGCTGATGAAGTGACAGTGGAAAGTCCAGTCTGGCACTCAGGAAACTGCTGTGACCAAGTCAGGGGCTTGTGCTAAATATCTGAAACTGCTCTGGTAGCTGGGGAGAGAAAAGGGTGTAGTCTGGCATTAGTCCTAAAAATTGTAAAAAATAATTGATCTTGATGTGTTCCAACATGGTTAGTCCTGAATCTGTGATTCCACCCACATTCTTGGCAGAGGAGGAACATGTGGTGTGGTACAGTTGGATGGGCTGAGGAGCAGAGGGTGCAGGATGGCAGCGCCTCGGGAGCCACCAGCAATACCCAGTCTGGGCACAGGGGCCTCACAGAGCCATCACAGACTGATCTACAAATGCCAATATCAGCCATTATGCCCCCAAACTACCAACCTTTGTTTCATTAAACCCAGTCCCATGTTCATTTCTCTTCTCAAATTACTCATCCTCAACCAGTGTTCCCAGAAATCGCCCTTTTCCATGGAGAGGCAATTCAAAAGTTAATTGCTTTGTAATTCTGTAGTTAATTGCTATATTTTACTCATTTCACCTTGGATTTAATTCAAGTTCCCACTCATACCTAGAAATTTGACTTCTCCTAAATATATTCATCATCAATACATCAGTTTTGCTCCTCTTATCTCCACACAGGGTGGGATAATGTTGAGACCACTGAATGAAAAAATCCCACAGCACCTATCACTATTTTTTGGGGAGGGGCCTGTTTACCCACCAGCTTTGGCTTCCTATAACTGCTGAAACAATCCAATCTCACAGCAAGCAAACTTGCATCTGAAACCTTCCAAGCCTCGCAGCAGGAATTCCATGGAAAATGTTACCATGGGACAGCAGTAGCCCATTGCTACTCCATGGCACGGGAACCAGAACAATCCCTGAGTGTGTTCTCCAGTTGAGGGGGGTTTCCATCTCCCTGGAATGCCTTTTACGTGAGCGATGCTACTTGAGAACTACACTGAGCCACCCAGTTCAGCTCCATAAGGGCCTGCAGATGGGACCCTCCTCACAGAAGGGCTTTTATGTGTAAAGGTTCACAGCCCACAATAATTAACAAAAGTGTAACTGTGCACAGCTCTCCCAGCCCTCCAGCATTCACAAGGAGGGGGGAAAATCCTCCAAACTCCTGCTAAATGCTAGAGAGCTCCAGTCAGAGGAAGGACTGCTCATTTGAAACTCATTATGTCTTGGGGTTTCACTGTGTAAAGCAACTTTTTCTGCTCCTGACCTACAGATCCCACTGTGACCTCAGGCTTGCTGAAAAATGAGCTAAATATTTGAAGTGAAGCCAAACAAACTGTTTCTTTAAACACTTTTCAGAAATTGGAAAATCTTCCTAATGGGAAGAGGATACCAGGGAACCTCCACAGCTGACTAAGTTGCTTGTTTTAGGAGGGAAGCCCTGCATTTTGAAGGAAAGGGAGATTTTTTCCAACCAAAGACCAAATGTAACAGGGACATGTTACATTGAGACCTCACAATCTGTCAGGATGCTGAGGTTCACAGGAGGATGGCAAGTGCATCCCGAAGCATCAGGGAGCGTAGATGTATTTTCTCCATTCATCCATTTGGATTTCTCCTGTGTTGTATCAGAGTTTAAATAAACCAAAAGCAATTGTTGCATGCCAAGATTTTTATTCCCAACTCTGCCTCTAACCTGTTGTGTGGACAGGAATAAAACACTCCCTTGTACCTGGCATTCCCTTAGGTCTGACACAGACACCTGCCCAGGCACATCTACCTGAGTAGGAGCATTGTGGACAGATCTCTTATGCCCCAAACTCTTTAATGCAGACATAAAAGCTGAAAAAAATCCTCCCTGGATACGGACAGAGACAAAACTTCCCTGTAGAGCACACATGACCAAGACAGCAATATCCTTCCAGGCTGGAGAGCTCATAAGAAAATGTTGTTAGCCATCACTTCCAGTCATCAGAACTGCAATTTTCAATTCCATTATTTCCCTCAGAAAATAATGAGAAAAAGAAACACCCAGTTTTCATTTGTTATGAAAATTTGCCTTGAGAGTTGCACAGAGTATAGGAATAATCTGAATCTGTCTCGATGGGTCTCTGATGCTGAGTGATCAATTCCATGCTCCTAAAATGGGGATTAGCTTTTAAAAACTAACACTGAAAACTGTCACTACCCACTCAGCTACCCTGCCTTGGGTTGCACTTGAATGCTGAGATGTGTCCCAATCACACCCTCCTTCACACTGTTACAGAGGCTGGCATGTATTTTTGCAAACCAGGTGGCATTGCCTACATGGAAGAGCCACGCTCAGAACGCACAGGCACATCTGATGATGCTTATCTGATGGAAATGAGGAGATAGAACCATGGGACCAGCCAGCTTTTCTCACAGACTATCACCCACCACAGTCTCACCCTCAAGGCAAAGGCTAATCAGAGCTTTCATTTTACCCTGACCAACGTGGGGGGGGCAAAGGGTAATAAAACAGAGACAATATGGAATTCAAAGGGGTGGAAAAACTACACTGCATCAGCACAAGGCAACATCACAGCTACAAAAGGTCACAGGCCAATTTCCAAAT
>JAOXXN010000220.1:5140348-5151573 GCA_026770055.1 Myrmophylax atrothorax | reverse complement strand
CTTGAATGCTGACATGTGTCCTGAACAAAACCTCCTTCAAGCTTTTACAAAGACTGGCATTTGTTGTTGCAAATCAGGTGGCATTGCTTACACGGAAGAGCAACGTTCAGACTGCACAGGCACGTCTAGCGGTACTTCGCTGCTGGAAATAAGGAGACTGAAGCGTGGGATCAGCCAGCTTTTCTTACAGTCACTGACCGCAATCTCACCCTCAAAGCATAAGCTAATCAGAGCTTTCATTTTACCCTGGCCAATATGGGGGGAGAAAGGGAAATACAACAGAGACAATACAGAATTCAAAGGAGTGGAAATACTGCGCTACATCAGCAAAAGAGCAACTTTATGGACTTCACAGCTACAGAAGGTCATGAGTCAAATGCTGCTACTAGATTTTCAAATGAGCCAAATAATTGTATAAGCATTAATAATGTAGAAATTATACAAGTTACCACAAGAGCAATTACATTTCTTGCATTAGGCCGTGAACTGCATTGGTGGCAAGAAAAATCCTTCCTTTCCCCTGGCATCCAGCACTGCAGAGTTGTCTTCAATGTTCACCTCTCCTCTGGAGCTCCAGCCTTGGGCTGGAGCCTGATGGGACATCTCAAGGGTTACCCATGGGCTGGTGCAAGAACTCTGCAGCTGCTTTGTTGGAGGAACAGGTTAGACAGAGGCAGAACATCACCCCTGCAGTGTTGCACGCTTTTTTTTAAGTGGCTCAAGCACAACAAAAGCAGAACATGCAAGTGTTCCCCTAAGCCTGTCTTAGTTCCTGGCAGCTCTTCTTTTCAATGAAATCCCTAAACCCCAAAGAGACACATAAAAAATACTAGGAGAAACACAACACAAAATCAAAACAATTTAGGCACAGAGCACTTCTGTCTCCAGTGCTCCAGGCCAGACATACACAGAGTGACCCTTCTGCCCCTTCCCAAAATTAGCACACTCTTTGCAGAGGTCTGAGCCAAGCCAGGCTCAGCTGTGCTGAGCACTTCCTAACTGGGAACTCTTTCCTGGACCAATTCTCAGCACCTCTGGCACAGACTGAGCTCAGAAACTCTCTGTTGCTCATTGTCTTTGAGGGGATCATGTCAAATATAGGATGGAGCATGACACAGGTGGGAAATAACACAGAAAATTATGACACAGCTTCCACAATGCTATTTCCTTCAGAAAAACTCAGGTTTTGGTAGGTAGAGGAATTGGGATGCAGAACTGAAATTTGGTCAATCACACACCAAGCAGGGGATGCAGCTGGGGACTCCAGTTCTGGAATCTCATTTGCACACCACAGGATTGCCAGAAGTAACACCAAACACCCCTCACAAGCAGGGAGCAGGAACTAAATTCCAGCCTTAATGGGAATGATAAGAACTGCAAACTCTGGGCAATCTGCTGATTTGGGTGATGCTTAGGTATTTGTGACAGAAGATAACAGGGCTCTACAACTGGTTGTGGTGATGCTTCACTGAGGAACTTATCTCATGTAGAACAGATCATCCCACCTACAACACCCACGAGCCTGGTGCTGTGTAACACCACACACTCACAGCCCAAATCAGTGTTCAGGGCTGTTCACACCCATGCCCAGGCTGCTGCAGGGGTCCTGCAGACCTTTTGGGTTTTACTGTTGTAGAAAGGAGGTGTGTTTATCTTTACTGGTTACTGCAAGATCTCACAGGAGTGTAACAAGTGTCCTGGGGGAATGCCGAGCCTCCCAGCGCTCAGCCTCTTGCTCATTCTTTAAAGACATTACACGGGGTTGAGTTTTAGCCAACTATGTGTGAGGAAATCTCCCTCTGCTGCCAGGCCAGGATGCTGCCTGGATCACGGATCCAAATATTCCCTTCTTCCAGCTTCAGACACTCACATCTTTTGATTCCCAACCCACATCAGTTCAGTGCTCAGGAAACGGGCTCCATGGCTGTACCTTGTGGGACAGCACCGTGCTACCAGGAAAACGGTGCCAGCAGTTAACTGCATCCAGGTCAGGCACATTGCCCAGCCCTGGGAGAGTTAGGCCAAAGCTAAAGCTTTTCTCACAGCTTGTTGCAGCACTCAGCACCAGATGTTTCCCCAGCATAGCACTCAGCGTTCAAAGATCTGCATCAGAATTTCATGTGGGGAGGAAGAAATTCATAGATTTGCAACGGATCTTGTAGAACAGATAAGACATTTTGCTTTATATCTTGAAAAGGAGTCAGAGAGCAGATTAGGGAACACAAAAGCTCATCCTTGTGTTGAGTCCTTGGCCCTGGACCATGGGCCCCGTGGACCTCAAACAAAGCAATTTGGGAAGCTGGGGAGGGTAAAGGACAGAACAAAAAACAGCCAAGCTAATATTCAGCACTGGGTTTGTAAAAAGGAATGGATACTGGAAACAAAGTGAGACAGACAGAGCTCATTCTTCTGACAGACCTTTGGAAACATCTATCTCCAGTCTTTCCTGATGCCAAACCTTAGATCAGGGAGGCTGCAAATCACCACTGTGGCCTCCTGAAAACCTTGAACAGGGAATGAGAAAAAGGAGGGAGGCCAGACCTGAACACTGAGGAGCCTGAAGTAATCATTACTCAGCCACAGGAACACAGAATGGCCCTTGGAACAGCACGACAGGCAGATACAAGTACAAATGGAGAGAAAATTTCAAACCACTTACTCGAGAACCTCTCTTGCCAGGGGGTCCTGGTAAGCCCGGCAGACCTGGTGGACCCTGGAAAAATAAAAACAGGGATTAACGACAGCTCTGTAACAGGATGGAGCTCCTGACAATACTTCAGAGAGACCCATAACACAATCACTTGGAGAAGAGCTGGGCAGAAGGGCTAGTAACAGCACCACAGCCAAAACTTCCTTCAAGTTATGCTACTGCTACGAAGGGACAAAAAGCCACGCACAACAACATCTGCAGAGCACATATTTCCATAGAGCAGAGACAGAGCATCCACATCTTTCTGCTGCATTCCCAGAATCACAGCTGTGTTTCACACTTCCCCTCTCCTGGACCTGTGCTGGAACACAGGGCAACACAACTCTGTCCCAGCTTTGGACTCTCCTGCTCCATGCTGGCACACAACAGGAGTAAGGTGTTAGCACCCTGGGGAGGGAAGAACATGGTGTGTTGTATCAGCTGGACACCTGTGGTTCTTGGTATTGTAGGTTCCTACATGAGTTACAAAGTAATCATATCCCAACATGTCATATTTTAAAGGATCAGGTTATAAAATGCAATAAAAATTGGTGTCAATGTTGGAAATTCTTAAATATGGCTCTGTAATATAGAAAAAGTCATGTAATACACGTCAGAGTGGTGGGGGCTCTTGGATGAGGATGAGAACAAAGTGGAGATATCAGGCACCCAGATGTGCACTGATGTGAAACAGGTTAGGAAAAAATCCTTAACCAATGAGGTTTGAATTTCTTTCAATTTATTCATCTATTTATTCATTTTTTTCAATGAACTGGGGAATTCAGATTTCTGGAGAGCCATCTGCAACTCCTAATAACTCCTCAGAACTTCTTTTGCCCCAAGCCAAACATGTCTAACAAGAATAACTGTTAATTGAAGCGTCTCCCGGAGGATTTAGATTCTGGTAGCTTGTTACAAAAGACAAGTTTTCATTGCATGCAGAGGGGAGAGACATCCAGGACAGCAGACTGAAGGATGTTTGGAAAGCAGCCTGAGCTCTCCAGCTGTGTGGTGGGCAGGAGAGCAGGTCCCAGGAGTATCATATGGTGCAGGGGCAGGATGAGGCCCTGGTTGCACTCTGGTCCCAGTATGGATTCGCTCTCTTCCCACTGGGTTGTTATCTGTAGGACCATCTCTCCAAGCAGAGCTCACTACCAGGCTGGACCAGCTGCTGCTGCAGAACCTCCAGAGCTTCTCAGGCTGGTTCTGCCCCTGAACAAGACTGATAAACTCATGAACCAAGTTCTCAGGAGTCATCAAGTGCCTGATTTAATAACAAAAAATCAACCTTGGAGATCCCTTGGAGATTTCATGCCCAGGAAAAGATTTTCAACACAGAAAACTTGCCTGACCCATATGGGTAACTGATGAATAAATACTCCCCTGGTATTACCAACCCTCCTACACATAAGCTACAAATTAAGTTGTATAAAAGTGATCAACATGAGCCAAACTTGAGAAAGTAGAAAAAAATCAGGGGAGGAGCAAGCAAAGCCCTGAGTAGGTTTCTCTGTCCTACTACTTTATGAGGATAACAAACAAATTTAGTTTTTTCTTTGCTGCAGTTAGTTCTGGCTGTAGCAGAGAGGACAAGAAAAGGCTTGTTGTTAAAAGCATAAGAGCTGACATAGCACAGAACAGTTCATGCCCCATTCTGAGACATACAGGGGTGGACTTCTGTCACCATATCACTCACTGCTACTGCCCAGCCCTGCCTGACCTGGAGATGTCCAGACTCTATAGCCTGGGACACTTGATCTGACCCCTTTGCACGTTGCTTATTGCTGGCTAACACAGTATTACTGGTCCTTGTATTAACAACCCTCATTGATACAGCTGACCCCCATTTTAGCAATATGCCCAGCATTTTAACCTGCCATTGTGCCAGCCCAGGGCCCCGTGCATAATGCAATTATACAGCTGTGCAAATAGACACGTAATTGTAGGGGTTTTTTAAGCCTCGTGTATAATTGTGCTCCAGAATCCAAGCTTTTATTAAAAAAATCCCCTTGGCCTTTTAGTTGGGATGATAACTATCAAACAACAAATCTAGTGCAACTGAGACAGCGACAGTTAATAGAGTTTACCAAAGATTAATTCAAGTCCTTAACCTCTTCTCCATCCAAATCCATCCCCATTACTCTTAAAAGTAGAAGTAAAAGAGAAGATGCAACTATCTGAGCATGGTGCTCCCTGTGTACCAGAATTAAGGTGACCTTTTCCACCTTCCTGCTAACAGCAGCTGCAATTGTACTTGGCCACTTGAGCAAAAACCTTCTCCAAAAATGTGGGCTGTTCAGAACAAACTGAAACTATTAAAAAAAAATAAGGAGAGAGTTAATACCTGCACTGGAGTGGGAATACGGAGTTAAGGGAAAGGCTTCTAGCTGGAACAGCACACAGCAGTACATAATTCAAGACCCTGTCACTTTGCTTTGATTTGTTATTGCTTCAGCCTTTTCTGAGGAGTAAGAGGGATAAGGTGACTGTGGGATGAATGGCTAGAAGGTGCCAGCCACTACAGTAATAGCAGAAGGTAAGAATGTGACCATGTACAAATGAGAAACCAGCCAAGCTGGAAGAGGATTGGGGCAGCTGATGAACACAGGTAGTGGTGAGATAAGATGGGGCCACCTTCTACATTGCCACACGGTTCCTTGGCAGCTGGATTGGGTGGGACATGGATGTGCCTTCCTAGTGACTCGTTTCTCCTCTGCCCTGTACATGTTTCCATATTACCCAGCCCAAGATCTCGGACAAGAGGCCCATGTCTGACAACCAGCTTTGCCTGGGGAGAACAGCACTGAAATACACACGAAGAAAAATGCGCATCCGGAGAGGCAGCCAGAGGAGAATCGAACTGGAGCAGGGCCCAGCCACTTACACATGATGGATGCAGTCCCACTTCAGGCGTAAGGCACCGAGATGTGGAGAGCAGGAGCTGTCTATCAGTGAGCCACCACGCTGCAAGGTGCTGAGAGGCTGCCTGGGGATGATGCCCACACAGCCCCTGCCCTCACCAGAGACATCTCCACCCTCACCCCCAACACAGAGTTGATCACATAGCAACTTTCCATTTGTACCCTTTAGAGCATCCCTGAGGAATTCCATAGGGAGCAGCGGAAAGTGCTCCAAGGGGCAGGCAGGTTTCCTTTTCCTGGCACGGGGAGGAAGATATCAGTGCTGTACCCCTGCCCTCCCCTAGCAGGGACACCCCACAAGATCAGCAGAGCTGAGAAAACTCCCACAGAGAGCTACCGTTCCTGGCACCGCCGTTCTTGTCTCCCTGGCCTCCTGCCTACTGCTTCAGCAAACTGATGGCAGAGAACACACACCCTGTTATCACACAAAGCAAGATCAGACATCAAGGAGAAACACAGCAGAAGCTGATACTCCGTCTCTCTTCCCCAGCCAAACAGCTGAGCTGTTAACCAGCCTGAACAGTTCCCCAGCAGCTAATGGCAGCCACATAAAAGTTTAACCCTTCTCAGTTTCCCACGGTAGCATTAGCAACAACGACCGATCCCACCAAATGATTATAGGATTTATTCTAAGCTGCTGCTGGGAAACTTTCTGGCACACAAGGGACTTTTTTTTATCTTAGGTTTTTGAGCTTCAAATTGCAAATGGAAAATTAAGCTAAGTTGTCTGAAAGGAAAATGCATCGAGACCCTGAGGGTAAGGGAAATCTCACCATTTCCTCTCACTGCCAGTTCATACCTCTGCCTGTCCCACCCTGTGACCCCTCTCACATTGCTTCCTCTGCCTGCAGCAGTGCCATGGGGAGCAAGGTGCCTTCAGAGCTCCGAACTCAGCAAGGCTGAATCTGGGCTTCAATGAAAGCATATGAGTACAGGAACTGGTGTTGGAGATTTGGGAAATGACTTGCTCCCTCCTTTTGAATGACTTCTGAATCAACTTGGTCTGATAGCAAAGGATTCTGTCATTATTTCCCCAGGGGCAAGAACTCAGCCTGGCAGCAAACAGCTGAGATTTCCCAGGGGACTATTAAACTCATATTCCAGTGCACATTGATAAATACGTTTACTTTAGAGTCTCCCCAATGTACCCCTGACAGCACTAGTGGCACAGTTCTCCTGTATCCCAGAAAAGGCTGTTTCAGAGATGCGAAACACTGCAAAAACTGAGGAAAGAAGAGAGAACATTCTTCTTTCCAGATGCAAATGCATGTGGTAAAAGCCAACTTAGAAGGGAGTCCAGAAAAACCATCAAAAGCTTCTCCCCACACTGGCACCAGGTTCTGAGCAGTGACATTACCCCTGCAGACAGATAAAGGACCTGACTTGTTTTCTTCCCAGAGAAAGAAACATTCCCAGAGGAAGAAATATATTTCATATGCAAGGCCACTGCCAAACCCTACTCTTTAGCCTTGTATGTCTGGGAAGCACCAGCACAGAAGGACAGAGAAGCTACATAGACAGCACTGGAATTAAAAATTCCCTGCTCAGGAGAACAGAAGACTCATCTTCAACAGACATACTAACTCCTTCTCACCTCCCCAGCCTTGCCAGGTGCTGCAAAGAGAGGGAAGACAAGACCTGAACTAAAACCTGGCTTCAAGTACTGCCTAAAACAAAGCTGGAATGTTAGGGAGGAAGAAAAAAAAATCAGCACTTAGGTTACTTTCTTTTCCAGGGCAGACTTATCATATTAAAATTTGGACACATTTGGGTTTCAACCAGTCTGAAAACACAAAGCCCTCATAATTCTGGCAGGAGCTGAGCTGCTGGTGGAGAGCCAGCCTTGTAATACAATTTCCACAATAGGCACAGATGTTTGCGCTGGGTCTGTACAACACCTATCACAGAAAGGTCCTTGTCCACAACTGGATTCCCAACAGAGGGGTGGCACAAAGCATAAAAATATAGTAGCATTCCAGCTTGATGAAAGCAGATTTTCTATAGAGACATTTTAGGAACAGTCTTCTGGAGCAGTCTCAGACCTTGGAAGGCAGTCTAAAAGGCTGGGAAGAAATAGAAGGATCACCTACTCATTTTCTATTTTTAAAAATTTATAAAAATACTTGTATATATTTGTACAGTCCTACATCCTTTGCAGCACATTTATCTCAAACACACTTTCAACTACTGTTCTTCAAAATTAACTTTGTTTTATGCAGATAGACCTCTCTGATGGCTTGGTCATTTGCCTACAAGATTTCCCTTCAGAAGTATTTCTGGTTAAATTAGCAAAAAAATTTGATCCAACTGTGTGAGCAAGACTAAAACTTTTCCCCTGGATTATACAAAGCACGCAGTCTCCCTTTTTTTTTTTTTTATTAATATGACTCATTCATTAAGAGACATTCAACATGTTGTGTGTTCCTTAATTTATCATAGACTGGCAGCTTGAATAGCCTTTTCTAGTACAAAGAGGGCTGGAAATAGGCACTTCATATTTTATCAGCGTTCCAAATCACCTCTCTTCCCTGCCCACTGATTGAACTGGCTGGGATTGCCTCTTTGGGGAAGGAGTCGGGCTCCAAGACAAACTGCTCGTGCAGAAGATGGCAGCTGGAGCAGTCTAGACTGGGGAGCTGCTCAGAATCACATCTGCTTTGGAGAGAGGGAGAACAGGAGAGAGGGAGGGCTGCCTGCCAGGCCATGCTGCACCTCATTGGGCTGCTGCCACTTGCTCCGACCTGGGGCTCCTGGCTGTGCACCACGTGGCTGGAGCTGTGGTGTGTGGATGGAACTGACAGCTCCTGGCACACCCACGCCGGGGTCTCCACTGACCTGGACGTTTGAAGCCCATTCCCTCCCTCTCTGTTCCTCTTGTATTAGTGCTTCCACATGCTTTTAGTGAACTGAGCCTGATCCTCTGCGCACCCAGAATCAGGTGTGGTTTTCTTTCTCTAAAAATAGCCCTCAGACACTTGTCAGTCAATACAAGCTTTGTAGGGGCACCAAACCTATGGAATGGTGCAAGGAGAAAGGTCTAACTTGGAGTACACTGCCATACCAGGGCAAGGGTTTCCTGCAGCTTTATCCCCTTGCACTTCCCATCAGTGCTGGTAGGTGGGGAAGAGGCTAAAATAGCCCCTAAAGTCTCCCTGTCAAACCTGCTGCTGGTCTAGAGAAGCAAATGATACCCCATCCACCAGAGGATGCAAACACCCATGGCATAACAGCCTTACAAAGGTTCAAGGGCACAACAAACTCACAACAAAATACTGGTTTTCAGTGTGTATTTTTCTCTTTTTTGGGGGGGTCAAGGCTACTCGCAGACATGTGCTGGGGTCACTCTGCTCTGTAAGCTGAGCCAAGGTCTCCATGCAGGGCCTGGAGCTCTGCTGACAGAGGTGCTGAGGGCTGCAGGGACGATTCAGAAGGACCTTTGCCAGCTGCTGAGTAAGTGCTGTGTTACTGGTTTCGCATGATGTCTGGGTGTTCCTTTAGTTATTTCCCCCCTTCAAAATAAATGTAGAGCTGAGATCCCAAATGCTTGTGGTTATTAATGGTTCCCAAGAAGTTTTTCTTTTTTAAGAACATATTACCCTCCCTCCTCTAACTGCTCAGTAAACCCAACATTCCTGAAGCATTAATGTTCTGCCCAGAGTTGCATGTGGGATGCAGTGCATCCATTTCCTGTTGCATGGCATCCCAGTGGTCCTTCAGGACAAATTAATACATGGAGGGTGCTAAGTTTTATTCCTAAGTAAACAAATCCCTTCAGTCCTTTGCTCTCGCTCTTCTAATGATTGATTTTGTCCCTTGGTTGTAGGAATGGGGCCCTTCTGCACAGCTAAGTTTATTCCACAGTTATTTTGGTAGAATTCACAAAGCCAAACTGCAGAGACCACAGGACCTGACTCATCACTGCCTTGCACAGCAGCTGCCATTCCCATCCTGACTTTGGGATGATCAGGATTAACAATGGTCTTTTCTCTCTAGGTGTTAGGATGCTGTGAGAGGGACAAGGAGGGTGCTGTGACTGCCAACCTGCCCCTGCCCAGAAATCACAGCCAAGGCAGCCCCAGCCCTTGCAGAACAGACTGAAGTCAGTTCCCCCATTCACCTCCCTGCCCAGAGTGACAACCTTCTCGAAGAGACCTTGTATCGGGCAACAGCCTGGAAAACTAATTAATCACTTTATCCTTCCCCCTGTGTGCCAGACACCAGATGACATTCCCAGCCCACAACCTGCCCTGGCCAGGGCTGTGATATCACTGACCTCATCCGGAACGTCTGCCCAGCAGCGCAAGGACGGCGCCAGGTAATTACTCAAGCACAGAACATTTATCAGCACTTGTTCAGAAACATGCTTGTCTGGCCATAGAAGTGCTGCATTAATTCCTCAACATGTCATCCCCATTCCGGCCTTTTCTTCTCTTTCCCTCCCCACGTCAGAGACATCCAGGGAAGTGTGGTACAGAGATCTCCAAGTGAGTCACCGGAGCTATCGAGCACCGTGCTGCAGCCAGCTCCAGCCAAGCCATAACCTTTCCCTCCCCAAGTCCTGACTTTGTTTCCAGCAGTCAAAGAGGGTAAGGCCAGACAGAGCCTCAAAATGTTCTCCCTTCACTCAATTCACGACTCCAGTTGTTCTCAGACAGGATGGAAAAATCCTGCCATCTCTTCCCTCAGACCTCCACAGCCTGAATCCATTTCTTTGCTATGATTCACAAGCTGAGAGGGATTTTCCACTCTGTTTCAATAATAAGCTCTTTACACTGCAAGGGCTTGAAGCTTGGACACTCATGACACTTGTAGGGCAAGAAGGTGGCAGAGATCAGGATTTTGGATGGCTTGGAGCAGGCACCCAGACTCACCACTCACAGGTAACTGGTGTCTTAAGGGAAACTCACAATTGCTGAAATTCTCAAGGAAATACACCTGAAACGACTCTCCACAAAACACAGAACCTGTCCAAAGACTGAATTGCTGGAGCTCATTCTGTCTACTCAGGGATTTAGCAAAAATTCTCCAAGTATAAAGGCTCATCCCCCTGCTCAGGCAGCACCTTCACTTCACCCAGAGGTGGGAACCTTGGAAAAAACAACCCCCTTGGTGACTCCACACCCAAAGTACAAGGAGAGAAATCACCACCCTGCTCTGAGACAGGATGGGCAGGAAATGCAAACCCCTAAGCACCCCTTGAGGACTTAGGGAGTCCCAACCATTCCACTTGAGGTGTTACAACAATGAGTAGCAGACACAAGTGCTGGTGATTGTGTTCCTTACGCCAGCCTCAGTATTTCCATTGTAAACCCTTCTTTCACTATTTTAAGAAGTCAGCTGTAAAAATTTGCTCTAGTCTGGAACTTGGCAACCAAAGACTCTGTCTGGGAGAAACTTATTTCACATGTACAACCCCTCTCTCCTATTGACAATTTGGGTTGGAACACCAAATCCTCCGAAAAGTTGGCCAGTTTAAGATCCTGTTTGCATTCTTGCATTTGAAAAAAAAAATAGAACAGCTAGCAGATAATTATTGGGGCCTGACTGCTTTTAGCATTACAAAATGTGTGCATGCTCTTACTATGGCCAAGATATACACCCTGAGAGGGGTTATT
>JAOXXN010000220.1:5123980-5135598 GCA_026770055.1 Myrmophylax atrothorax | reverse complement strand
AACAGGATGAGATGAAATTACCTCAAGTTGCACTGCGGGTGGGGGGAAGAGGGGGATGTCAGAATGGATATCAGGAAAAATTTCTTCACCAAAAGGATTGGAACAAGCTGCCCAGAGAAGTGGTGGAACCACTATCCCCTGGAAGCGTTCAAAAATTATGTGGATGTGGCACTTGGGGACACAGTTTAGTGGTGGTCTTGACAGTGCTGTGTTAACAGCTGGACTTGATGATCTTAAAGGTCTTCCAACCCAAATGATCCTATGATGAAGGTAAGGCAATCATGATTACCATGACACTACCACTGTTGAAAATGAGCTAGGATAACTGCCAGTCTAGGCTGTATAACCCAAATGCTGATGTTGCCAGGTAAGAATTTAACACTCAAACTGTGGTGGTGCCAATCATGGCTGACACCATGGGATTGCAGCTTTCCTAGATTAAAAGGAAAAGTAAATGAAAGGTTGCCCAAAGGAAAAACCCGTCACTTCTCTAAAAGGGCCTTGGTATTTGGCTGCTTTCACTCTTAACTATTAAATGTTCTTCACAAAACACAGTATTTGGAGAATTGGCACTTAAAAGACAACCTTGGTGATGGCCAGAAGGGTTGTAGACTCAAGCAGTCTGAGGTCTGTAATGTTGCTGGCCAGGAAGGGAGGAGAATGATGAGAAAACCTTTGTTCCTTGACATTGGCAAAAACCTTGGCCATTTTTCTATGTAAAAATGAGTCAATCAATATTTACTTTGTCTGAGTTCAGCTTTATTCCTACCTCCCTTTTTTAAGGCAGCTTGACTCATCTTCTAGCAGACACTACCCTGGAGAAGGTGTGTCAGATGGGAAAGGGCATGGAA
Source organism: Myrmophylax atrothorax (assembly GCA_026770055.1). Classification (NCBI taxonomy): domain Eukaryota; kingdom Metazoa; phylum Chordata; class Aves; order Passeriformes; family Thamnophilidae; genus Myrmophylax; species Myrmophylax atrothorax. Next base: position 5,134,747 of record JAOXXN010000220.1, on the reverse strand, counting down.
ATTTTCCCACTCTATGTAGAGGACATAATTTACTGCACAGGACTTGCAAATGTTAATGACAGTACTTCTCCCATACTATGAAATCCTTGGTCTCCCACCAGTTTTATTCCACTCTGCCTAGTGGGGCCATCCCTCAGCATGGCCTTTCCCTCTTTGCACTGAATGGAGGAATCACAGCAGTGTCTTCACACTGGATAATTTCCAGAGCCCATGAAACAGCAAAGGCCAAAGCCTGGCTTTAGTGAAGTCAAGTGGGACTCTTGCCACAGACTTCAAAGGCATCAGGTTTTATCCCTAAGGAAACAAAGTTACCACTTAAACTAGGAGCTAGACTCCAGCTTCCAATTTCTACACGTATTTTTAGGTTCTCTCCCAGAGACAGACAGTGGTTGTTTCTGCTAGAGATGCTGTACACTCCAGGAGTTGCTCATTTGGTAGCTGCTCTGCAAAGACCCAAGGATGTTTCCCTGCTCAGAGGATACCACTGCTGTTTGCAATCCCAATCCAACTGCCTCGTTAGCAACTGCATCCAGCAGTGCTTAAGGGAAAAAATACACAACCCAAACACTCCTTCCCTCAAAATCCGCTAAGGTGGAGCCAAATTCTGGATGCCTACACAAAATCCAATTAGGAGAGACCTCATGCAGGACACGTATGTGGACTTTCTAGCCCCAGGTCCAGGCACAGAGCTCAGGAGTCCTGTGCACCCACCCATCCCATCTGCCCCTCCATGGCTTGCTGACTGCCCAGGGCTGGTGGGGCACTTCCCTCAGGATGTCATCAACTAACATAAAATGCAAGGTAATTTTGACTTCCTTAAGCAGCTCCAAGTTTAGCAGAGCATTTTTTCCCTTCAATCTTTTTTCCTCTGTGGGTTTTCTCCAACAAAACACATCATTTAAAAAAAAAAACCCATTCAGCTGGTGCTGCCTGGTTCCAGGTGTTTCAGAGCTAGAAGCAACATTCCTGCAGCAACATTTGAGCAACTGGGAAAAACTCTTCTAGCAGACTGTACATGAAGTGAGATGATCAGAGATTCCTAAACAACCACATGATCATCTCTGAAAGAGAGGATAAAATATTTTATTGTTCTCTTTCCCTTCTTTCTTTCCCTCCCTTTTTCCCTGCACAAGAAGCTTTGTAAGAAAAACAAGTCAAAAGGAAGAAGAGAAATAAGTTGCAGCTTCCCAGATTGCCACAGCCAAGACGTGATGCCTACAGCTAAAATTGGGTTGAATAAACGCTGCATTTCCAAAAGCTACTGCCCAGATCCTTAGTGAGTGCACAACAGATGAACTCACTAACCTCATGATCTTATGGAAAGATCATTCTCTGCATTCCCAGATTTTCCAATGTGCAGGAAGACCCCTAAACCTTAGAGTAATAACTGCAGCATTTTAGAAAGCCCATGGCATTGGCTTAATTTAATTCTCACACTGACCTATGAATGAGCTCTTACTGCTTGTAAATCTGATGTTTGAAAATCCTGGGTGACAATAGGGCCTCAAGTCAAAAATGCTTCATTTACAGCCCTTAATTCCCTGGAAGTTTTAATTTTCTGGTACCCAGAAGGGAATCCACTCTCTTACTGTGTGGAAATGAAGCAAATCTTTTAAAGTTCTTTTATCACAAAGTATCTCAGAGGGAGTTATCTACTACACTAAGGTGAACACAACGAAAGTGAAATGAAATAGTTACATTTAGGCTGATGGCAACAATCAAAAAACATGGTACCATCCCATAATTACGATGGGAGCAAAATGATGGATAGAGATGAATCTAAACAGCATATTATAACCTACTTAAAAAGAGAGATGCCAAGACACAGTATTTGTTCTGCCTTTTTATGAGCTGACATAAAACTTGCTCTGAAAACTGCTCGACTAAGTAATTCAGACAGATGTTCACCTCTTTTGCATGGAGGCAGAATTTGGAAAATATTACATTTTTCAAAATTGCTGATGGCAGGGATCTATAACCCCCCTGTAAATAGTGCTCCATGGGCTGGCTGACAGCTGAGCATTGACCAACTTTCTATTTTTCCTTCATGTTTTGGAGACTGAGAGGAGAGCCCTGGAGCCTGCTAGACCGTTTAGTGTTGTCTGCAGATTGCAGGGGAAGCTGTTCAGTTCCAGCATAAACCCATGTAAAACATCCATGTGGAAGAGGTGATGCTATTTTAAGAGGAGAAGGCTCCCTTACAAACAGATATTGCAGAGATGTTCAGCTCCCACTATCAACACTAAAAGATGAATTCTTTTGCTGTTGATGACTCTGAAGCTTTTCATCTCCTCTTAGAGGGTCACTGATTACTGTATCCCAATTTTGTCCTATTCCCAGCAGCACTAGGGAGATGATATCTGGAGAAGGGATGTAAAGACAGGGAAAAGGTGCATGATCACCCCTCCATAGAATACTCCCTTACAGCACTAGGACAGAACCAGATACAGTCTTTCTATTTATCAACCAACGTTGTGGGATTTTTCTTCTTCAAATTTGCTTTCCCTTTCAGAATTCACATAATTTCTCTATGAATTACACCCTATGTGCTGGCAGAGGCATGTCTAGGTCGCCTTCAAGTCAAGGAAAAATCCGTCTGCCAGAGACATTTAATTCCATAATGCTCCAGCCTCAAGGGACACTTTCTAAAAGCAGTTAAGTCCTGGCAAGTGCAGGTAGATGCCAGTGACATTTTAGACACAAAGTGCTTCATTCCCAGTTACACCAGACAGACAGGCATCCTGAAAATCCTGTGGGGCACATAATCACCTGTGAAAAACCTGGTTCTTTTGCCAGCTGTTAACTGCATCATCTATATCACCAGTACTGCAACCATCAGGAACAAATACATCTAACTCCATGCACTGGATTCAGATGTTGTTAAATGATGGCCCTACACTGGTACCAAAGCACTTGGCTTTTACTTTGTTTGAAAGAGAAGAGGAAAAAAAAGTGCAATTTACCTTCAGAATTTCCCTCTGTGAATCCCAGGAACCAGGTAAAACATAATACAGTCCAAAGAAAGCAGAGTCCCCTGAAATTGGAAGAGAAATAAAAATAATGAGTTTCTACAACATTAGTAACAAAACCAGTTTTCCCTGTTAAGGGTCTTCTTAATCCCAAGTCTAATGAAGGCAGTGGCAGCATCTACATGTCTCCAGGAAGTGGATTCCAACTGAGATCTCATTTTCCTGCTTTAAAGTCACCTAAAGCCACTGAATTCATTGGAAGGTTTTCGCAGTGGTATTGGGGGCTGCTGATCAAACCTTGAACGTGGTGAACGTGGACCAGCCCAGTGTTTTGAGATGTAGGATCATCAGTGTTGGGATAGCCATCCCTTCACTCCTGCTTCATTTTGGCACTTCTGCCATCTAGGACAAACTGTCAGAAATACAAGAGGACAGAGAAATAACTGAAAACTGGAAGGTCAAAAGACATGCAAAGAGTGCATGATCTGGTCTGTGAGAACATGGGTACAAAGTGGGCTGACAGGCAGTGCTGCGTCACCCACATCTCAGCAAACGAATTCTGAGTCCTAATGCTTTCCTGCATGCTTAGAAATACCCTAAGTGTGCAAAATCCTACATGGACCTATTCCTCATTTTACACCCAGCTGCAAAGATAGGGGCAGCTTTTAACCACTCAGCACCCTGTGCTGAGCCACTAATGACCTTCTCACAAGCCTGGTATAGAAGGAAAGTTTAGAAAGTGTGAGATCTGCAGACTCCCAAGTCTGTGCTCTCTCAGGCCCTTTCATGCCTGAAAGGGAATTGCACAAACCTCTCTATTAGCTCAGCTTTAAGCCTTCAAAAATGCCATTGAAAACACCAGCAGAGGGAAAAACTTTTACCAGAAAGGTAGCTAAAGCCCCCCTTCTCCTTGCCCTGTCAGCTTCCTTGATTTGCAGCCAACTAACGAACATAGGAAACTCCTTGGTTAGGCTCACTTAAAGCTGTCAGTGGAAAGTTTGAAGATTGAATTCCCTCATCTTCTAAAGATGATATTTCACAGCTTCATCAGCAAAGGTTGCTGGAAGAACAGACAGAAATGTAAACTGCAGAAAGTCCTCAGCCAGAAGACAGCAGTGTGGGACATCCACAGGTTGTTCGTCATTTCAGCCAAGCCAGTGCAAACACTGGGCTGTGCAAAGCCATGCCAAAGTGCAGCTTGCTCCTCTCTCCAGATCCGCCACACAAATAGTATATCAAGTGGGATTAGAGACCACTCTTCTCCTGCCGTCAAGCCTCAGATTTAGCAAAAGAAAGCATCCTCTGAGATAATGTATTACCCTGGGCCAGACCCTCTCAGTGCAGGAGACCCTTTCCCACAGCTAAAATGAAGCCACCATGATTTACATCAGTGGGGAAACCTGGCCCTGAATGTAAAAATCCATCCAGGAATCCAGCCACTAACTAATACTTTAAGGCTTGAATGGATAAAATACTGGAGCGGCCTTACATTGACTTGGAAACAAATGAGATGAAGCAATCCATGTCCTCCTTTGCTGTTTCCACACCCTGACACTGGGCTGCACATTTCAGGGGCTCTGGGGCTACTTGAGTTTATGAAGGAACAAGAGCTTGGAACAGCCAAATCCCAGTGTTCTTTTGCCATGTTCTATATCTGGCTGTGTGCTAACATGGAAACCCTCACCACGCTCCAGAGATCTCCAGGAGGGGAGACTTAGTTGTCCTCTAAGCACTTCATACCATGGGACACAACTGTTGGGCTGAAGACACTGCTGAGCCCAAGGAGAGCTGCTATCTCAGTTCCTTCAGGAGATGGAGGAAGGTTGATTCTTCACAGCCAGCTCTAGCAGACTTTTTATGACTTCAGAGGAGCTACATTCCACTTTGCAAGAAAAACTGCATTTCTGTGCTCACTTCCAAAGGAGTAATCAGTTTTAGGATGGACAAAATTTCATGTGAGTATGGAGGAAAGACCCCACTGAATATCATCAGCTGGACTCAACTACCCAATGAGAGCACAGGAAGATAAGGGGAATGGGGTGAACCTCCAGGGTATCAGCAATCCAAGGTCTTAAAGACCTGTACTTTGGTGAGGATCAGATTTGTACAGCTACATACAACCCATGCTACACACAACACACCAAACTGAAGGCCACATTTGATTTTTGGAGGGTTACCTTTATGACCCAAATTTGCTTCCAAAATCCATGTTGATCAACACAACGAGGAGAACAAGTCTAGAGGGAAAATCCAGCACGTAATTTCATTCCAGGGACACTGACGGGGGCTGTAAAGGAGATGAATGCACAGTGTGGGATCCAGCTGGCCCCAGCCCTGCTCCTGGACCCCTCACCCAGCCAACACTGTCAGAGTTGAGAGTGGGGCTGAATGCCAAAACACTGAAGAAAAACACTTTGGCAAAATTTACCAACTTAATGGAAAAAGCAAAAGCAGCTTCCAAATGGAAGCCCTGTGAGTGATGGGGCTGTTAATTATCCCAAGATTTTTAATGCAGGCTCTTTTTCCGTTACAGCTCGGCAGCGACAGGCCTGCATAAGCAGCTTGAGGAGCAATAGAAAAGGAAGATTTTTCTCCTTATATAGAGCTACCAAACCCACCTTGCCTCTATCTTTGCTTCTTCCCATAAGCAGCAATTTCCACCGAGATTCTCTCAAGAGGTACCGCTAAAAGCATTTATTTCTTTTACTGGACAAGGCTCATGAATACCAGAATGAGGATCCTGGGGCTATTCAGTCTGGAGAAGAGAAAAGGCTCCTGAGAGAACTTATGGCACCTTCCAGTTCCATAAAGGGCTCTGAGAGAGATGGACAGGGACTTTAGACAAGGGCACGGAGTGACAATACAAAGATGGCTTTATGGTGAAGGAGGAGAGATTTAGATGAGATATTAGGAAGAATTTCTTTACTGTGAGGATGAGGAGGCCCTGGCACAGGCTGCCACAGAAGCTGTGGCTGCCCCATCCCTGGAAGTGTTCAAGACCAAGTTGGATGGGGCTTGGAGCAACCTGGACTAGTGGAAGGTGTCCCTGCCCATGGCAGGGGGTGGAACAAGATGAGCTTTAAGGTCTCTTCCAACCCAAATTTTTCAGTGATTATATAATTCTATGAAGACACTACCAATCCTTAGAAGAAGGCTAAGGGATATCTGATCTATTGTTTAATTTCAGTATTAAAAATAAAAGAAGGAGGGAAGAAGTTTTAATGTAAAAATCACATTAAACCTACTTTGATCACTACTCCTCTTTGACCATGTCCTTCTGCTCTCAGTGATAAAGGAGATGCACAGCACTCACATGCCTTTCCCACCCAGTTTCATCCACTCCTGCTGGACATATCTTTCTTATCCTGACCTCTTTATTCTTGCATGGAGGGGCTGTCATTTTTTCATTGATTTCTTACTCTTAGAACAAAGTCTTATAACTGAGTCCTCATTTCTTAGGCCTATAACAAAGCCAGTATTTGAATAAGGACTACCCACTAAATGTTCCCTTTCAAGATTTCATTAGTTTCCACATAATTTTTTACAGAATATTCTTAATCAATGAAGGATGTAAATCTCACATTTCCTTGCTTATTGCCAGTGGGAACCATGGGTTTGCTCTCACAAACACCAACTCCCCTATGTGTAAATGGTCTCTTTCCCTAGACATACATGTCTATATACAAATATATTTCTGTTAAGCTTCTATAATGTGTTTTTAGAAAATATGTTGAATATACTGTTGTAATACAGAACAAATTCAGCTTGCTTCATGGAAAAGAACACAAAATATCTGACTATTATTCTGAGATACATCTGAGACTTCTAGAAAAGTGAAATGGTCTTAATATGAAATGTGCTGTGGTAAAATTGGGACAGTAATTGAGATGGTATTATTTGGAAACTGGTGGGACCATCTCCTGGTGGTCTGTGTACATCACGCTATTGAAAAACTGGAGGAAGTCAAGTTGGCTGTGTTTGCTGAGGACTCTCTGGAAAGGCAGACAATTGATCAAGTGATCTGGGGACATCACTTTACCATTTTCCAGATCATCTTTTCCAGCAGTTAATTGCTGTCAGTGTTCACAATTTATGCTTTATTTTCAGGCATAGCTTGTCAAGGATGAGATTTCAGAGCACTGCAGAGAGGTGTAGGAAACAGCACTTTCTGTGAAAGCACTTACAGATCAAATCAAATCTTAGCATTCCTTCAGACCAGTTGATAAGGTTTTTAAGACTCCTTGCAAGGAATCACTTCCAGTTCATGGAGCTGTGCACCCTCTCACACAGTCTGGCACTCCTGAATTTGCAAAGCCAAATCTCATGATTTTTCCCTTCCTTTATTATTCTTCCACACACTCTGCCTTTTGCTTTTCACAGTAAAAAATAATACTACAGCCTTTTGCTTCTTCATGAAACTGGGAGATCAGATGGGCATAGAATCAGAGAATGGTTTGGGTTGGAAAGGACCTTACAGATCATCTTGTTCCAAACCCCTGGCATGGACAGGGACACCTACCTCTAGACCAGGTTGCTCCAAGCCACATCCAACCTTGCTTTGATCTTGGCATCCTTGGGCCACACCAACTTCTGATCCTTTTCATGATCTAGGCTTTACCTGTCAGTGTCCCTTATTGTGCAACCACAAGTTTCATTCTGAATTGCTCCCTGCCCAGCAATTTTCTCAGCTGTGTAAATCTGCATTTGGTTTCGATGACATTCATAGAATGTGATCAGTGATGGCTCTCCATTTCCTCTCAGAACATCAAAGATGTGCAGTGGGAACAAAATAGTTTTGAAAATGGTTCCCCACTAACAATTTACTTCCTGAGTTAGTACATTTTGTGTGTGCCAGCTTTCATGAGACTGTGGCAGGTGACCCTCAGTTAGTCACCACACTATCACATGTTTGAGAAAAATAACTTTATCAAACAAAATTGTAATTTTCTTAGAAAACGAACAAAAGTTTTCTGACTTTTCTTCCATAACTTTTCTCTCCTGACATTCAGTATAATCCCATGGTTAGTAATGCATGGATTCAACAATCTCTTACATCTAACTTCACACAGTTTTCTCTTTTGACCCATTGGTTAACATCAAACTGGGCATACTTTTCTCTTGTACCTGCCTGTAAATCAGATCAAGATCAGAACTTCTATAGCCCTCTGTAATCTCCCACTGACTCTTAAGTTAATATTTGTGGTCCACAGAATGCCTCTACCAGCAGTTTCAAAGCTCTTGAATGAGACTGGACCTGTTGATTTAGGTATGTATATTCTTGAAATAATATTAACATCTAGTTAGTAATCTATTTAGTAATAATGGACTGCTGGTCCATATTTTTCTTGTGATATAATTTACCATCCTGTTCCTTCCCATACTGAGAACAGAAATATTTATTAAATACTTTTGCCTTATAGCAGCAGTGTTAATAATTTTATCACCACAATCTATAAAGGGAACTGCAAATCACTGCGATTTATTTCATTCCTAACATAAAAAGACATCTTCCCTAAGGTCTTTATTGACTTCCTATGCTCTGTTCCCAAGGAAATACAGTCATTTCTGTTTCCACTTCTCTTCATACAATTTTTAATGAGTATTTTAATTGCTGCCATGCTGCACCAGGAAGGCTGGTAGCCAAAGCTGTCCCATCTTTTGATTGTAAATCATAGTTACATCTCAAAAAAGTTTTCCCAAGTTTCAGCCACATTTTGTCCACCTAAAATTTTAAATCTGTCTACAAGACAAGTCAGATGTATTAATCTCTTCACACAACCCCCTTCCCATATGATGGCAGGATTAGAGGAATGTAGGATTCCTGTGTCCTTTTCTTTTTGCAGCCATTCCAATGCACCTTGAGGCAGCCATAGAAAGACACCTGTTTCTCATAAGGATCTGGGATTTGTCTCCTGTCCTGTCTCCAGAGGGTCTGTGGTAAAACAGTAGAGCATGTTCATCATCCTCCCTTCATGAGCAGTGCTGAGACACAATGGAGCACATGAGGGAGCTGTGCTTTTGTCTGGAAAACTAGGAAGGAGTGGGAAGAACATGGCTTGCACTTACCTGGAGATCCCTCTTCCTGTAAAAACAGCAGTAGCTTGACCAGCAACAGTTAACGCTTTTGGGATGGGTGTTGACACAAGTTCTGCACAGCCTCTTGTGCTCTTTTCTGCACGAGGTGGCTTTGGCATGTCATTACTCACCCTCAAATAACTCCTAAACATCACTGTCTTCTTCCTTACATGTGCCCAGTCCTCAATGATTCTACCTCCCTTTTGTTTCCTTCCTTCTTCTTAAACCTCCCTATTCCTTAGTAACATGCTAATTGTGTGTCAATTGTCCTGAATGACTCTTCCATCTGTTTATTTAAAGATCCTTCCCCAGCTCCATTTCCAAAGAACAGAGCTCCAGATCCCTTCTTTGGACATGCTAATCCTATAGAGAAGCAAAGTTTCCTCCCTCAGGTAAAGATTTGGATGTGAAGTGATAATAATGATTGGACTTCAAGACAGGGTTGTTCCTTGAGTATTGGGTTACTCTTCCATTCTGAGATGCAGTGGCAACCCAAGCACACTTGACAATGATGTAAAGAATTGCAAGATCGAAACCACCAGAAAAAATTTTAGGAAGAAATTCTTCCCTGTGAGGGTGGGGAGGCCCTGGCACAGGTAGCCCAGAAAAGCTGTGGCTGTCCCATCCCTGGAAGTGTTCAAGGCCAGGTTGAATGGGGCTTGGAATAACCTGGGATAGTGTCAGGTGTCCCTGCTATGGGCAGGGGGTTTGGAACGAGGTGGTTTTTAAGTTCCTTTCCAACCCAAACTATTCAATGATTGTGTGATTTGCTCGATGTGACTTTGGCTTTCCCTTAGAAGCAGCAGTCAGACCCAACATGTAAGCATAGGAAATGGAGAGATCAGCTACACTCATGGTCACACCATACTGCTGTTGTGCTCTGGATGTTCTGAAACTCTTCTTGAACAAATCTAAAAGGCACTTGGTGTTTGGGAGAAAATAAAGTGAAAAAGTTCAGCTGCTGAGCATAAAAGAAAAGCAGCATCACAGAAAAGAAACCTTTAGGTGGGATTCATTTAACCATTTATCAAGTTTATGTGTAAAACAAAATCCGGCCAAACTTAGAAATACTTCTGCCCAAAAATTGCATACTGTTCCTGTAACCCTCTGTATCTCTGTACAGAATAAATATACAGCTGCTGCTTTACAAGGTTGTCTTCTCCTTTTTTAAAAAAGAAAATAAAAGTTATGCTTCCTTCTTTTATTGCAGCTGACCTCTTCTCTGGAAGCAGAAAGCAAGAATATTGCTCAACTGAGCCTTTGGCTGTGACCCTCAAATTGTTTGTTATGGCTGCACAGGAAAGCAAAGTCCTACACATGACCTTGAGGGTGATTTTATAAAAATCAATCAAGCACTGTTATGATGGCCTCCCCACCAAGCAAAATAAATACAATTAAACCCATAATCACTTCTGTACAGTAATGTACAAATTCAATGGGTCTCTTTAGGTAGAGTGAGGGAGAGAGGGGAGAAATATGTTGAGGCTATTTGATACTTTGTGAGAACATCAGAAGCACCATTCTTCTCAATTAACCCAGCAATTAGCCTCCACCTCTCTGCACACTCAGAAAAGAAATCGTTCTTTATCTGTCTTTAGCAAAGGAAAAAAAGAGGAAAAGAAAGAGAAAAAAACAACAAGGCAACTCCATCTGTCCCACAGGAGGGAAGAAACAGCCAGACAAAATAATTGCAACAAAATGAATATTAAAGAAAACAAATCTG
>JAOXXN010000220.1:5098773-5115108 GCA_026770055.1 Myrmophylax atrothorax | reverse complement strand
ACAGGTCCTGCGAGGTGCTGAGCATCCAGCACAGGTCTGAGACACCAGCGTGGGTCTGCACATCAAAGCTGAGCCACCTTACATGTCTCACTTCATAAAGGTGTCTTGTATCTTCCCACGTTATCCCCTGAGACAGTGGGAATGCCTAAAGCACCTCAAAACTGGGTATGGACACTGAAGTTACACACTCCCCATGGAAAAAAATACAGCTGCAAATAGGACCCACATCAATCCACTAAGTACCTGAACCTCAGGTGAGAGGGGAACGATGTTACATTAAATTCAGAGCAGAAAATTCGAGGACCTGCTGGGTCTGACTCAGCAATGCAGGTTTTAATCAAACACATGAACTCAGAATGTGGCCAAAAGTTAAGCTTTGCACCATAAATCAAGATCTCCTGTATGACATCTGTTACCACGCATGGTAAGGACTTCTCTCCTTTAATCCATCTATTTGACTTAGTTGTGGTTGCTCACTGGGACTGTGGTTTTGCATCTCCCAGTTTCTATAGGCAGAAGATTTTATTCATACCTTTGCTCTGAAGCATCTGCATTCTGCTTCCACAGTTGCTGTAACAGAGGAAGTTTTAAGTAACAATTAAAAAAAACCCTGAAACAAGCAGTTTTGTGAGTGGGGTAGAAAACCAACAGCCCCACCATCCTCTGCCCTCCAGAAAACCCTCCCAGAAGGGTACAGGTAGGTTACACATCCAGATACTTGTTAGAAACTCCAGCTCACAGACAAACGTGTCACAAAACTCTCTGAAGGCCGAGGAGCTCAGATGACCCATCCAGTGGCTTGGGACTTTAGGGACACCGGGCAGTGACACAGCTTGGCAGAAATCCCATAAAATCTCTAGTTTTCTTAGCTATTTTTTTCCCCCAGCTGCTTTTTCCATGTTTCTCAGTCACACATTCCTCACTAAGAAACATTCTAGCCAAGCCGAAGTGTTTAAGATAAACCTTTAGTCTATTAAAAGGTACTTTGCAAAGAAACACGTGTTAATTCCTCTGCTGTTGAATATAGAACTTATATCCTTCAGCTCTTTTCTACCTCTTCTCTCTTCTAAATGCAGTAAATACTGGGTAAATGCACTTTCCCTCAAAAACCACACTCTACCCAGAAAAGAATAAGGCCTGGATTCCCAGAGAGAGGGACAAAAAAGAATGGAAAATGATGTGCTGCATCTTTTTACAAAGACTTATACAAATGAGATGTGCACAGGTAGCTGAGAAAGGACTGGTGATGCTTCAGGTCCACATCGTTGCATCAAAGACCACCATAAAACTCACTGACAGCCCCATCCTCAAATCCTCTGCACATACTTTACTCATTGTTCAGATGAAAACCAAACACATGCATAAAAGCTTTGATAGAACAGAGACATAAATGTAGCCCAGCAATAGGAAAAAGGGAATTAGTTTAAAACAAAAGGAAACCCAACATTGCTGAAGCCAAGAGTAGTGCCAAGTGAATTCAGGTTCAAAAATTAGACCTCATTCTTCAAAAAGAGAAAAGCCACAACATATGATCTGAATAGAAATATATTTAGCAGATTTATTTTTCTTCCCTTCCAAATTTAAATAGAAGCCATTTTAAAACAATAAATTGAAGTAAATCAGCACAGCAGCAGAATGAAAGAAGGGGGAAGGGAATAAGGAAAAAGGAATGGGAATAAATTGCTATAGTTTAACTAGCCAAAATAAGAAAAGTCAAGGGAGGAGGAATTCCACCACACAACATGGGGAACAGAACACTTGCTTTTGATGAAACACACCTCTCCAAAAAAGCAGCATGTCATTACAGCCTGAATAAATACAGCATTTTAAATACTCAGCTGTATTTAGCCGGTTCCAGAAGAACCAGTACCCACCTCTCTTCAGGAGCCATGGCATGGTTAAGCATCAAGGCTTTTATTAATATAATTTTGTCTCTTTGCTCCTTTTGGAAACCCAAGCGTGGAGGTATCTCAGAGCCACGGTGAGCGGCAATAGAGCTGCCCTGTGTGACTCACAGTGCCCAGCTTCAAGGGGCAGAGGAATCCCAGACATTAACCTGGGCTTGCCCTCCCAGTTTGGCTTGGCCTGGAGGACAACACTGAATTACAGTTCAAACATTTTTGCCTTTACATAAGTCCAAAAAGTATTCCAGATCACTCACTGCCCCCAGAACTCAATTGGGATGTATTTGGATATATTTAGATAAATACCCTATTCAGGTTTAAAACCATGGCATGGCCAGGGAGAAGGGAAACCCACAGCACCGGAAAAACCAGTGGGAGGGATCAAACAAACATGCAAAGGAGAGGTGGGATAAAGAGCCTTTCACTCCCCTCTGGGCTGGGGATCCACACCCAGCCCAGATCTGGAGTATCTAAACTTGGTACAACCATTTCTATCCCTTCTTGCTCCCTTTGAGTGCTCCATATCTGGCAGCAGAGCCCACTCAGGTGTGTAATTCCCCGTACAGGATTTCCTAATCCCTACACTACACCTTGATTCAGATTCTGCATTTAACACAACCATACTAGCACTTCTCACACATGAGCTCTACCTGACTGACTGGCACTGGTTTTCAAGCCTTGGATTAAAGTCTTCCCTACCCTGTAGGGATCTGGTCATGAGCAGAAACCTGCTGAAGAGCTTTGTTTGCTTGCTGAGAACTGTCACCATCCATGGCTGAGCCAAGATCTCCATGAAGGCAGAGAGGTTGGCCCAGCTGGGATCAATGGATGGTCCTATTTGGTTTCTCTTTCTGGCTTCAACCATCACTGCAAGATTAGGAGGTTTCTCCTGAGGGGCAGGACATGCAGCACTCCTGGTTTTTGAGTTTTCTGTTTGGCAGCTATTTGTGATGCAGGAGCTGGTGTGAGTTGTTTCTTGTTCCCAGTGCACTATAGAGAGTATTAATTATAGAGGAGACGTACAGAAAGCTCAAAACCCATGTACATAACAGACTTACTGCCCAGTGCTATTCCCCCTCCTCCAGAGTCTTCCTGACAAAGCCATTCCCATCCTGTGCCACAGGCTACCGGTGACACGTTTGAACTTTTGCAGCCGTTTGATGTAAAATGTTTTAAATTCTTTTCAGGAACACTAAAGGCTTTTGTCTCCTGCCCGGTGCTGTGGGGATGCCACGTCTGGCAGAGCCTGATCTTTCTGTGCTTTCCAAGTGCACTGTATCACCTCGGGCTGCCCAGTCAGCCAGAGGCAGCAATGGTTGTTAATCATTAAACGGAGCCTTTTTCCATCCGAATGGCAGGAAACACAATGCGGAGAGACAAGTCCAAGCCCACCCTTCCCAAGGAAATGCTGGCTGCTGATTACAGCTCTGCTGTACTCTTCCATGCAGATATTTAGAGAATTACAGTTTCTATAGGGTGGCTGTGAAGCAATTGTTGAGCTGATGGCAGCAGCAGCAGTGTTGGACTGACAGGCCAGCCCTGACAGTGTAACACATCTACAGGCTTTGACAGGGAGAAGTCATTCCTGCAGGTAGAAGTTGAAGTGGAAATGGTAAATCCAGGACAAAATGAAGGAAGAGTCGAGATGAGCATCACTCAGGCTCCACCCTGTGCTGGACTCACTAATGACACCAAAAGAGCTTTAGCAGTGACAAGGATGAGCCTGAAAGGAAAAGCCTGAACTCTGCTGTGTTTTGAGGTATCAACACCACAACAACTGCAATTTGGTTTGTGTAATCTGAGAGTAACCTCAAGATACAACCCAACCGTAACAGGGAATTGCTTAACTTCATCTAAGGCACAACATAGTGCTATGACGACATTTCCTTCAGCAATTGTACTCAGCTATTTCTGTGACCAGTTGCTCATCACTGCTCTGATGAAAACTGCTGCGGCTGCTTAGCTGAAAAGAGGGATTGTTTCATTCCTTAAAGGCTGTTTGGTGCTGGCTGTCTTGGGGTGAACCAGCAGCCTTTGGCCTGCCTGGAAGCAGCAGCATCCAGAGGCTCACATGCTAACCTAGGTCTCAGCAGAGCTCAGATTTGGTTTTCACTACTCCAGTGACCTACAGAGTGACCTGAAGCAACTTAAACCATTGCTTTTGTGCCATTATTTTATTGTCTCTAGAGTGAAGCTTGTGATATAGATCATCTTATGTGTAAAGAGGTTTAAGACCTTCAGACATAAAGGGCTGCCAGTGACTGTTAATGCTTTACTCTGCAGTTGGCAGCAGCATCTCATGCAGGACTAAGTGTAAATCTATTTCCCAACCAGCTTTTATATTCACCACAACCTGCCATCCTCCAGATGCACAGTTCATTAGAGATCATTCAGTTTTATCTGGCTGTAAAGTCCTGTGTAAAAAAAAGCCCTACTGATTAAACATGCAATTCAAATCCATCTCCTGGAGCCGAGGAGACAGTTCCTAATGCTTTATCTGCACTGACTGAAACGCAATCTGTGCCACTTAGAGCAGAACAATGCTGGATTTCTTCATACTTTGCTCGAATTGTTAACATATAAAGCAGAAACACAGCCCATTTCCACAGAGAACTCTCTTCTGACATACTCAGAGTGTTAACCCAGAGTATAGAAATCTGCTTCAAAGCTAAGAGACTTTTCTTTTCTTCCTGCAAACACACTTCTTCACATCTGCACACTCTCTCTCCACTTCAACAGCAATAGTATTTGGTAAAGCTCTCCAAACAGGAGCCACTGCAGAAAGGCTGTATTTACCCATGTTTGGGTAAGAACTCATAAGAGACCTGGTTGTGTCTGTTTCTCAAAAAAAAAGTCAAGTCAATATTTATATACCCACTGGTGAAATACATCCCCTCCTCCCCAAGAAGAAATAAAATGAAGTGATTGAAATGAGATTTCATGGAAGGGGACTTTGTTTGCTTATTTGTTTTCAGAGCTTGGGAGATGTTTGTTTGTTTTTTAGTTGTATTGTAATTTGAATGTGATTGTAATGCATAGAATGCATCAAAGCAGCTTCACAGTGGGATCTGTCATCAAGGATCAAAAGCTCAGGAGCCCTTGTATGCTGCTGAACTCATTTCTGGATTGAATGGACACACAGCTCCAGAATGGCAGGGGCTGGACCATCTCCATTCCCACTAAACATCCTCTTGCTCAGCTCTAATGGGGCCAAACATGCAGTGAACCTTCCAGCAAGTTAGATACAGTATAAACAAATTAATCAGCATTGTTCCAGCCCTGCCAGCATGGAGATCCTGTGTGAAGCCTCTCAGGGCAAAGGGAAAGGCTCCTATTGACTTCCCAGGCCTCCAGAACATGCTCTGATTTCTCCAGGACTTCTGTTTGTACAGACCCCTGGCTACTCCAGTTCCTTTGAAGAGGAAAGATCTACCAGTAACAGATTTGCTTTGTCTCTGTAACAGCTTTTTTTGATCCTTTCCCTCCACCACATTAAGGCTTTTGGTCTTGTCTGTTCTGTTTGACTCATAAATCCCTTCACTAAAGCAATAATTGGAGCATCAGGGACTCCAATCCCATCAACATGTCTGTTGAAGGTAGTTTTTCTCTGTCAAAGGCAAATCCCCTTCAACTACACTATTGGACCAATTCCCACACAGCTCTGCAATGCTTGGATTTCCAGTGGAGGCTGCCCCACGATGGCCAAACAGAGCTCGGTGTGTGCAGCACAGTTGGCATCTGCACTGCTAACCAGGAAAGCCTTTATTTTAGTTAGGATTTTCCTGTCTACAGTATCGACTGTTCAATCCTACATAATGAAGTCATTATTGCTATTATTATTGTTTTTAAAAAGGAATTAATCTATGGAATTGTTCAAGGCCAGGTTGGACAGGGACTCTGAGCAACCTGGGCTAGTGGAAGGTGTCCCTGCCCATAGCAGGGGGTTGGAAGGAGGTGATCTTCAAGGTCCCTTCCAAACCATTCTGTGGTTCCATGTCCTGTGATTCTATGATATTTCAGAAATGTGGCCAAGGGGGTAAGTCCTCATTTGTGGCATCCAGTGGCATCATTATAGAGGAACTGTTGTACAGATCAAATCAAGACTTTTTTATGCCCTTTTCCCAATTGCCATTGCCCCAAAGTCTGTGGGATTGAAGATCAGCCTTGTCACGGGCCAGAGTTAGTTCAGGGTCAAGTTTTATACTCCAAAAGCCAAGGAAGAAACACTGTTTACTCTCCAGTTTCTCAGAAAACAGTCAAGTCTGTCTTCACATGGAACATCTTATTTGTGTGTCATCAGCAAACCTTTCCACTGGCAAAGTCACCATATATAAACAAAATTGATGCTATATGACTTCATAGCCAGCCTTAACACCTATCCTGCTTCTGTTACACTGCTTTTCTCTGGCTTTTCTTCATTATGAGCTGAGACCAAACTATTTCTTTTTTAGTTTAAAAAGGGCAACTTTTAATCTCATTCCATTGCTCTGCATATTTTGAGATTGTCGTCTCCAAATGGCTCTAACTGTGGCTCTTTAACTGTCAAATCCCACATTTAGCACACAAACCAAAACTCACTGAAAAATTTGCATTAATGAGCAGAATGAAATGAGACTATTTACTATTTTACATCTTCAAAAGCCTGAGTAAGCAACACCACTTTGCTAATATTCTTGTCAGTGGATGTGCCCAAGCAGGGAGCAAGTACATCATTTGCAGTGTAAGGCTGGTACCCTGCACCTGACACCTCATTGTTAAAGGGCCAACACAGCCTCAGTCATTAACTGATGTGGGTTTTCACCTTTGCCCTCCTCGAAATAACACAGAACACCCAAACCAGCCATCCCCATTCAACACCTGATGAACAGGTTGTTAGCACAAAAACCACTTTGATGTCCCTAAAGTGCCTTTGATCATCACATCCTAAAAGCACTTTGCAATTATTAATGTGGTCTGTGATTCACCACCCACCCACGCAGTTTCCCCTAATTCCCAGCTGGATGTACAGAAAGCCACAGATACATAAAGGTGCAATTCTGCACGAGAGCATTTGCATATTCCCAGCAATCTCTGGGAGCTGGACTTACCACCCCAACTTCAGAAAATAAAGCCAGCCATTAGTAACTTGTCCCATCCTGATCACAGTGAGCAGCAAAGCAAGGAAGCCCAGGAATCCATTCCCACTGTGCCCCGAATCCCCAGAGCCTCCCTCCCCCTTGACCACTGCACTGGGGAGGTATTGGAAAACTTGCCTGTCCTATGGACATGATCAGCAAAAGGACCTTGTGCAGAAAATAAAGTTTCTCTGTATTCTTCATCCCTTCATCCTGAACTGGTTTTTACTTCCCACCCCACTCCCCTAAAATACCATTATTAAACAACAGGAACAAACTAGTTTTTGGTTAAAATTTTCCTCAAAGTAGTTGGAAGATAGAAAGAAATGCCAAGATTTCTATTTTCCTCCACCTTTAAAGGGGAAATAACATTGAATTTAAATATTTGCAAATGGTACTGATTAACATTTTATTTTATAGCTTTGATTTTTAAATTTCTTCTTTTAAGTCCCACAGAGATCCCCCTTCTCCCCTCAGCAGTGCTAGGAGGGGACTTTGCTGAAAATTATAGATTCCAGAGTTTGCAAGAAAACCACAAAAGCTTAATTACAGTTATTGACATACCAAACACCTACCGAAGGCTTAGTCTTCCTTGGCCAGAAATAACCACACAAAGTGAAGGTAGAAAATGAACATCAAACAGCCTCAACCAGGGACAGGTTTTGACTGCAGTGGGGCGCAGAGAAATGCCCTGGGCCCTCCTGTCCCAGCCTGGAGGGGACACTGTGGGGCTCATCGTGTCATCCCATTGACCTGGTTTGCTTAGGGGGATTTATCTGTCATAAAGTAGCGTTGCACAAGTTACCCCTTCCAGATGTCTTTCCCCAGGAAAGGGCCTGAAAGAGCTCCTGCCTCTGCTGTGGGGTACAGCACCATTGGTGCCCCCCTCAGACCACACGTGTGCACCCCATCCACCCAGGCACCCATGGCAGAGGTTCTGGAGGGAAGGAAGGCTTTGCAGATAGAGGTGCAACACTCCTGGGACTCGGCAAACACCTGGACTGCCCTGTGGCAACCCAGCCCTGTTTGCTCCCAGGCTGTGCTGGCACATCCCGAAGCAATGGTGCTTCTGGGCAGCTCCTGCCCTCCGGGCAGACTCCACGCCGCCAACAGCGGTAGTCACATCAAAAGCCCGTGTGTCTACGGCGATGCTGAGAGGGTTAGAGAAGGTGAAGCATCGCCGGGGTGTTCCCAGGGAGCCCTGGGAGGCTCCTGAGCATCATTTCCTCCGAGGGCTCCCAGACGGAGCGCGTTGCCACGTGGCTCTGGCTGAGCATGCAGTGAGCGGGACGCGCAGCCAGCGCTGATTTATGGCCTGTCCCGCTCACACGGGGCCCCTCGGACCCGGAGCACGACCGTGGGACAGGCTGGGAAAGGAAGGGAGGAGCCCGAACTGGAAGCGGCTGCGAGGACTTGGGTCGTTGTCACAGGCAGAGCCGGGGGCAGAAAGCACAGAGCTACCAGCAACAACGTAGCCCAGCCTCCCCTCTCATTTCCATTTCCTCAGCAGGGGAAGTCCCCGTCCTTGTCCCCAAAAGTCACAGGGTGGTTTTTCAGGGGGTAGGGAAGGCTGTTCCATCCGGGCTGCCTTTGCCCCAAGGCACACCATCACCTTCCACAGCATTCGGTGGCATAGCTGGTGCAGCGGCTTCAGCACTACAAATAACAGCAGGCTGGACCGCAAACCTTCATTCAGACCATTAGAGCAAGTACATTCATGCAAAAATCCACAACAAAGCTTTTAGGACCTGTAGGAGCAAACTGCTGACCACAGGAACCTGTGTCACACTCACACCCACCCCCCTGGCCCCTCTCCGTGGGGCTGGTAAAGATCAGAAAAACCAAGGAAAGAGGGAATGACCAAGGATGGATGCACTCCATGCCAAACTGGGACTGTGTGGTGCTTGAGGCTTGTCTTTACAGCAAAAGCAAGTTCAAGCAGGCTTAACATCAACTTGTGAGCTTCCAGCACTTAGAAATTGCCCACACTTGTATTTTTTCCCCTCAAGGGATGTTGCCTTTGCCTTGTGCATTGGACAGTGCGATGGTACCTGCACTGCTTAGCAGTGGTCCCCTCCCAGCAGCCTGTGGGTTTCCATCTCTGCTCCATGCAGGGAGGTGCCTGTGACGGGCTTTGATGGGAGCAAGTCCTCAGCCAGTGCACAGGGTAGACAAAAAGCTTTTGTAATGAGGGGGAGGTTGGAATTAACCCTTTTCCATAGTGAATTTCACAGCACATGTATCCAGGAAACTTATCACAACCTCACAGCCCAGTGCCCAGCATATCCCCCGGGCTGACACTGAGTCACAGGTGACATCTGTAACTCTACACACAACCAAGAGGCTGATGTAGAACTTCCCAAGAAAGGAGACTGGCAAGCAGAGACCTTCTCAGGAGAAATGTGGTACCAACACCCAGATCTGTGGTTACAGCAGTGCTTAGTGCTCTCATTTACAAGAGTGATCAAATAAATCTCCTTAAATTTGGAGCAGAGAAAGTAAACGAAGGAAAGGCTAAAACTGAGCGGGGTGGTTATTGAAAACAGCAGTATTATACTTATTTGTTTCTCATCTCCTGTGCACCAGCTTTTGTCTGCTGAATAGCTACAGAATTCACTGGCATTATTCCTAATTTTACAATGATTTGGAAGAAGAGGGGACAAAGGCAAGCAAACAAAGCTAATTGCCTTCAGTGTTTTGTTTATCTGGGTTTTGTTCAGCCAAACAAAGAGGACGTTCAGGTCCAAGCTGACTGTGGAGCCACAGATCTCTTTTGCTTGGCTGGTCTGTTTAAAAACAGTTTGCAATTTTGGCATCCAGCATCTTCAGCAACTACCACTAGCAACTACTTTCTTATCTCCATCTGGTCACTATAGAAACCCTGGTGACTCCAGCCACTATTACTACAGATTAATCAACCTTGCAAAGCCCCTCCAAAAAAGCAGGAAGAGCTCCAAGAGCCAATCCCTTCGTCATAAAAAGAACAAAGCCAGCAGGAGATTAATCACTGGATGCTATTTCCAATGCAAAAGTCCTAGCAGGAAAAGTCCCAATTTTAATAACAAAGCTATGCATTGTCACCCATCCATACCAACATGCTTTTGTTCTTCGAGCCAGAGAAGAACACACTGAGCACAAATGTAAATAATATGGCCGGGAGAGCATCTGCTGGCAACACACCACAGAACATGGACTATATGAACCACAACCAACCAGTTCTGCCAGCTTTGGTTGCTTTCCCCACATCAGCCAACATCTCAGATTTCCCAGTGCAGTCTGAGGGAGGCACAGCAGCATTTCAAGACATCAGGCAGAGGAGAAAAGCAAGGAAAAGTAGTCTGGGGAGGGAAATCAGCCTGCTATGTTGCTAGTTGTGAGCAAAACACCTGGTTGAATACAGATGTGCCAAGAATTGAGGTCACCTATAGCTGTAAGTTGCTAACCCTTAGAAGTGTGCAGCAGTAGATGCTTCCTAAAGCCCTTGGACTGTGAATATCCTTTTCTCATTTCAGAGGAAACAAACAAAAAAAAAGGTATTGGCAGTAATTTGTATTTCTAGAAAGAAAAATGGAGAAGTCAGATTTGAGAAGACTAAACAAAGTTACAGGACAGAGGGCAAAGAAAAGCAGCCCCCAATCTATTATGTTTTTTTTGACATTGAGAGCATGACCTTGGAGCCACCTGGAAACTGGCATTGCCATGTTTTTCCCCACTAGACACCAGCACAAGGCTTCCCAATTCCCAGCAGGAAGAGTAGCTGGGAGGCTC
The DNA here is from genome assembly GCA_026770055.1 of Myrmophylax atrothorax. NCBI lineage: Eukaryota > Metazoa > Chordata > Aves > Passeriformes > Thamnophilidae > Myrmophylax > Myrmophylax atrothorax. Next base: position 5,104,322 of record JAOXXN010000220.1, on the reverse strand, counting down.
AGGGAAGTGTCTGGTACCTGCATGGAGCAGCAGGACAGGCCAGTGGAGCATGTCTTGCCCATACCTCACCCATTCCCTGCTGCTGGCTGGAGCATTCAGAGCCACTGCTCCATCAAAAACTCCTATCCTGACACCACCTGCTCCTATTCTGGGACACAAACTCCTGAAAACTGGGCTTTGATTCAGGGATGGGGTTGGAGCTTTATTCCACTTTCCCAACCCTTGCTATGCCCACTGCCTTGAACACCTTTTTCAAAGGAGACTTTACAATCATGATTTAATGCTTCAAATTACAAAGCTTGGGAGTTTGGGAATAACTCATAAAAGTAACACTCCTGAAGGCTTTTGTGTTTCTAGAGTACAACAGGCTGCCCTGGGACATGAAGGATGCATTTGGATGAACCTTGTACAGTGTCCAGGACAGACAAGGAAGAGGTGCCTGACCAGCTCAGGGCTTGTTGCTCAGTAACCAGAGCTGTTACAGTGCTGACTCTACAAGAATTTATCATTAATCCTTCCAGCTCAACTATATAAAGACCCTTTTTTTTCAAATTAATGTTATTATTCTCTGTTTGCACAGTCCTTTTTCAGAGTGGACTCACAAGGAGCATGAGAAGGTAAGAAACAAGGAGAAGCCAATGCAAACAGGCCAGGAAATCAGGCAAGTTTCGAAGATTTCCCTTTCAAGTGTCCTTCACTCTCCTCTCATCAGAGAGGGAGCACTGAGGAACTAGGTCACTGAATCCAGGGAAAAGTCAAACAAGCAAATCTCTGCTGAAACCCCCAAGGTTACCATGTCATGATCCTGTTCCACGGGGTGAGTTTCTGCTAAGCTTGACTGAAATGTGAGCAAGATCAGTTTTAAATAAACTAAGGTGGTGGAACACATTAACATCCTGCCCAACTTGCTTTTAAGTATCATGGAAAATGGGAAAGAAGAATTGGATGCAAGGCCTTGGATTTTGCATTGGGATGAAAGCCAGGAAGGGAAAGGAGAGCAGCAGCCCACTCTGAAGTCATGCTGAACACAGACCTGCATTTGACAAAGGGCTTTGGGGTCTTTTGTTAGTTATAAGACTCTTAAACCCCAGCTTTCATTAACAGAACAGAAATAAAGCTCTTAATCTCAGTTTGTAAACACAGATGGAAGGCTGCCACACTAACGCCAAAGATTTAAAAAATGACTGAGTCAAGGTGCTTCCACTTTTGTAACTCTACTTGTAATCCCAGAACAAACCTCCTTGTTCCCAAAAGCACTCCACATGTGCACCCAGAACCATTCAGAAATTCTCCTATTCATAGGAGTCTCCTACACCAAAAACATTAATTAGCTGCCCTATATTCATCACTTTTTTCTTTTGATTGTACAACATTGATTGACAAACATCATTTTATCAACCTTATGACTTGAGATTCCTCCTTTTTCTCTTATGTGCAACAGGCACAAAACCTTAGTGACTAATTTCCAAGATTGTTTCCAAGGTGCTGCCCTCTCCCCTCCTTACAAATTACCCCCAAGGCAACTGGATGTTCCCCTGGTTTGACTGGGGGACGTAAAGACAGAACTGCCCTGCTAAATGCCTTGGCTGGGGTTGGAAGATCCCTGCTCCTGGCTTTCCTCACTCCCTTTAGCCACCAGACAAATACAGGCACTGGAACGAAAGAGACTTTCACACAAAGCAGCAAATGCAGCTCAATTTTCCACAGTCTGTGCCTTGGGCTGCCAGCCCGTGGTGCTACTGCTGGACCTCCCATGCTGGATGTGCTCGGGGCTGTCTGATCTCTCAAACACTGCCTGGTGGCAAAACTAACAGCATTTCACACTCTGGGACTGTCCTGGGACATCACAGCATGCTTGGAAATGGCTCTCTGTCAGCTCAAACCAGATCCCAGGGTTCACCTCAGGCTGTCAGAGGGTCTCACAATCTGCATTTCAGCCTGCCACTTGCCATGGTTTCCTCAGTACGAGGCTTGGCAGTCGCAGGATCTGCAAGACTCTTCCTGGCTGGAGCTTCCCAGAACATGCACTGACAGGGATTTACTGGAGTTCAGAGAACACGTGGAAAGATGAGCATGGCAAGAGACATTCACAATGGATTTGGGAGACTCAAAATAGACCTTGCACCTTCTTCCTGGACTTGTAGTAGCTACAGTTGCTTACACACATGCCTCTTCTTCACTTCTGCACCCTTAACTTTTTTGCTATTACTCACATCTTTATCCCATGTCATTTGAATTGCAATAGATTTATTTCTTCTTTAACATCCTTTTATATTACACACATCATTGGAAGTTATTAATTCCCTTAGGACATGTGTGTGCATACAGCAAAGTATATCCCCACTATATTGCACCAAGAGAAGCCTTGTCAAGTCCAAGCTCCTTCTATTATTCAACATATTATAGAAACTCCAGGCACCCAACTGGGGCCTCTTTGTGCTTGAGCTGGACAAGTGCAAAGAAAACACTCCCAGCACTCGAGACTCCACAGTTGCAATTTTTAAGAAAAGGGGAGGAAAAAAGCCCTGAGGGGACACTAACCTCAGCTCACATGAGCCACATTTCACATCCCACCTCACTTCCCTTCCTCATGGATGAAACAAGCTCAGGAACAACTCAGGACTTGGACAAGCTTAGCAAGCTCTGCATGGCATTTTAGTGCACTGAGCAAAAGAAACACACATTATAACCTTCTCAGGCCAGTCAAGTATCATATCACAGTGATTATTCCCTGCTTTAACATCAGTCTGGCAGGCTTTACACATATCAGCCATTTGCTGCAGGGAACAAGTTCCCACAAACCTATTTATTTTTGGAAAGGCCTGATAGAAGCTGATAGGTCCAGCTTTGACTCACCCTCCCAGAGAAAACCTTATTCAAGGAACCAGAATATTCAAAGAACACCAACAAAGAAGAAAACAAAGCCACTAAAATATAAAACTAGAATTCACTCCACCACCACAAAAATCAAAGCTGCTGTAGTCACGAGGGGGAAAAGCCCTGGTGGTGGGGACAGCAAGGATTGTACAAAGCCATAAAGCTGCAGAGTCACTGCACCTCCTGCAGAGCTTGTGACAGGGCTCTTGACTTCACCACAGGTTCATTTACTGCAGGGACAAGCATGGAGTTCATCCTTGCCCTTTGCACATTCCTCTTTCCCCGTTCCAAATTAGTGAGTTCCTGCTCACTCAGCAGAAATTAGACTGGTTTGCTTTTAAAAAAAAGGGCAACTGAACCTCTGCTTTTGCTGGGCTGTTTGTGTGCCAGGCGAGAACAAGAGAAGGCAGCAAGGTGGAGGGGTATAGGGCTCTCCAGGCATCCAGCTTCCACAGCTAGCAGAGGTGTCACTGGCAAGCTCCAGGATTTCTTCTCTGGGTAATCCTTCTCCAGGCTCCCTGTTCATGCAGACCCCTGTCAGCAGCAGCAGGAGAGCAGCAACTCTCTCTGCGCCTGGGAGAAAGAGGAGGGGGACATGGAACCTCCCTGCAAGGCTCCTGTCCCTGCCTCCTGCTCTCTGACCCCTGGGGATGCTGCAGAGTCCATCTATTTGCTCAGGTTTTTCCTAATCCAAGTGGGAAAAAGCTCTTTCCAATCCTGGAGCAGGGGAGGAAAGAGCTCCTAGTGCTGCCAGCATTGCTCGCCAATACAACTCATCTGTTGTGTGTGAAGTTTCTAAAGCTGCAGTTTTAAGGATATACAGGGAGTTGTGACACCCTAAAGGAGCTGTGGGAGCAGCACAGCCCAGAGGAGAAAGGGAAGAAGGTGGGGAAAAACAGCCAGGATCTCCATTCAACTTTCCATTTTAAAAATGCAGAACAACATAATTCTCCTTGAAGGACAAAAGGGGATAAATGTATCTGGCAATTTTGAGATTTAATCGGCAATTTTGAAAATAAACAGAAAAATATAGACAATAATTCAATCCACAAGGAAGTACCAGCTTGCTTAGGGGTATTTTGAAGTACTTATATGGCTTTAACAATTCTGTAGAATTCTAGGTTCCTCCATAAACATGTTAAGAACAAAATCACTAGAAAGCTTCACTCTTATCCCAGAAATCTAATTCCATCCTTAAATTGCAAAAATATGAACCTGTCTTTAATTATAAAGGACTGTCTCTTGTTAGTGTAGCAGTTGGTGCTGAACTTGCCATGAACTAGAAAGGATTAAAACCTTGTCTGGAGGAAAAAAAAAAAAGGAGCAAAGTGCCCCAAAGGGTTATTTCCTGGTCCTACTTTATTATTTCATGACTTTAGCAGACTTCAGTTAAGTCTTCAGACAAAGGGAGACATCTTGGGATTCCTCTTCTGTTCCCTACGAAAGGGAACTAGAAGCTTTCTCACTTTGCCAAGATTTTCTGCCTTTCCTCCCATCTGCAGCCACTTCCCACACTGAAAGAGGCAACCATTGCCCTTGCTTGGAGGTGAGGGGAGACCCAGCAGGGCATAAAGGCTCCCAGGTCCTAAAGGATAATCAAAGCTTTAGCCATGGGTGCCCCCTTGTGCCTTGGTGAGTAATTAAGCACAACCGTGGAGTCAGAGTCATGGAATGGTTTGGGTTAGAATGGGCATTAAAGCTCATCTCGTTTCCTCTTCACAGAGAAAATCGACCATTCAGGGGGGTTGGACTAGATGACTAAAACCAGGTTGGATGGGGCTTGGAGCAACCAGATCTAGTAGAAGGTGTCCCTTGCCCATGGCAGGGGTGTGGAACAAGATGAGCTTTAAGGTGCCTTCAGGTCCACCCATGCCATAATTCTGTGATGCAGCTGTACCATGACTGAAGGGACAGGCTGGGGGGAACATGAGCCAGACCCACCCTCAGTTAGTCACCCTCAGGACTACACAAAGGCTGTGCTGAGTGCCTGCCTTTCTCTCAGCAGCATCACTCAGGTCTCCAACATTTTGGCACAACTAAAGATGGATTTTCCCGCTTCAGCTCCTTGGCAGCTCATTGCCTGGGTCTATTTGTCTCTCTTCTGATACTTCTGCTGTGGAAGGGCTGGTCCTAGCACTGTTAATCTGCTCTGCTTTGGATCTCACAGCAGAAAGGGGCAGAGTCACACTATGCCTCTAAACCCAACAACAGTCACTTCAGTCCTGAGCCTCAATCAATACTTTAATGGGCCTAATTTTCTAGCTTTTGATCAAAATGCCTTCAGAGCAGGACATCTTCTGATACTGCCGCTGGCATTCCAAAAGAAGCAGAAGGAACAAGATAACCTTTGTGAGACTTCATTCCCTACAATCTATAGCTGAATCTACACAACCTCATTTTAGTATCTCCTTAACCCAGTCTGGTGCATGAGAGTTGAGCAAAGCTGGATGTGAAATCACTCCCAACCTCTCAATCTGCTTATTATCATTTTGGGAAGGCTTGGCGGTTTCTTCATCTTTGAAAAGATGAATGGATATTTTGTCTCTGAAACCCCCACACAGCAGGAAGATTCAACATTTGAGATTTGAAGTCCAAGCTAAGTTTAGTTGTGACAAATTACACAAATCAAAGGGTCTGGCTTTGGGACTTCAATGAAGGCACCAAAAGATCGG
>JAOXXN010000220.1:5071835-5098622 GCA_026770055.1 Myrmophylax atrothorax | reverse complement strand
TTAGGGTTGTTTCAAGAGCCACCTACAAATATTAACTCTATTGAACACAGAGTTGAAAATGTAATTAGTTCTGTTTCATTTCCAAAGTTATTGCATGTTTACATGATTTCAGCTACTCTAGGACTCGGCAGAACCTCACCAGGCTTTACTGCTTTGGTGCAAAAGGTGCAATGAGAAGTTTGGGGGAACCAGTTTCAAGATCATATCAATTTATCCTACAGGATAAACTGCTTCTCCTTCAGAAACGTGGAGATGCCAATGGAAAAGATTCCTGGTGGTTTGCACCAGGTCCATGGCACAGTCAGGCTGTTCTTGTAGCCAACACTGGTGCTGAGAACAGACAACATCCTGGGTACCCTGAAATGCCAAGTATTTGATGATGAGCCAAAGCTTTCTGATCAATTTTTGAAGTTTGTTTCAGAAAATCCTGAAATGAGAAAAGGTAACACTTCAGTGTGCAAAGGCTGGAGAGAACATCCTGGGTTTGCTTCAACTTTTCCTTCTCCTGCTGAGAAGTACTTAGAGTTGGGCAAGATTCACAAATACCTTTGGTTGACCTAAAGTGAAAAACTTTCAGCATGTAAATAATTCATCTACAACTCCCTGCCCAGTTCTGAAGTTACACATCTCCTGAGTTATTTTTCACAGTGCAGGTGGACAAGCTGCGAAGAAGCAGAGTCTGGTGGGGATATTTATTACCTGCACATGAGACTCTAGACCTGCATTAGCAGCAAGATCATTTCTCTGGTGCTCTGGCTTCAGCTTAGGGTCAATCCCTGAGGCAAAGATGATGCCTGAAACACCCAGAAGTCACGTTTGCATCTCTCCTGTTTGGTGGGGACATCAAAGCCATTCAATAAATCCTATCACAGGGTCCTCTCCCACAAAGAAGCAAACCTTGTTTTGACATTTGCTATTACTCTCAGAGGAGGAGCATCAGCTCAGGGGACTGTGGCATTAAAGGGGTGACAGGATTGTTCACACATTAACAGTTAAGTATGTTGAAGCAATTCTGGAGATGTACACAGATTTCTGGTCTTTATTAAAATTAATGAAAGGTTTGCATTCAAATGCCAATGCTGCCTCAGAAACCTCAGTCTTTATGGCTCAGAAATTGTCTCTGTCATGGAAAACCTCACAGGGTTATTTACAAAGTTGTACACAAGTTATTTATTATATTTCAAGTCACAATTATTATTTAAGGTTAAATTGCATATTGGGGAGGGGGGAAGGGATAAAAGGCTTGAGAACAGACAGATGGAAAGAGTCACTAAAGCAGAGTGGAGCATTTTAGGGGCTGAAGCATCAACTGCACATGGGCTTAGAAAGCAAAGAGCACAAAAGCAGCTGGACTGAGCACAGCAGACAGAGACAGCAGGGACTCTTCAGACTCATATTCAGATTTTGTTTTAACATTCACAACACCAAGAGTGAAATGAAATAGCAGGAGTAGTGCAGTAAGTCTCTCTCACGCTCAGGCACAGAAAGTGCATCTCCAAAGATTTGTATTAACCTCATTTTTAAGGCACACAAACCCTATTCCTCCCCCTCATCTGATTGTATTTTCACAGTAATAATTTCTCTGGCTCAGTTGCCAAAAGCTTCTGCTTCTCACCAAGCTTCTGCTCCCAGGGCACTGCAGAGTGGAACATGAGTGAAATGAATACTAAGCAGAGTCAGGCTCCAAAGATTGCCATTACCTAATCCTGTACCATTACACAAATGTATTTGTTAGGAATATTCCAAGCTTTTGGGAAAAGGTTTACAAGAGCTCACAGTGTTCCTGCTGCCCACCACGAACACTGCCTTTATCCATCGTGGAACCACACTTGCACTCCTACATGGAAAAGACAGGGAATTACAGCGAACCTCAGAAATGCTGAGGAAAGATTCCTTCAACCTCTGAAAAGACTGGCTTATTATGTTATTACAATTCCCTGGAAATGGCTACGTAGTCACCACTAGAGCATAACATTTCATCAGAAGCCTCTGAAACATTCCTGCATATGGATTGCAGGAGAAGTTTCAAAACACCCTCCTATGCACAGAGGATCACAGCAAACCTATTGCCCATCTACAGCACCAGAGTATGGATCTGGCAACACAGACCTTTTTGTTTGCAGCCACTCACTGAATGGAGTCTTGATTAGCCACATTGTTCAAACCAACCATAGACCTTTACAGCAAATCCTGGGCTACCAGGCAAAGGGGCAGCCCCAAAGCTCAGCCCAGTTTTGCAGAATTCTTCCACTGGTTATGGGCTGAAGTTAAAGTGAACCTCTAGATGGGGAGATGGGTTTCAGTTTAAAACTGGCAACCCTGGCTGATTGTATCAGAAGTCTCATGATGTTGCTTAAAACCCTCCAGCTCCTGGAATCCTGTGCAAGAAATTCAACTTCTGCTTAAAAACCACCAAACCTTTCTTCCCTGTAAGCATTCTGCAAACCTGAGTTCCACAGACCTTCAGAAGTCAGAAGGAAACAACAATACATGACCTATCATTTAAGTGTCCTTAGGTTTGGGAAAGTTATTTACTGCTTTTCAAACATCTGGTATTAATAGTGTGTTTCTGGAGTCATTACATGAAAATTTTCTTTCAAAACTGTGACTTTAACTTGTTTGCTTTGAAATTCTGGATACATTAATGCAAAGAAAAATGCAAAAGGAGAGAAGGGGAAATGAAACAGCAGCAAACATTCAAACGTTTTTTTAAAGCAGAATCAACTATTTCCTCTCTAAGTCAAACCACTGCACCTATTTTGCAGGTTTGTCAAGATATTCCTGCCTGACCCACAGCCTCTAAAGAATATAAACTGGGCAGGACCTTAGAGCAAATCCATCTCAAAATCCTAGTCAATGATCTGCTTTAAAACTGCAGACTGACTCCAAATAATCCCACAAATCCACCCCAGCCACCATAGCTGAAGCCAGTTTATGAACAGTGACTATAATTTAGGGTTCAAAAGAGCTGTACCTTTGATCTCTTTCTGGCTTCTCTAACACCATTTACTTTGCAGTGCTGGCTTTATCTTTCCCTCTTCATCCTTCACATCTCCACCTCCCTTCTCAAACAGGAGCTCTTTCATCTGCTCTCAATAGGTGCTGCTCTACCTAATTAATTGAGGACTTAACAAGTGCACTTTCTAATTAAAGTAAACAAGCCCATGCTTGGAACAGTGGCTCACAGTGTTACTCAGCACTCCTTCCTCAGGAACAGGATATTATGTGCTCCACCTCCTCAGTGCCAAATTAATGCATTAAACTAATAGAGCAGAAGCAAAAAAAGTCTCTTAAAGCATCATTTAGAAAAATGATTTTAAAACCTAAAGCAGTTGCTGGCCTTGAGTGTCTGCAGTCAATGAGATCTATAATATTTGGCAGAAACCCAGACTTTAGGAAGAAGAGGAAAATAAATCATAGATCTAGATTTGAAACCCAAACTCCCATTTGGTGCTTCCAGTGCTCCTGTTGGACATGACTTAGTGCTGGGGCTGGGGCAGGCTGGAAGAAAGGGCAAGGGAACAGAATTTCTGTTACCTTCTATGGTGCCTAAATGACTAAGTCTGCCCCAAAATACCACCCAATATTAAGATTTTCCTCTTTCTTCTGTGCCACGAACCCAAGATGAAGATTTAGTAGGGGGTGCTTGGAAAATTCCCATCTGTCCTCACCCTTAATCCACATCTGAAGTTACATGTGAGTCTCTCCCTGTTGTTAAACTGATGATGATATCCTTAATGTACAAAAGTGACTCAAAACAGATGCATTTACAAGAAAACTGACTATTAATCCCTCCACTTCCTCCCACTGGGTTAAGCAGGGGCATTCACAGTCTCTTTCATAGAATAGGTCAGACTGTGGAAGCATCTGCAAGTGAAGCTTCTGCAAAATGTGGAAGCTGAAGGAGAAAGTCTGGAGGAAGAATGAAGAGGCCAAATACAGCAGACAATGTTCTGGCAGGGAGGAAATCCACTTTCTTTTATCCCCTCTTCCAGTACAACCAGTTAAATGAAGCAGCAGGGTTTCAAGGGCATGGTTGGCCTCCACTTGAAAGCTTCTCAAGCAATGAGAACAGGGCATCTACTGCACCTTTTGCAAGTCCTGCCTGTGAAAACCCAAGCAAAAGGTAGATTCCCAAAACAAATCAAGTCAGCCACCATCTTCTTTTGCTCCTGAAGAGTTTGCAGCAGTAAGGATGAAAGCAAAACTCTGAGGATTTCAGAATATTCTATAAATGGTCAAAAGAGCCTCCAAGTCAGCATTTGAATTTGTGTCAGAATTTGTTTCCACAGATGGGCTGGGAGCAAAACTCTGTTAGTTTAGGCCTCATGTACCTGAAGTTCATTCAGTTAAAAGAAAGCTTTGTGTCTTTCCGTCATTTTTGGATGAGCTTCCAGGTTTCAATAGCCTGGACAGGGCTATGAGAAGAACTAACAGGAAAGAGGGAACAGAGGTGTATGGAGCCATGAGGAGTGTGAAAAGAACTGTATTTTGCATCAAATTATTCTCTGCTTCTTGTAAGCTCCTGGCTTTGAGCAGTTAGCCCAGAAATAAAGATTTGTTTGTGTTCTTCACAGTCTCTCCTTGTTGTGGAGACCAGACAGAAAGCCAAACAAAATTGTGCTCTTCGCAGTGCATTTCCTTCAGCAATAAACACCTTCATTTATGTATATTCAAGAAAAAGAGGAAAAAAAACCCAGGAGGCTGCAGCTTAAATCTTATTTAGCTATATGCAAAAACTTGGCCTTAGCCCAGGCAGAACAGGCTTCAATCTCTAGTCTTTAACATTAATTTTACCTCAAAATTCTTGTGTGATTTGGTCTCCCAACAACATAGGAAAAGTGATGCCTAAAAGATGGGTTAAAGTTGGGATCAGCACAGCTGTCAGAGCTCATTTGTCTGCAGCCACAGCCCTTGGTACAACCACTTCCCCCATATGCCACACAGCACATATACCACTGTCGGTGCTGTTACCAACAGTTGGCAGCACAGATGTGCCCACTAAAATAATGACTCTTTTAATACTATATTTAAGAAATCAGAAGCTATTTTCTCTGTGTGAGGCTCTTGGTCATGCTCAGTTTTCCAGAGGAAAGCTGCTGTTTCTCAGCAGGTCCAAAGCCTCAAGTTACCTCTTCAAACACAAATCCACTTGCCTTTCTGTTGGCTAGAATGAAAGCCAATGGAGAAACAATAACTCTGCTCCAGCCTGACATCCTGAGCCATGAGAGGAAGAGAGAGGTGTAGGAGGGATGGAGCAGCTGAGCAGGGAGTACAGTTACACTCAGAGTAGTGACAGCATAGAACCTCTGAGCTTTGTTATTGTGTTAGCACTGGAAGCATGACATGAAAAGCAACATTGCAGTTGCATTATGTTATTAACTTGGCTAGAAGCCATTGCCTTCTCTAGATTGTCCTAAAATAACTGTTTCCTACTGAAATAGCTTCCTTTCTTCCCAGCCAAATAATAAAAGCAGTTGGGGCTGGGGATGTGGGGGAGAAAAGGGCCCCAGGTTGTTTCCAGTTTTTAGCCCTATGGAAACTTCAGAGAACACACACACAAGAGTGAGGAAGGTCCAAAGGGCTGGAGGGTTTGGTGCTTGTTTTTGTTCCCTCTCTGCCAAAGCAGCAGCAGTTGCCTGTTCTTTCCTTTGCGCCTGGCACTGGCAGGACAAGGCTCTGCTCTTGGTGCCACCACGGGCTGTTGGCACTGCTCACTGCCCTGCTGTCCTGAGCTGATCCTTTTATTCCATGGCACTCACCTCAGATGTATTTTGGCTGGCTTGGTGGCCTTGCTACTAAAATAAAACCTGCATGAATCACCTCCAGTTTATACATGGAGGGAGTCACAAGCTCGCTGCTCCTGTTAGCCACTGTTTGTCCCACATGCCAAAATATCCACCCTCTTCTGGGTGTTTCAGCCACTAAAGTCACCAAAAAACCTCCTTCTTCAGCAGGGTGGGTGTTTTCAAAGTTTACTTTAGCCTTTAAAGAAAATAATCCTGACTTCTCCCTGTTGACTTGCTCCTGACAGCAGCCTCCTCACACTAATTTTATCATCCTTTTCAAAGTTATGTTTCTTTAGAAATCCCTTCTGTTCATTTGATGCTGAAGAAAAAAATCCTTGTGTTATTTTAGTTCTGTAAACACTGATATTTGCTCTTGCATTGTCCTAAAGTGTAAGGATGCTCTTCCTTGAAAAGGTCAGGAACTCAAGATAGGCTCCTGATTGCCCCAAGACCTCCTCAGCAAACCCAGTAGAACAGGAGCTCCATTTTGTTATTAATATTTAAAGCCTGAAAAATTCTTTTGGTAAGTTTAGTCCTGTTCTCTAGGTAGTTATTCCTGCTGCCACTGAAATAGTTTTGTCATCATATGGAAATAGGACACAGAGGTCTCACTCAACCCCCTGAGTTTGGTTCAGAGACAGAATTTTCCTGCAAATCCCTCAGCAGCAGAATTACAGATTTGTTCTGCTAACAGGGAGGCTTGAGGCTGGTAGAAGAAAAGAGGATTATCAGTAACATGTCAACAAAGCCACTGCATTAAACAGTGACACCTGGCCAGGACCCAGCAAAGGTGAAAAGGTGGCAGAATAGGTAGAATAGAGATACTACGTAAGAGACACGCTGTGAGCTCAATGCAGGCAACATTCACAGGCTCCTTTCCACCACATTAAACTGCTATTGATGCACCTCAAGTGTCACATCCAATACACAGACTAACTAGAGCCTGATAGCATCAATACAGGCCTGCAAATCAGATGTAGCCCTGGCAAAATGCAGGCAGAGGGGGCAGGAAGCAGCCCCACAGCAAAGCCCAGCACATGACTCAACTATGAAACCCATTGTTACAGAACACCATGGAAAGCAACTGGAAAAATCTGACTGCTGTGTTAAAATTCAAATGCCACCATCTCCCTAGATGAAGTCACCAGAAAAAACATACATGTGGGAAAAGTTATCACTCTGTGCTGGTTGTTACCCTGGCTGCTCTTACTGGGGACAGTGTATTAGGCTGCTGTGAGTCTTCCTGTGTCCTCAGGGTCTCTGACCCCAGGACAGACACTGCCTTCACTCCACATTAGCATTGCTGATTTTTCTAAACAAGATTAATGTCAATGTGCAGCTTTGTGCTCCTGCCATTTGACTTTGAAACTGGGACTTTCCCTGCACAAGAAGTGCAAAGCACAGGGGCAACACAGAAGGAGCAGTGCCAGGTAAGAGAAGAATCATCATAAAAAGGGGATTTACACATCATCTGTTAGAGCTTTCTGGGCAGGGACCATCCTGCTGGCACAGGCATGTCTGACACCTCCCATGCACTGCCCAGAAGATGTCCAGCTGTAGGACAACTGTGGTCCTTTTATTGTAAAGACAATCTAAAAGGTATTTTTTTTTATTCACAGGCCTGCACTTGTTTGCTTCTTGTCCAAGCTCACAAGATCTGTCCCTAAAGAGCGAACAAATAAATCACCTTTCATGTAATGCAAACACAAACCCCACAAACAAACCCCAACAGACAAACCCCAAACCAGACAGAGAAACTTTGAGAAAGCCACAGGTACACACACACACACTGGGCGGGAGACACGAGTATTACACCTGTTTGGCACCTGAGCAAAGCAAATCCCAGCTCTGGTGGAGCACCAGGGATGGGTAAGCAGGCCTGGGGGTCTGATCACTCCCTCTGCAGACTAGGAAACAGGTTACTGTCCTCAGGTAATAAACAGACTGGGAAGGAGTAAACTCTCTTGTGATCCTCCTGGATTATAAAATATGTAACTTAATCCTGGTCAAGGTTTCTGGACACCTCTGTGCTCCTATTGGGGGACCCAGAGAATAAGAAAAAAACCTTCTCAGATTGATTCTTCTCTCCCCAGATGAAGGATTTAGACACATCAGGGACTTTAGGGATGGAAGAGGCCTGTTACAAAAGCCAAGCTGCTGCCTCTGGCTGCCACTACATCCCTCCCTCCCTTAGCGTGCTCTTTCCTGACAGCTGTAAACTCTTTTCTCCCAATCCCACAACAAGCCATCTTAGGACCAAGGAAATGAAGGATATGAACCAAAACTATTTTGTCAAATGAGCCAGCAAAAAGACGTGAGTCCATCAGCCGATGGAGGACTCATGTACTTCTCCACTTTACCATGGCACAGCAGCTTAAGGTGGTGGTTGGATCTGTCCCATCACCTCCTTTTCCTACTACTCTGCAGCCAAGAGAGGACTGATTCTCTGATGGCTCATGCACCCCACTGCAGAGCTCAGCCCCCCAAGGACCATCTCCTCTTTGAGCAGTAATTTCCCATGTGCCCTTTCTGGTCTGTTCTTTCTAATCCTCTACTTCTCAGAGACCTTTAAATATATATTCTAAATTCCAACCAGATTCTTGGACTTGGCAGATAAACCATGGGTCCCATAAGAGTTATATTTTCTTTGAAAACCTTGAATGAAGTCTTTATAAAAAACTTCATTAATATTACTACCTATATGCCTGCTCCCCACTTCCTGTGCAAATCCAAACAGATTCTCCACACAGAAAGACTTTTGAAATTCGTGTATTTACTTCCCCCAAACAGCAAGAGTGTTACTGAGGAGTTTGTGGTAGGCTCAGTCCACATGTGTGTTGTCCTGCTGGAGTTTAAAAAGATGAAGCCTTCTATTCATTGGAGATGAAAAAAGTAGATGCAAGAGGGGAGGATATAAAGCTGGGGAGATTAGGGCTCTGGAATTCTGTGCTCTGGTTTCATGCTGTTGGCAGAATTTGGTCCATATTTGCTACCAGACTATATGACAGTAAAGAGTCATTACACTCATGCAGTACAGTGTGTACAGAGGTGTGAAAGCTGGTTTTGCCCAGAATAGTCAAAATTAGTAAAGGAGTTGTTTCAAAGGCAGCACAAACCTTCATTTTGGTTTACACTTTTGTTTGTTGGTTGTTTTGGTTTTTTTAATAAAAAACTCCAAACTGTTCTATTGAATTCTGCAAGCTGCAGATGCACAACCCTGGCTTTCAGCACAAGTCACCCAGCAAGATCCAACCAATCCCTCAAAACTGTGCCCCTGCTCCTACTGCAGTCAGAGGGTGAGGTCTTGTGGCTGAGAAAGGAGTAGGAAAGGGCAATGGAGTAAAAGAGTCTACCAGAGGACAACAGAAATCCAACATCTCATAGTATTTCAGTTCTTAGAAGTCAGATTCTTCCAGGTTCACTATCAAAGTCTAAGCAGCATTAGCACCAGACAGCAAAGGGCAGCACAGAGGCCCGAGGGTGGTCAGGAGACAGGCAGGGAGCAGAACAGGGAGCTGGGACTGTCCCAGCTCTCTCCTTCACTACTCTTTCAGTTTCCCTTTTCCAATGCAAAGCCAAAAGACACGTAACTCTTCTTGAAAAGCTCTGCAAGGTACAGCCTACATGCCATGACAGGCAAGTAATCCCTCTGAAGACTAGTTAAATGTGTAAAATTATTCATTCTTGTACATATGTCTCTGGGAAGTCAGTCAGTACCAGAGAGAGATGGTGAAATCTTTCAGACCTTTACGTACACTCTCAATATAAAGAGGTCTGTGGGACCTCTCATAGGACATAGAGCAGTTCCAGACCTTCTTCTGTGATTGCTGGATCCATCAGAATCCAAGGAGACCCTCAAGTGGGCACCAAACCTCCTACACTTTAAAACTACTCAGTGTTGTCATTTCTTTTGACCAGGCTTTGACTGATGGCTTTAGAAATTCTCCTTTGACACAAACTGCCCAAATGTTTGAACCCAAGAGCAAGGCTCACCTCTGGCCAGGTGTCCAGAAAGGCCCTGGATCTTACCTTTATTTAAATAGGATTAAAGAAGGGAGTCTCTTCAGATCAACAGGACTTGTTGCCCTTGTTCAAACAAGCAGCTTGTTTTAAACTAGGTTTAGTGGCAAGCAAAGGGCAACAAAATAGAAAATATATTTTAACTTCTTCAGCTGAAAATTATATTTCTGATTAAGAGTTGTGTGATCTTTCCTTGTAAAGGAACACCACAAAATTCTGAACAAAACTCAAAACATGAAACATCTCATGGGAAGTTGTAATCAGTTATTCCAAATCCTTCTGCTCCTCCACAGGCAGAATTCCCAGCACAAAGTATCCCCACAACACTGCTCAGGGCTCCCATGACACACACACAGAGGAGGGCATTGGGGAACACTCAGCCCAAGCATGGTGGTCTGTTGGAGAACAGCAAGAGCACAAAGTGACACTGAAGAATTGGAATATTTTGGGTTTGAATTTTCCTTACCAAAAAGAAAAAAAAAATTCCTATCAGAACATTTTCCAAGCAGCTCATTTTTAATTTATTTGTCAGGGATAGTTACAGCTTGCTCTGGTTTGTTTGGAGTAAATAATGAAAATTAGAATTGCATCAGATTTTGGCTGCAAAAGGGAGATACAGAGTAGCTGTTTCAACACCAAGCTGGAAGAGTTTTCTCCCACCCTCTTATCCCAGTGCTTCCACCAAGCTGCCCTTCAGCTTGGACACGCTTTGCTTTGTACCCTGCGGCTGCAGGACCCTGCTCTGCCCCAGGTGATGGCACACACATCATGCAGCCCCAGGGCAAGTGCTGCAGCCTCTGAGCATGGCTGCCATCTCACTACAAATCCATGGGAAAGCCACATCATCCCTGAGACTTCTTGGTTCTTAGTGGCACTTTTACATGATGCACTTCCCCAGGTGGTCAGGGAAGGTGTTTCCTTGACACCTGGAAGGCAGTTCAACCTTCTGCTGTAGGAAGCCCACGGCATTACTGTGGCATAGCTTGGCAATTGCCCAGAAAAAACTCTTTCCTCCATAAAAGTCTCTGTGTTAGGGACTACCTCCCTTAAATCAAAGCCTTCCTAGGGCAGAGATACCATCAGGAGGAGCACCTGTACCTCAGTATCTACCTGTGGCATGCACTGTACCCCAACATTTCCATCTGGAAATAACACATTCAATCTGAACTACTGCAGCTGTGGAGAAGTGTCAGTTTAAATGGGAGCCCACTGTGATGGGAGAGAACTCCAGCACTGGCTGGTTCTTTGAAAGGAACAAAGGCCAGATACATCTCAGCAGAGAGTATGGGAAGGGTAAATATCCATGTGCTGTGCAGCCAGGGATCGTTGTTTAAAAGTCCTTTACAGAACAAATGAAAGGCTGAAATCTTAAGAAGTTTGAGTTTATTTTTTCTCCCCTTTTTTAAGGAAAGAACAAACATCTGTGGGAAGTATTTATGAGACATAATGCACCTCACATAGTACCCTAAGGGCCATCTTTAGAGTGGAAATAAAGCTTCCATGCTAGGAGTTTGTTAACATTGTGACAGGAATCAGATGCAAACACAAAAGCTCACTTGTTCTGTAATGACTTGCCGAGATAAGTGTCCCTTATCAGCAACACTGTTTTCTTTTGGAAAGGAAAGGACTTTGTGTGTACAAGCAGGGGATGGAAGTCAATGAAAACAGAAGGCTGGAGAGGTCTGAATGGGTATTTTGTGCTGTAATTCTAGCTTGGGGCTGCTTTTTTGGGTGTGGAAATATCAAACACTGACCTCCCACTGATGGCCCTTGGCAGTGGGATAAGTCACTCATTTAGTTTTGCTCAGCCACAAAGCTGCTGTGTAACATGGCAAGGTCCTTGCAAAGTTACACACGGCTGATACATCTCCCAGGCCAAGCGCCTGCACCCAGCACTGCTCCCAGCCCTCACATGCCCCCGCTCAAAATATCCCCCAGCCCCTGCCCACAACCAGGTAAATCCCCACAGTACTCCTCAGGCAGCTCTTTCAGTTTGGGAAGAAAAGAGGAATTGTGCAGGAGAAATATGGGGCCTTTGGTGGTGATGCCCTACTGCTTCTGACCCAAAACCCCAAATGCACCAAACCCAACTGAACTGCAGGAAAGCATCACACACACAGGAGAAGGGAGGTGTGCAGGAACTTCTCTGTCCAAAGTAGTCACAACATTCTTTTGAATAGGGAGGAAAAGGAGAGGGAAGGTGTTTACAGACCATCCTTGATCTGAGACTGCCTCAACAGGAAGGTGACTATGGACTCTTCTGGCTCTTGGCAGTGCATCCACAAGGAGTTTGACCTTGCTCTTGGAGCCACTTTAATACCTGAGAATTCTCTCTAATAGGCTGATGATACATGAATGAAATGGGAACTTATAGGAAATACTGAGCTCTTCACTTGAGCAACACAAACTCAGAAATTAACATATGTCATCAAGATTCAGGATAATTAAAGCAGAACCATGACAGTGGGGAGTTCTAGTTAAGTTCGATCAGAACATGAATCAACTTGTCATCTCTTTTCTCAGGAGAGCATTTCAGACCTCTCTGCTGCATCAGGGCACTCAGCCAAATCAACTAAACAGCTCTGCTAAGCCATGTGACATTTCAGAGACCACCACCATTTCACAGCACACTCCAGAGCAGCACAACTCTGGGATGTGCTGTCACCAGATCACAAGAGGTTTCCTCCTCGCCCACATCAGTTTGCCTCCCAGTGATTGTATTGGCAGGTCTGAATGTAACATGGAGCTGTACCACAGCCTGGATAGAAAAGCACAGGATCCATCAGCAGGATGCATCAGCAATCCTGTGTCAACAGCCCATGGCACACGAGGCAGAAACTCGCTTGTTCCCAAGCGCGTCATCTCTTACAAGGCACAGGCTATGCATGATCACATACTGTTCCAGTAGACAGAGGGAGGCTGAAAAGTCTGGATTAAATAAAAGGAAAACAGCTCTGATAACCATCAATGTGTCAGTGAACACTGCATTTCCCCACTGGCTTCACACACACAGAGGGGAAAGGGTGTCAGACCAGAGGGAACTTTCACCTTGTTGGATGACAGAAACCAACTGACTGAAGGAATGGCTGTGCTGTCAGCCAAGTCAACAGAGATAATTGGCCAAGACACCATGGCTAAGATTTTACTCTTCATATTTAAGGCTACCCAGCTCAACCTCATTCTGCCTCCAGAGCGATCCAGGCTGGAACATCCTCAGAGCAATCATGAGGAGATGATTTCTTTGGCCTATGCCAAGTACTGCTGAAAACCCAGCCTGACACTGTGATGCATTTCTCTTCCTCCATTTCTAATTCAGCCACTAATACCTACACAGACTCTGTTCCATAAACAAGTCTGAAACTAGACAGGAGGGGGGATCAAGGGATTTTGTGGGATTCAGATGCTACAGCCAAGGAATGCTCCAACACCATCCACCAGAAACAAAAATTAAAAAAGCAGGTTCAAGAAAAGACATCCACCAGGAAAGCAGTCATGGGCAAAGGAGTGGCTTGAATTCGAAGCAACTGTCACTTCAGAACACATTCCCTTCTGCCTTGGATTAGGCCCTTCTGTTTGCCATTAGCCAGTCATGGAAAGGTAAAAGGTCATAAATAAATAATTGGGCTTAATAAGCCAATTCCAGCTCCCTGAGACTGAGATCCTCCTACTCAAACTTAGGAGGCTCCTGTCAAAAGACTGGCAAACAGGTGAAGAATCAGAACAAACCAAAGCCCTCATGATCCCATTCAGGACAGCCAGCAAGATTCTGCAGGAGCATCACCTGCTACAGCAGAGGCAGGAGATGGGGGAGCTCTCAGACAGAAGCAGGGAGGGCTCTGCAGCCAGAATCGACCAGCACACAGTGAAATCCATACAGTTCTGGGCACCTTGCACAATGGATTCTTACGGGAAACTTTATGGAATTTGCTGGATGAACCATCCTCCCTGTGGAGACAAGGGGGATGACAGGCTTTCTCTCAGCTGCCTGGCTGTGAGATGGCTTTTTGAGGCCTTCTGGCTGCATACCAGGAGCAAAAAGGAAATCAGACATTTTGGTGCAAACTCAGTCCCTTCAGTGTGAATTTGATCACGCAGTTCATTACTGCATGTATAAAGTGGTCATAAAACCCTGGTAAAGCACCACTGCACTGCTCTTGACCTCCTTGGAGCCTGGGAGCTTCTTCTGAGAGTAATTAGAAATTAGGGAAAATGAACTGATTGCACCTTCCACAACTACTTCATGGTTTTATGGATTCACTGCAAGAACATCAAATACTATAACATTGGAAACTTTACCTACATCATCATCTACTGCTCTTCCCCATCCACAAGTGCTCCTGCCATATCACTGAAGCAAACTTGCTTGATTTAACAGGTTTCATTTTTGACTGAGCCTTGCCACCCCCCAGGTAGTTATAAACCATTCCCTATTCCAGAGGTGAGCTACTCTGCTCTGTAGATCCTGCTTAATCTTTCCCCCTCCACTTTTTAAGGCCAAGTACTAGGTTTGCTCTTTCAGTTCTGAGTAACCTCACTCATCCCCAGGAGTCCTCAAAGGGAGCCAAGAGCAAACTGGTGCTCAGAAACCTCTTTGGCTCTATTCTGGGGACTTCAGGGTGAATTTTATTCCAGCCAATTATCCAAGTACCTCTAGTGTGAGCACACACCATTGATCATCAATGCCTGTGGAGCAGTAACTGAAATAACAAGCTGCAATCATGCAGGTTTGGATGGACACGCTGAAACCATAGAATGTTCTGACCTCTTTTAACATGCAGCAGACAGAGAATGGCTGCCTGTTTGGTCTCATTCACAATGATTCTTCCATCTACTACTTTTTGGAGACATGCCTGTCCTTTTGATCTAGTTTCTACTTTTTTTTTGTCTTTCATTTAGAATTCTCAGAGCACTGAGCAGCTCCCAGCTCAGCTGAGCTGATCTCTTATTATACTCCTTCTGTTTGCTTTCATCAGGATAATTTGTGTTTGTGTCCTTCCTAAGTCAGTCTTTCACACATTACAGCAATCAATGGATCTGAGACAAGACAAAAATCACTGTGTTCTGGAAGGCTTGTAAAGATACTGGAGGCCATATGTTCCCATCCCCAAATGGCTTTTAACTTATGTTTTGCATCATAACTTGCTGCCATAGAAGCCTCTTTTATCCAGCTTAAACCTAAATAGTTTAAGTCCCTCTGCTCCCGACCAGGAGGAAACCAGCATCCCTCAGCTGGAAAAAGGGTGTGATCGGTGGTCAGGGAGGAGCAGCTGGGACATGCCCTCGTATCCTGCTCAAGCCACAACCACTCACGCAGAGGCAGTCTCGCAGGGTAAAGCCTCCTCCTGGGCCACAAAGGTACTTGGGAATGCTGGAGCCAGGCTGTGCACATGGCACTGTGTGTGCATCTGCATCACTCAGCCTCCCATCCCTGCAGCTGTGCTTTCCCTTCCAGCTTTGTGCTGGGAACCCACCAACAGTGGGTTTGTGTCGTGCTGCTTTTCCACTGTGCTGATGGATGGGGAAGGAGCTCCCAGCCTGGGCGAAGGCCAGCACTACCCCCACACTTTTCCCAGTTCATCAGCTCACTCTCGTATTGAGGCTGAGTCCAAACCTGCTAATGAGTGGAACAGCAGTCCACAATCACCTCCATCAACATTTAACCTTTAGTATCTTCTCACATTGTGGAACACATCAAGCAGTTTTAGATTTCTCCAACTGCCATTGATTTCTCACCTATATACTCTGGTATACAGAGAAACTTCAATTCATCCTTACTTCACCTGAAACTCTCTCCCCACACACTCCATAAAGCCTCCCCACCATGTCTTTCTTTGATTGCACCACCAACTTCCCACCTCCTGCCAACAACCTGGCCACTGCTTCAACTCACTGAGCTCTTTCCCTGCTCCCAGACTGGACCCTACATGGGGTTCACAGCTCCAAGAACACGGCCTCTTGTAATCCCCCATTCTGCTGAAATCCCTGTGTCCACTCCACCAAAATCCCCACTCAGGTCCATGTGTTCTCTCCTCACCCCATGGCTGCACCCACCTCTCCTCCAGCCTTGGCAGAGGCTTTGCATCAGTGTCAATCTGCCTGGAACAGCTCTGGAATTATTTCATTTAATCTGTTTACTTCCCCCCCGCATAATTCCTCCTTCTGCACTTATCTTTTGATTTTCTCCACAGCACCAAAGCAAAACCACTTCTCTGCATTCTCAAGGACTCTTCGGATCCCTGCCACAACCAGCAGCAAAACACACCACTCTTCTCCCTCAGAGCTTCTACAGATCTTTCCTTTGATACCTCAAAAAACAATAAAAAAAATCCCCAAACAAAAGCTATTGCTGCTCCTGACAAACCAGAGTTTGCTCCATTGCTGTTGGTGCTTCTGTGCTCAGTGTAGCTGTGCCCATATCACTGTGTGCTCTGAGTGCACCATCACTCCATCCACACAGTCCCTCTCTGCACCTGGCACCTTCCACCCTGCAGCAACACAGCTGGTAAACTCCATGTTAGGAAGACCATGCATCCAAACAAACTCCCAATTTCTTCCATCTCCCTCGCAAAGGAAAAAAATTCATCCTTTGCAATTTCTTTTTATGAGGCCAAATTTTACAGACCCTCCAGCTCTCGTTATGGAAAATAAGTGGAAACTCCTGGCAGAGGATTATATTCTTTGTTGTTTTTTTTAATATATATGAGCAAAAGCGTATATTATGTGCTGCCTACGTGAGCTTTGCCAACAAAATTTGCTGATGCTTGCAAAACTATAGGACAGTTGTCCAACTGCCTGCCACTTGCTACCCATAGACAGTCATGAATTGTCCCTCTCGCTGACAAGTTAATGTTGCATCATAAACTGCCCATATGAAGTTTTGTTGCTATAACACATGACTGAATTCAATATGTCAGGAAAATGATTAATTGCCCTAGAGATTTGGATCTTTAAAAATAGCAGAAATTCAAAAGCCCAATGTTCTTTATTCTGATGCTGGTGGAATTTACATCACGGTTAATAAATAACAGGCCTCCTTCAGAAATTAGGTCATTAGATTATTCTATTTGCAAACATAAAAATTCAATCAGATGGAACTGGTAATGTCTAGGATACATAGATGAGACAATTATGGCATCTCAAAGGCCTACGGGGATTATTTCAAGGAAATCTTGGTCTGACTTTCCAGTGTTTGCAAGTTTAGGTGCTCCAGTATTAGGGGTAAGATTGAAAAAAAAAATAAAAGGTTCTTTGCAGCAACTCAGGACTTTGTAGCTTACTATATCCTAAAAGTGTATTTCCTCATGGGGGGGAAGTGTAAGGGCAGCACCAATCTCTCCTCTCTGAGGCCAGTGGCAGGACCTCAGGGAATGGCTGGAGCTGGGCCAGGGCAGGGTTGGGTTGGATTCTCAGGAAAAGGTTCTTCCCCCAGAGGGTGGTGGGCACTGAAGAGGCTTCCCAGGGCAGTGGGCACAGCCCCAAGGCTGCCAGAGCTCCAGGAGCATTTGGACAACACTCTCAGGGACAGTGTGGGATTGTTGGGGTGTCTGTGCAGGGCCAGGAGCTGGACTCGATGACCCTTGTGCATCCCTTCCAACTCAGGTTTATTCTATGATTCCATGAAAACAAAAAACATGCAGCTGGCCCAGGTGACAGAACTCTCACTGTGCAAATCAGTGTCACCCACCTGGCCAAGTCACCTCTGAAGGATAAATGTGTTGCTCACTAGCCCTGAGCCAAAGGGATCTTTGCTTTTAGCATCTGGGATTGCAGATGCAAGAAGTTCTTCCAACTCCTGCCTGCACTGTACAGCATCATTACAATAAATGTGCTCTAACCCACCTATTCTCCACTCCTGTTGCTGCTTTTAATGTATCTGTGATGCATAAGACCATAATCAAAAAAGTCATTCCAGGGTTAAATGTTATGTTGAGCACTTTGGGGCTCCTCTGGTGAGCAGCACCAGAGCAAACCCCAACCTCTCTCTACCAAAATAACCAGGTGATCGCACAATAACTGGGTTATTACACCAAACCCCAGTGATTTGCCCACCCCAAACACAATGCACTTTGCCCAGTGCATCCACAACCATAACAGCTGACCTTTGCCAGTGCTGGACAGTGAGTCTGCAGAGGGAAATGCTTCTGGTGGGATGCTCAAGCAAACCTAGAGACAGGCAGGAAGGGGCCACATTCCCTTTTCTGAGCCAATCCTGACCATTTCCACATACCTTTCCCTGCACACAGCAGCCTTCCCAGACCCAGCACCCCACCAGCAGCCTGGGAAGAGCCGCTGTTGCCAGGAGGCACACGGAAAAATAGAAGCCAATTATAAGTGATGGCTGGGCTGACAGCAAGTACTTTTAATACAGCCGCCACACACAAATGCCAATACACTGGATTGAATCCCTTTCTCATCAGCCCTTTGTATGCTGCAGACTGCCAAGGGGAGCATGGCCCCCAGCACGACAGAGCCTGACCTCAGGGCTGCCTTCCCGGGGTGTGGGATGGGGGAATTGGTGCTCTGAGGCTGCAGGAAGGACATGTGGATAAAATCAACTGGGGCATTACCAGTTTGTTAAGCTGGCACCTTCTGCCCCTGTTTCATTTCTCAGAAGTCCTGGCAATGCAGGAGGAATCAATAGTTGCCCCAGTGTTAGAGGGTGCTTGGAATAGAATAGGCTGCTTGTACCAAGGGCACTCCTACTCCTAAGAGCTACAGGGAAATTTGGCACATAAATGCAATTGATTGAATGGCTTTGTCATAGTATAGACCCAGGGGTCACAGTCGGGGGAGAAGAGGGAAACCCCCCAGAGCCTGCAGGAGACCTTGTCCCCTGCAAAAGGGACATGGGACATCCCTTGGGGACAGATGGGAGCTGCACACAGGGCTCTCCCTCCTGCTGCTCCTGCCCTGGGGCCAGTGCTGGCCCTGAGAGAAGCCACCACACCAGCCCTGATGTTAAACAAGAAATCTGTCAGTCTGCAATGCTGTAACAGCCCTTTACATCCCAGAACACAGGACACACCAGCTCTCGGGACAGAAGGCTCTTTCGTATTTTCTCTTTAAATGCCTCCCTGCTTCTCTCGGGGCAGAGGAAGGTTGGTAAATAGAGCCCATGCTAGCACAGAAACACAAGCATGGCCTGTACCTGGGTTGTTTTTTTAGAAAATGTTCTCCACTAAGGCTTTTCTGTTCCCTCCAGTCTCCACACTGGACCCCAAGTTTGGCCAAGCCTCTGCTCCTAACACTTTTTTATTTTTTTAAATGGACTGAGAAGTCCTTTCATAAAGTTCATGTGGGGAAAACACATTCATCCCAGGGTCCGAGCAGGATTTCAGCTCAGCCCCTCACTCACATCAACAGTGAGGACATCTCATGACAATGCCCAGGTCTTGAAGAACCACATACATGCACAAACCCCCCTTTCTATTGAGACTTTTGCATCCACAGAGCTGTGGGGATTTATGGCAATTCTCTCACCACAGCCCTCCAGGAGACAGGACACCAACCTGAAGCTCTCCCTCAGCTGCCCCTGCCTGCCCACACTGATGTGGTCTTGGGAAAACACAGTATTTTAAACATTTCCCCCCTCTATTTTCAAGTCTGGGCATTTAAGTGTGAATATAAGAATCTATTTTTGCAAGCATCCTGTCATTTCCAATCTTGGAAAAGAGTTGAAGGCAATGTTTAAAAAAAACAGGTAGAAGCACTTCTGTGTCAGAGTAATGTTTCAGACCTGGGGTTTTCCACATTATAACAACAATCCTGATATATAATTACTTCTTTTCAATGTTTCTTCAAGTCCTTCTGCTCAAGTACATGAAAGCATTACATGGGTATAGGTGCATGGCACATTCCAGCACCAGCAGATGAGCATCATCTACCCATGTTGATAACCAGGAGGGGAAAACAAGTAAGAGTGAAAACTGGAATGAGAAATCAAAGCCACCTCTTTTGCAGGTCTCCTCCAGGATTAGGTGCATCTCCTTTTTACAGAGTTTGGTCTTTTGTAGAGTTGGGGACAACCATGGCAGAAAAGCAAACCAACCCTGCCCAAACCTGACACCCACGTGTCTTCTGGACCTCTAACACCTTGTTATTAGTTTTTCCAGCTCAATCTACCAGTAGAAGATCCCTTGGGAAACACAGGAACTGCCAAACCCAGCAAACACTGGTGCTGGAGCTCAACCCTTGACCCCAGAGAGGCCTCAGCTTTCAATAGTGAGGAGCACAAGTCCTGCTGAGAAGGGCACTGGAACAGTTAACAGGTTTTACATGATTAATGTGCTTTAAGTTGTTTTTATTACATCTGATCTTCCTTTTCATCACAATTATTCGAGGCACTGTAACTGAAAGTGTTCTTACTCATAGAGCAGAGGACTCTTCTGAGCCCTCCTCAACACCCAATCTCAGGTCTCACCCTGGACTCTTACCCAGCAATGCTGCTCCTTCCCACACTTGCTCATTTTCATGAGTGTTTTTTGAACAGCAAGTTCTCACTGCTGGTGAAGGAAAGCACAATGAAGTGCAAGGTGACTCATCCTGACTCAACCAACTGGTCCTGGGACCAACTCTGACCCTGCTGTGTGGACCAGGGTAGGCAATTTGTCCATCTGCTACATTAAATTTCCATCAGGAGTTTGGGTGCTCAAGGATAGGAACAGAAATGAGGAAGGAAATACAGAAACACCTGGAAAATAAAACATTTGCTACAAAATGATTTAGTAAAGTCATAAACAAGCCCAGCAGAATGAGTTGTCTTTCCTGGCTGTCCAGTCACAGCCACCTCCCAGGAGGCATGAAACATCAGCATGGGATGGAGATGAGTTTCCCAGAAGCCCATGTAGGAAGGGACCAGGAATAGAGGCAGTGGAGAGTGTTTGGTGTCTTGGGGGAGCTGCCACACACACTGCTCCAAAATCTGACCTTCCAGTGTTCCTCACCAAGGGGGAGGCTTTAATCCTGTCACGGCAGTTACTAAGAAGAGCAGGGAGATAGGGAGGCATAGCTGCAATAATTAGAGGGGTTTCCCTCCTGTGAAGATGAGTAAGGACCACAGGAATAAGTAGTGAGGCTCAACACAGAGGTGGAGTCTGCCTGAAAACTGGCATGACATGTCCCTGGACTTGAGAGATTTCAGTTTTCACATGCTCCATTTTTCCAGCCCAAAAAGATGAATTTTTCCACAGAAGCAGATGCTTTTCTTGAAAGATTTCTTTTAGCAGAAATGCCAGATCCTCCATCAGGAAACTGTTCTGATGGAAGCAGTTTCAACAAGCCCCATTCGAGGTCTATTTCAGGACTGGCCTTTGCTGGCCTGAGTCAATTCTTTAACTCATCACGGGTTGTTTCTCCTGCCATTATGTCCTTTTAAATTGAGTGTCTCCTCTTTAACTGAGCTCCTGCTACTGTTTAAACAAGCCCTTGTTGTGAGTCAGGTCATGAACGCAGCAGCCCTGGCACAGCTCAGCCGGCGTGACCAGGGGCTGCCGGGCAGCAATCACCTCCCAGTAGGGAATTCCCTTCCCAGCAGGAGCGTGGCTGTTGCACATCAATTGCTCATCCCTTCACAAGCAGACAGAATTTTTTTCTGAACTCCCCCACTCTGAAAATCCAAGCATTTAAAATCAGTTTTAAGGCATTTTCAGTCTACCCCACCCATTTCCAGAGTCATGTCAGAAGAGTTTAAAACCATTATCTGGTTCCACACGGTCAGTTCCACTCACATGGCCACTGATGAGCTGGGAGTTATTTCTTTATGCTCAATTTCAACTCAATATTCTGCTGCATCCATGTTGCATCCCCTGCCTCAAGGGCAGGAGGGTGTCATGAAGCAGCAGATGCACCAGGACAGCAAGGTGTGGCATCCAACTCCACACAGCATGAAGGAGCTTGGGATGCTCCACCACATCTCCAGGCTTTACTTCAGCGTTTGGCCACCCTTCCCAGCGAGGGCTTTGACTAAATTCCTGTGTTTTCCATTACTGTGATGGGATTTGGGTTAGGTGGGCTGTAGGCTGGCCAGAGGCTGCCTCAGTGTAGGGACTGGAGCCTTTATATCTGTTCTGGAAACACAGCACAGAAACCTCCTCTAAGACCTGCAGGAACAGCACCCTAAATTCTTCTAGGACATGCATTTCACACCTTTTATTTCATCCACTCTCTTCCTGTGGATGTTGGCAAACAACTAACAGGGCAGAGTCCCACAGAACTAATCTGCACTGTTATCAGCAACCTCTGCCTTGATCCACAAAACTGAGAAGAACCTGGCAGGAATTTCATAGAATTATAGATTGGAATTCATAGATCATAGATTTCCATTTAGGTTCAAAAAACCCTTTAAAATCATCAAGTCCAAATGTTATCCCACCAGTGCCATGTCCACAACTAAACCATGCCCCAAAGTGCCACAGCATCTGGATGTTTTTGAACACTTCCAGGGATGGCAATTCCACTCCTCCCCTGCTCCTCCAATGCCTGAACACTCTTTCAGTGAAATAATTTTCTGTAATATGCCATCTAAACTCCCCCAGCACGATCTCAGACCATTTCCTCTTGTCCAATTACTTGGAAGAAGAGTCCAACCCCACCTCTCTACAACTGCCTCTCAGGTAGGAGCAAGCAAGAAGATCCCCACTGAGACTCATTTTCTCCCAGCTACACAACCAGTTCCTTTAGCCACTTCTCACAAGATGTGCTCCAGACCCTTCCTCAGCTCTGTTGTCATTCTTTGGAAGCACAACATTTAACAAGTTTAACAACACCATTTAACACATGCAAACAAAACACTCCCCATTGAGAAAACCACCTGCAATCGTCACTGCTGCACAAACAACCCCAGAACACGCTGCCACAGCCAGCCCTGCTCTGCACCAGGGAGGTGGTGGAGACCTTTTCCCACATTTCTCCCTCGCTCGGTGCTCCTACGTCTTTTCCCAGGCGGGAGTTGAGGATTTGTGGCCTCGCGTTGCCCTCTCGTGGTGAAACTCAAGACAGACATTGCAGCAGCTTTCAGTATTTCCCTCCCAGCTCCGCATCCCATTCAGACATCAAGACATTTTCCTTAGGTACCGCCTCAGACCTCTCCAAAGCAGCCGTCAGTCTCTACACCAAGTCGGCTGTGCCGAGCTGTACATGTCCTGCAGCTCAGAACAACATCCTTCCACTCAATGCTGGTTTTCATAGAAACAATGAAAAACAAATTCTATGTGTAAGAGGATTGGATTTCCAGTAAAAACTCAAGCCAAAAACTATTTGAAAGTTTGTTTAAAAAAACAAACCAAACAAAACTCAAAAGAAAACACAAATCAAAAACTCTGTTTTGGCCAAGAACTGAACCAAAAAGTTATTCTTGTGTGTCCACAAATAAATCCTATGAAACACTGGATCCTTTCAAACCAACAACAAAAGCTGTACCATAAATAAAGATTACTTGTTTTCACTTTTATCATTTCCATTACAAAGACACTTCATCTTTATTGAACTAGGTCTTGGTTTAAATTAAAATCTGGTTTTAAATAGGAATACTGTTCCCCTCACCCAGTGGTGTGTTCCAGGGTGGGAGATCGATAACACAAGTGGCTGTTTGAGTCCCCAGACCTGTCACTTGGGCAGGTAGTTTAACTCACAGCACTGCCTCGAACTGTGTTAAATCTCTACAGGAGATCACAGACACTGGGAACACAGAGCTGGGAGTGGTTCCCCTGAGCTGAGTCCTCACCTCCTGGGTGATAAACCCCTGCAAACAGAGCACTGTATTGAATAGCTCATCCTAAATTTACAGGTGCTTCCAGGGGATGCTTTCCCCAGACAGGCTGTTGGTTTGCAAGTGCTCTCACTCACTGCAGCAATACCAAAACACCTGGACCAGAAGGTCTCTAACTCAGTGTTCTGTCCCCAGCAGAGGCCACCAGCAGATGTTTAAAGAAGCTGTGTGATAACAGGCACACTTGCACCCTTCTTTGGCACAACCACATGATTTCATTATGTTTTGCTACTCAAATAGTGTGCAAAATCTCACGGACACCACAGCTTTAGTGTTTCACATCCTGCAACCCTCATTTGCAAGGCTTTGAAGGAAGTCCAAACGCCCATCTACAGCTCAGTGCACCTCTCCAGTGTTCTCTAGAAACCTTCAGTCACTCTGGGACCCAAATGACATAAGCAGGACGTATTTGGTATTGCACAATCACACCACCGAGCTGGACAACCTTCAGGCAGGTCCTGCACATCTCCTGAGGACATCCCACACCTACCTGGCACCCTCCTTCCTGTCCTTCGCTGCTACCAGTAGGGTCCAGAAGATTTTCCCTCAAGCACCTGCTGTGAGCTCCAACCAACCCAACCAAGAAACACTGGATTAAAACCAACAAAGGCTACACATGCCATTTGAGCCCATCCCTGTAAGTGTTCCCAGACTGGTGGGACAGGGCCTTGAACAACTTGGTCCAGTGGAAGGTGTCCCTGCCTGTGGCAGGGGCTTGTAATCAGATCTTTAATGTCCCTTCTAACCCAAACCATTCTATGATTCTATGATTTACAGCCACAGTTTAGTGTGAGACACTTAAACAAGCAAACCCTACAAGGGCAGTCACCATTCCCCAAAACAAGACAGCCTCCAGGCCAAGAGAAATCTGCTTTATTTGAACCTCAGCTTAGTGCAGAGCCCAGAGGATGGAGCTGCATGTCCTGTGCAGGCAAGGCCAGATGATTTAATAGCTGCCTCCAGCTTTGAGAACTGCTATTAGACTTTGAATTTCAGAAAAACAACAATCCCAGGAAAATCAATGGAAATGCAATTTGTTGAATGGTTAAGATATAAGAGCCAATCCATATTTTGACCAGCACATCACAAGCACACCAAGCACTTTAAAAAACCATCAATACTCCAACCTCGGAGCAGTCTTGACACAAAGGGAGAAGCAGCAGATTTAAACCCTGAGGTGCACGGGAGCCAGGAGTGCTTTGCTGCCACCTCCAGTGCACGGGCTAAAAGCACACAGAGAAAGCCCGTGTGTGCCTCAGCCTCTGACAGATGCCACACACGTTTTGCAAGTTAGAGAAACTTTGCCGAGGGAGAGGACCCATTTGCATGTGATTTCCTTAATATGACCTCCCTCAAAAGCAACTCCTGCTCCTACAGCTGGAGACTGTGGTCTGACCACCTTGTGGCATCTCTTGCTTTCCAGATTTGGGCACCATTCCCTTTGACCACGCAGTAGGAAGGGTGACAGGCCTGAAGAGACATCCCATAACAAACTCAACACCACAGAGATCCACAGCAGCTCCTCTATTGCACAGGCAGCACTGAGATCCCACTGGGACACAGGTGGTTCTTTTGTGAGCTTCACTCATGGATCAACCAAACAAGACAACACAATCAATCACACACATGTTTAGACTGGAGCTTCACTCTCCAAAGCTCCCCAAGTTCATTCACAGGGCTCCATCGTGCCCTGGGCACCACAAAGGCTCAGTGCTCTTTCACCCAAGCAGGCAGGAGACAGCAGGCAGGACCTCTACACCCTGGCACCGAGATGTCAGCCAGAACTGGGAACAAATAAAACAACCAACCGAGACTAATTGGTTCATTCCATCCCCTGCCAGGGATGTGGCAGCTTTCAGGAGCCATCACATCCCCCAGGCTCAGGCTGATGCTGCACCACGGGACACAATTCTCCTGGCTCCTGGGTCTGCAGGAACCTTCCCGAGATTTGCACCCACCACAGCTTCAGAGCCTCACTGGAAAAAGCAGCAAACTGAAATTCTACCAAGGAAATCAAACCAAATGAGCCCAGGGAGCAGGTATGGCTGCTGGGGTCCAGCCAGCCCTGGCATGAGCTACTCACCACTCATGTGGCACTGCTGCCAGCCCCCCATGTGCCACCCTCTGTCGAGAGGGCTCAGCTCACCCATCAGGACCCCTCATTGCACTCAGAGACCCCGCTCCCCCCTTGCCCACGTTCACACTGGAGCCAGGAGGATGCTCAGCGCCGCTGGCACGCACTCCCTGCTGGGGCAGGACCACCCAGCCGCAAGAGCTGCCTGGCCTGGCCGCTTTAATTCCTGCCCGGGGAGCAGATTGAGGCCAAGTTCTCATTACTGCAGATCATTAGCTGGACGGGAAAAGGCTTCCCCTTATCGCTTTCCCACGTTGACACCAAAGAAGCTGCATCACTCTGCTCCCGACTGGAAGGTCTCCTGGTTCAGGTCGAGGTGAGCAGCCTCAGCCCAAGAGCATTAACCCTTTCTGTGTTGATGCAACACCTTTTATTATTGCTGTTTCAGACACTAAGGACATCCCTCAGGACCCAAGCGACTGCTGTCCTCAGAGGACAGCCAAACAGCTTGAAAAAGCAGGAGCTGGGCATGTTTCACTGGTACACATTTTCAGGACTGACACAGTTAAATCAGAGCCAAAATCCCACCTGGTAGACGATTTCTGTCAAACAGGAGTCATGCCAGCTGCTGCCTGGGACCCTGCCATCCCCTCCATTAAATTGTACTGAATGTATCTGCTGAAAGGAATAAAGTAAGAAACAGCTTAAAAACAGATGTGAAACAATAAGGACAAACAAATATGTTCTTTTTATTATTCCTTTTTTGTTGGTCTAATATACCAATGCATTTTCATTAGGAAGCTCCATTATTATAGAATAATAATCTACATACCAACCAATCCAAAAATTTCCACCGATAAAGAAAACTGCAAACAAAGCCCTGGGACTGTTGTTATAATGGATGGAAAGAGGGAAAAATATCCAGAAGACACGAGGTCAGACCAAGATATCTCAGAATAGTTTTAGAGTTATTTTCAGATATGTTCTCGCTCATTAACTTCCAAGATAGCTTATTATTATTTCATTCCTCTCTATATATTTTTATAAGACAACAGAAAAATGGTGTGCTGGTTTAGAGGTAAACCAGCAGGAGAAAGGAACTCCACACAAAAGAGATTATGAGTCAGAGTTACAATTTT
>JAOXXN010000220.1:5050983-5071735 GCA_026770055.1 Myrmophylax atrothorax | reverse complement strand
TGCCAGCATGACTGAGGGGCCAGCAGGGCAGGCAGAGGGAACAAAGAGTTTGGGAATGCCTCAAGTTTGCATTTTCACCACCAATATAATGTTTCTCATTCAGCAGCAAGGGTTATTATCAGTAAAGCTTTGCATGTTGATGAGAGCAGAGGTACAGGTAACAGAGCAGTGGCGGAAGTCATTGCCACCCTCAGTGGCACAACAACCATTGAACCAGTCTCAGAGGTGTAAGACAGGGATGGGCATTCCCATAGGGGAGGCAAACTCCCCACAAACCCACAGCAAATCCCTGAGCCAGGCAGGAGAGTGCTCAATCCCCTGGGCTGCACCTCTGCCCCTTTCCCCACATGTTTAACCTGAGCCCTTCATCAACCCGCTTATTTTGCAGGGGGGTGTATACCAGCATCAGTGCACGTCATCCCAGTGTCACCCCAGCCAGGGCATCCCCATACCAGCAAAATCCACAGCAAAATTACCCTCACTCTTACCCCAGACAATCCCACTGTGGGCAGCAATGGCTGCAACGGGGCTGCCGGAGGAGCCCAGGACACTTCACTCTGTGATCACTCAAAACAGGTGGTAAACCCCAAAGCTCCACGTGAGCTCAACTCAGCTGGTGGCAGTTCACCTCTAATTACCACACCTGGCTTGGCTCTTCCCTGATGAGCCCCTGCCCCTCCCTCCGTGCAGCAGCCTGGGGGGCTCTGTTTAATGTTCCCAGAGGAAATCTGATCCTCACCAGAGGATTCAGGATGCCCCTGACAGAGGCTTTAATCCCGTTTCTGACTGCTCTCCTCCTCCTGAAGGGCACCATGTCATTCCCTTGTTGTCATCCCCCCAGCACAATCAGTTCTGCCTTCTCTCTCCCAAAATGCTTCTCCTTGTCTCGCAGGTCTTTCCCATTCCTGCACCTCCTGCTCCTTTGGGCACTGCGACTCCTCAGCACCCACACAGATTAGAGCACTCTCACAGTCTGTGCTGGAACTGCTTAGCCTCTGGCTGTATCCTGTGAACAATCTACCAGCTAATTAGTAATTAATTATTTGCACATCCCTAATGCTTCCTTTTCCAGGCCAGCAGAGCATTTTACAAGCTTAAGGGAAGCAGAATTCATCATTCCCCAGAGCCAGCGAGGAGCCCAGCACACCCACGGATGCCAAACTGCTCTGCTGCTCATGTCAGCTGCTGGGACACAGAAGTTTCGGGGCCTGAGCCCCATCCTCGTGTGCACCATTCCCAATCCTGAGCTACAGACAGATTTCCTGTATGGCAGCTCCATCCAATAAGCAGCCACATCCACCAGAATATAGCAGTAACCCCTCTCCTTTTCTTCTCCCCTTAAATGAACATAAGCATTACAATCTTTTTGAACCACAACTTCAATACTGAACATCACAATTTAGGGTTCTAAACACCACTGAGAAGCACATGAAAGGCCTGAACCCCCTGCCTGCTCCTCTCTGCTCCCAGGGCTGCAGGGGGGAGATGAAGGACTCCCCAGACCAGCAGCAACACTGGCATCCTGACTGCAGAAACTTGTTACTCCCTCGGCCCTCATAAAAAAGAGGAAAAAATTAAGAATTGCTTTGCCAGATGGCTGTAGGTCACAAGCAAGCTGTCAAAAAACCCCAACAAAATAAGAAGACACCTCTCTCTGCTTTTCCCCATAGGACTGAAGCATACCTGGGTTTCCACTTTGATAACACCAGAAACCTCATCCCTACAGGGAGAAACAATATTAACTTTGCAGGAGTTGAAGCTGCAGGCCCATCATGCTCAATTCCTCCTTTTATTTATTTAGAAATCAGTCTTTCCCAGTAAGTCCAACACAGACAGTTGCAGGGTTGTACATGGGGTGTCCATATGGATGTTTGCTGGACCAAAGACTACTGCCCCTTCTTCTGGGCACTTCAGGTGGGCAAAACTCAGGGACCACTCCCCAGAAGTCAATAAGCTACAACTGTTGTGAATCTACTCCAGAAAAGCTGTTTCTGGCATTTCAAAGATTAAACACCCCAGGCACTCTGGTTTCAGGAGCCCATGGCACTGAGGGCTCTCTCTGCCTCAGCCCATTTGCCACGGGGGTAAATCCCTGTGGACCAGCCTATTACATGCTGGTGGTCACCTTAGTTGCCCACACTCAGCAATGCCACCAGAGATGTGTTATCTGTTCCCTAGGCTAGAAACAGCAGCTTTCCTCAGACTCAGCCCCTGCATCACACACCTCCCAGACACAACCCTTCCCCACAGCACACAGAGCTCATTCCACCACAACTGCATGGCCTTACCTGGGACTGCAAAGGCATCCTCTACCTGGCACACACCTCAAAGAAGAGAGGAAAGCAGCTCTGCCTGCAGCAAAGATATCTCCTGGAACTGCTCCCACCCCCTCGGCACAGCCCCTTCTCATCACCAAACGGTGTCCAGCTGGGGCTGATGCTGATTATAAACACCTGTGCCAGGGCAGGGGCACAGGGCTCTGCTACCACCTGGATTCCACTGGCTCCTGCTGCAGCTGTTGCAGGAGCTCACAGGTCATCATGGAATCACAGAGTCATGTATGATCTGGAGTTGGAAGGGATCCATAAGGATCATTGAGTTCAACTCCCTGCTCTTGGCAGGAATACCTAACACTAACCCAAACATCAGCA
This sequence comes from Myrmophylax atrothorax, assembly GCA_026770055.1. Taxonomy (NCBI): domain Eukaryota; kingdom Metazoa; phylum Chordata; class Aves; order Passeriformes; family Thamnophilidae; genus Myrmophylax; species Myrmophylax atrothorax. The sequence goes on along the minus strand of JAOXXN010000220.1, from coordinate 5,069,084 downwards.
CACTCCCTGTTGTCCTCAGTCTTGGGTGCTTTGGGCTACAGCTGCCAGTTCATACTGGAAGGGGGCCAGGGTCCCAGTCTGTGCTGGGATATGGCCCGGAGATCCCGTTTGTCCTGTTCCCTTCAGGTCAGGGGAGACCTTCCCCTGAGTCATTTGGACACATTTACACACCAGTAAAGAAGTTTCCACAGAAAACTAGAGCTTGTGCTGGGCTTAGCAGAGAACCATAGGGTTTTATCCAAAACTGTTGTTCCTCTGTCTCTATTTTTGAAGGGAACCAAACTGGGATTAGCCAGAGATAGGAGATCCTGAAGCCAGATCTCCTCCTACACCTGCACTAAAGGTGAGTGGGAAAGAAGACACCACAGCTGTTCCCTGTCCCATTACAAACCATTACCTCCAGCACAGACCACAATGGGCCCAACATACCTGCCAGATTTCTTCTTCCCAGATTTTTTGAGTCTTTATGGGCAGTTTGACTCAAGAGGTATCATCCAAATCTCCCTGTCCCGAGAATCCCCTTTTTCTCTGCTTTCTGGCCTCAGCCCACCTTGCCCACATCAAGCAGATGGTGCCCTGAGCCTCGTGCTGGAAGTGCTGTTGGCCCAAATGAAGCGTAACATGCCGAGTTGTCCCTAACAAAGGGGTCCTCTGTTTGGCTTTCCCGGGAGGGTTATTATAGCCGGAGTTTATTTTGGCTCTGGTCCAAAACATGCATTAGTGTGCCTCATCCTGTACATTTGTGTATAGAGCTCCAATGAGGGTGGGGGGCTTACAGGCGCCAGGCCAGGCTGGAGGAAAGTTTTTCAAGAGTTTGAAGTCTTCTTCCCATACACACACTGCTCAGAGAAACGGGCCCAGGGCATCCTCATGTGCTGGAGAAGGTCCAGACTGGCCCCACACGTGCCCATCCTTGCTCAGTTTGCTGTGGGGTGGTGGTTAGTGCCAGGGACAGGGTCAAGGGTCTGCCCCACAGTCCCAGCTGTGCTTCTGGTCTGTGCAATGACTCATTTTGGTTTCTCAGAGTGGGATAATGATGCTGAATTCCCATCATAAATGTTTCAGGATGTAACAAAAAAAGCAACAGGTTCCCACTGCATTGGGAGGATGGATCTGCAGTGGTTGAAGGAGGGTTCCCACTCCCAGTGCACAGAGCTGCTGTAGAAACATGTCTGTCCACACCAGGTGATGCAGGTGCTGTCCCCTACCCCACATATGAGCTTCCCTGAGGATGATGCCGCCTCTTCCCTGCAAACCTCATTGGTACATCTCTCACCCAGGTCAGGAAAAGCCCTTAAACTGCATTTTTTAGCCTCAAAAGAAACACCAGCAGGGCACTGGGCAGCAGCAATAGCTCGCCTGGGCTGCCAGCAGCCCCGGGTCAGGTGCTGGGACAGCCACTGCCCCCACACTGGGGACACAGGTGCTGCCACTGCCTCCCTCGTGTGAGCAGTTCACTCGCTGTGCTTTTGGCACATCCTTTGCTGAATTGTAAACGTCAAAGCAGACTGCATCTGCTCTCTGTGCCATGCTGTAATTAGGAAACAATATTATTAAACCCACTTCCCATCTCAGCTTTCTTTTCATCTCCCCTCCTTCTCGTTGTTCCTCTATTCTGTCCCTTGCAGCCCGTGGCCTTTGGGCTGAATGCTGATGAGCTGTTGTTTGGTCTAATCTGCAGCCCTTGTTAACGGGGTTAACACAGTTTCAAACCACCTGCTCTGTGTTGGCTTCCCCAAGTCCTGCCTCAAAGCCGGTTCAGTCCCTCTGTATCAGAGCTCATTGCTCTGATATCAGAGGTTTTTGCTCTTTTCTGCTGCAGATGCTCATGGGCTCAAGTTCCACCACCCATGCTGAAACCCTGCTCTGCCCAAATCTACATGATTTGCTGTACTGCTCTGATTTTTTTTTTGTAATTCACTACATAGAGGCATTGTGTGTGTATATATATAAATATATATACACTCCCAGCCATGTATCCTTCCCCACAATTATTTGTTTCCAACAGGAGCATGACCAGAGCTGGCAGCCATCAGGATGCTTTCCTATGAGGAAAGGCTGAAAGAATTAGGATTGTTCAGCCTGGAGAAAAGAAGGCTCTGGGGTGGCCTAGTTGGGGCCTTCCAGTACCTGAAGGATGCTGACAAGAAACATGGAGAGGACTATTCATATGTGCATGGAGTGACAGGACAAAGGCTGAATGGCTTCAAACTGACAGAGAGTATATTTAGATTAGATATTAGGAAGAAATTCTTCCCTGTGAGGGTGGGGAGGCCCTGGCACAGCTTGCCCAGAGAAGCTGTGGCTGCCCCATCCCTGGAAGTGCCCAAGTCCAGGTCAAATGGGGTTTGGAGCAACCTGGTCTGGTGGAAAGTGTCCCTGCCCATGGCAGGGGGTTGGAACAATGTGATCTTTAAGGTCTTTTCCAACCCATACCAGTCTGTAATTCCCTGATTTCTCCTGAGCCGTTCACTTCCAGCCAAGATATCCAAGTGCCAACACAGGCTGAGGGTGTTTACCAGCACACTTTGCACAGCAAGGATTTTACCTTCATTTCATGCATTTTACTGTCAAATTTCAAACTAAAGTGTGGGCACAACAGCCACAAATACACCTCTCTCTGCTGGGGGAGTTGAGTGGGAAGAAGCAGGTGGAAGCCGGGTTGGAATGGGGCTGCAGGAAGGGACAGGGATAGTTGGGTGGCCCAAGAGCAGAGATGCCAAGTGGAGTTACTGGGCCAGGGAAGTGGAGTCTCCTCTCTGCCAGGAAAAGCATGAGTCACACATCTTTAATAAATGCTTAGAGCTTGATGGGTGGCTGTAGGAATTGAGCATTATTTGCCCATGGCACTCCGGAGTGTGCCAAGATGCCATTTCAACCCCAGTCCAAAGGCACAACCCCTGTGCACACACTCTGCAGCACATCAGTGACACCCCAGCTCTGTGTTATCCCACCTTGAGCTCCTCTGAGTGCTGGGGAGGGAAGGCAGCTACAGATTGCTGCTGGAGAAGCAGCTGGAAGGGATCTGACACCTGTCAGCCAGAGCACATCTGGGGTGGGAGAGCACCATTCCCTCATGTCCAAGGCCAGATGCTGGGCTGGTTCACACTGGCTCCTTCCCAGGGACTGAGCAGGGCACACTCCATCCAGCAGATTATTCAGGTTATGCTTTGAAGTTCTCTCTCATTTTAGTATCATTTTAGCCTAGAAGTAGAAGAAAAGATCTAGAAGTTGAGGTTACGTTCAAAATCAAGTTAGCAGTAACATAAAAGAGAGTAACAAAACATTTGTACCATTCTCCTACCTAATTTTGTCCTTTTGTTGAGCACTGTGTTTTGGGCTGTCTCTTTAGAGTGTACCATCAGCTCCCATAGCTGGTACTGGGATCTGGAGCTGCAGACAACAATTTGGCAAGAATAATGATGCCTTGGAACCTAAGAACTTGCAGACAATAATGCTCTTTTACATGCTAATAGATAGAATCGTTCTTCAAATGCCTGACATTTATAGCAGTGTAATATCTCTGGTGGAAAGCATGCCAGGGATAGGCTCGACTTCCCAAAGCAAGTGCTGGGGAAGGAAAGGAATGGAACAGGAATTAATATACCAGATTTGTGACTGAATTTCACTGAAGGCTTCCTCCAGCTGCTGCTGTTTCCTTCCTATATTTCAAAAGCGATGACTGCCCTGGAAGGTAATTCACACAAACCCCCCTAAACAAAGCAGTGTAAATAGAGCAGGGAACGGAGATGGGCTGTAAATCAGCATCATCCACCTGGAAGGTTTGCTGGCTGGTATCCAAATGAAAAATCAGAGCCAGGCCTCAGCAGCTCTGCTTAATATCAGAGAGACAATAGGCAGGAATGTCTGCCTGGAGATGTTTGCTTGAAATGGATGAATTATTAATAAACTTATTGTTATTTGTTATTGTTCTTAAACAGCTTGTCTCAGTGCACATGTTAAGATGGATTTCAGTCTTTCCTTATTATGCCTAACAAATATTTATGTCCAGATGTGAAGTGGGAATGGGAAATTCCAACAAGAGATGCCCGGAGGGAATTTGTGCATATGGGGCAGCAGGAAAGGATCAGGAATATGTGTTTCTGTTTGCATCCCTGCTCACCTGAGGATTAAACTTGTTTGCTTGCATCAAGCATCTTTCCAATGGCCAGATAATCCGTAATATTGTTGGAAAACCTTCAAGGAGAAGACATGAAGCAACCCCAAGGTGAGATGCATTGGTGGGGAGAAGGCAGAGAGCAGAGCTGGCATTTAACCCAAAACTCCAGGTGACTCCTTGCCTATGTTGAGCCCTCCCATGCATTCAAACAACCTCTCTACTACATTCCAAATGGAGAGGAGGTCTTGAGGAACAGCAAGCCTTACATTTTTGGTGCTAGTTCTTGGCTGAGACAGGAGTGGGAGTGTTGTCATGATGTCTACTGAATAAATATGTGCTACTGCTGCTCTCGTTTGTCTGTACAGTTTTGGAGGAGATGCAGATGGCCCTTTAAATACTTGCAAGGCCTGCATCTTTTCCAGAGTGGTTGTTTTGCCCCCCTTTTTCCAAGCTACTTGGCTCCCTACTGTAATTAATATTATCTAATGGGGTGAAAAGCAAAGCAAAGCCTTCATATTTGAGATTATTCACACAAATAAAAATGTAAACAGCTGTCTGAGAGAGAAGGAGAAACAAGCTCTGAGACAGGACCCTACAGGAATGAGCTGCCTGGAGCTGTACAAAAGCCTGTGCCAGGGTGTTCAGTGCCCACTGGCTACAACCAAGTGGCAGAGATGCTGTGAAGCCACGTCCTCAACAGAGGGGGGCCACTGGCAGCCCCAAGGGGACTGTCCAGGGAGTTTTATGCCCTAGAGCATCTCAATTCCCGTAAAACCTGCTCCTCTCCAATGCCAGGACTCAGCACCATGTTCATCCAAATGGCTCAGTCTGACTGGCAAACCTCAAGGACTCAGGGAAACACAAGGAGAAAAATATCCCCCCATGAACTGCAGCCACTTTGGTTCAGATCTGTTCCTAGACAATGGGGAGCAGCATCTCAGAGCTGGGTGATTTCAGCTGACAGGGACAGGATCACAGGGGGCAGGTCATTAGCTGGGCTGTGCACTAGCAGGTGGCTCTGGTCAAAGCCAGCCCTGAGAGAGGCCCCAGCAGAAGTGTCCCTGTTGCAGGAATAGCTCTGTAATGAACAGGGCTGCAAGCTGATGCATTGTACCCTTTTGGAGGAGGCATTAGCTTTTAAAGAGAGCAGATAACCTCAAGAGGAGTTAATGAAGCATTTCCCTTTGTGTTGCACTGCCTTTCCCCCTTCCCTTGCCCTTTGGGCACAGGAACCTGCTCCTGCCACTCTGTATTCTTCATCCTGACTTTGCTCAGATCTTGAAACGGGGCTTTTCCTCCCATGGTGTTTATAAAAACTCAGTTACTTTTTTCAAGGGATTTAACAACAAAAGTTTCTGCTTCTGAGGCTCAGGAAAAAAAAATCTGTTTGGCTGGTGCCTCTTTCCTGTGGGGCTCTTTGCAGGGGATGGGGATGGGAACAACGGGCTGGGGAGGGCAGAGGAGGAGAAGGCAACCACAGGGAGACAGCTCCAAAGAGCTGGGAAACAACATGCAACCCTGTATGTGGCGGAGGAAAATATATTAGGGAGTGCTGGAAATACTGACTGCTAGAAGGGGAGGTTGGATTTACCCAGAAACTTGTGGCTAGACTGTGGCTTTGGGTGAATTAATGAATATATGCACTGCTAGGAGCTGGAAGGAGCCTGTTCCTGCAGAAAGGGGGGACTTCTCCTTGGCCCTGTGTGTTTGAGAAGGATGCTGCTGTTCTTTGGACCATAAACAGCCCATGACAGTGACAGTGCTGCCACTCATCCAAGGCCTTGGTGCCTCATGAACTCTGAAGAATAAAATAGCTCAGGTGGCCTCTCATAACAAGGGTGAATTTCATTGTATCTCAGTCTTCTGAGGGCAAAATCTCAGTGGCAAAGCCAGAGAATTTCAGCACAATGCTCTGTTGGCTCTGTTCATCCACCTTCTCTGTGTCTGCCCAACAGAGCAGTTGGGTATCAGATCTGGCAAGGACTTTTCTTCCAGCCCGGAGGGACATTGGATAGTTTCAAAATTCTCTGCGAGGGGCTGGAAAAAATATTTCTTGCTCGGTCAAACAGATTTTAATAATGAAAAACATTTTTGTTTTCATGGTGATTTATTTCATATTCTAAAATTAGATCTTATAAAATGTTTCAAAATGAAAACCTTGTTCCAAAAGTTTGGGAAGGGGTTGTTGTGACTCTGTGGGAGCAATGTGTTTCTCTTTCTATCCCTGACATGATGTTTCTGTGAATTGGCCACGACCTTTTGATGTTTTCTTTTCCCATTACCCAACAGAAGGGTGACTCTGTGGAAGTGGCTTTTCCAAGCACCTGCACCAAGAGCTGAATTTGTGCTGTTTCCAGGAGGTACAGGCGAGATGCTGTGGGCACCATCACCATGGATATTCCTTGCATAGAGAAGTCATGCATCACAGGGAATGCACTTTATATAACTCCCTGGCTGAGGGAATATTTCCCAACTTCATGTTAGAGCCACTGAACAAATCCCTTGGCTGCACAGAAGCATCTGTGTAGTTCAAAGCTGGGGAGGGGAAGCTCAGATCCAACTTAGACAGCACAAGGAGCCAAACTGCAGCCAAAATGCTGTTCTGATCCTCAAAAACATTCCAGTACTCCAGTAGCTGTTAGGTTGGAGCCTCCTGTTTGCTCTCTGGCACCCATAAGAGAGTCTGCGAGGTCATTCCTAAGTGCAAAGCTGATGCTTGCAGGATTCAAGCAGGTCAAGCCCATTGAGACTCTAGGTGAGGAAGACAATCCCAGGAGTTGATTTCCTGCCATCTTGCCCATCATGCAGTTGCTGATGAGGCTCTGGGTTGCTGGGTGCTGCCAGTGCTGGGTGAAGCACAGGGCCCTGCATGTGCTGGGGGGCTCTCCCAGCATCTCCGTGGGCTCTCCATGGCTCTGCCTCGACCTCTGGCTCAGCAGTGCAGCCCTACATGGCCTTCCTTCCCTGCTGCTCATATTTGTGCTGTGAATAATCTGCCCCTGCACCTCCCTCGTGGGTCACGGAGCCTCTTGGGCCAACCAGAACAGGGTCACAAATTTCTGTTGCCTTCACAGCTCCAGCTTGATGGCTCCCTGTTGGGTTCAGTCTGAAGTGAGCCAGGATTTGGGCTGTCATCTCCCTGGAGCACAGCAGTGTGTTGTGGATACTGCTCTAGCAAATGGTTTTGAAATTAAAAAAGAGCTGATTAACCCTATTCTAGCAGAGTCTGTGTGGCTGACAGTGTGATGTCTGTGGGGAATGTCTGTGCCAAAATGATGCCATGTAACAAGCTCTAATGCTAAGACTAAACTCACATATGAAAAAACCCAAAGCTATTTAGCTGGTAACTCCTGGTCATTCCTCTGAAGCCATGACAGTGTCCCTTTGTCACTGGTGTGGTGGCTGCTGTCTCACACTGTCCGGGCTGCTCCTGGAGAGCTCATCCCAGGGATGCCTCTGGGCTGACCTCACCTGCAGGTACCAGAGATCTCATGGCGACAAGGGTTAGGGAAATGCTACCTCTGAGAACTTTGACAAATAAATCCTCTAGATCTCTTTGTAAGGCTGGAAAGTCTCCCACTGCTTCATTTTTGGAGGCCAGGAAATGCAGCACAGAAAAGTATTGCTGATCTAGAGGATGGCCTCTCCTTCAGAGCCCAGTGCTGGAATTTCTGCACAGAGAGGGAGGACATCTCTGGAGCTGAACTGCCTCACTGCACTCCTGGTGAAACACCTGAACAAGCTTTCCTGGCTGATTGTAGGACTTGGGCATGCAGCCAACAAATCTGCAGCCTTTGAATTCAACACTCCTCTCTGCCCCCAATATCAACAAGAGCTTTGTTCACCTCTGGACAGCTGAATTTCCACTATATAAATCCAACCCCTTCTACACAGGCATGGGGCACTATCAGTACTGGTTTCCCACTGCATCAGAGCAAAATTACCACTGCTCCACACTGGAACCTGTGTGGTTAATCCCAGTTCTGAGTCTGCAGGTGGGAAGCATGTTGGGTTCCCAGGACAATGTGTTTCCTCTGGTGGCCATGGCACTTTTCACCTTTCTCCTCACACCTTTAAGATGTATTTCTTATAGGTGATGGACACAACAAGGAAATACGTTACCAAGGCAATGGAAAATCCAGGCCCCATATGACAGCTTTCATCTCCAGCAGGACTTGGAGGGAATGGAGGGAGGGGAGTGAAAAACATTATTATTGAATTCATTACTATTGAATTCAGTAAGAGCTACATGATACTGGCGGTGGAGGGTTGAGTTCCCCACACCACTGATCCTGGCAATAATTGTTCATCCTGTAGGGATTTTGTGTCTGTTCTGCATTACTGGGAGGGTTTTGTGGGCAGCCATGCACAGTCCCAGTGGGATGCTCTGCACGGCATTGGCTGAGCTGTGAGGGGAGGCTGCTACTCTGGGGAGCCCAGCAGTGAATCCACAGGTCCTGGCACTGCCATTTCATAGGGTTACACCAGCACAGCACTGGGAACAAGGGGAGTGTCTGGACCAAACCTGTCCAGCATTACACTACTATCTTTATCTTCTGAACTTTGTGAAGGGCCTTGAGGGGAAGCCATATGAGGAGTGGCTGAGAACACTTTGTCTGCACAACCTGGAGAAGAGGAGATTGAGGGGAAACCTCATTGCAGTTACAACTTCCTCAAGACAAAGAGAGGAGGGACAGGCACTGGTCTCTTCTTTCTGGTGACCAGGGACAGGACTCCAGGGAATGGCCTGAAATTTTGTCAGTGCAGGGTTAGGTTGGATCTGAGGAAAAGGTTCTTCCCCCAGAGGGTGGTTGGGCACTCAACAGGCTCCCCAGGGCAGTGATCACAGCACCAAGGCTGCCAGAGCCCAATAAGTGTTTGGATGATACTCTCAGACACATGGTGTGACTCTTGGGGATGGTCCTGTTCCTATGCAAGGCCAAGAGTTGGCCTCGATGACCCTTGTGGGCCCCTTCCAACTCAGGACAGTCTGTGATTCTGTGAACCTATCCCTACAGGAGCCAGGAGTGGGAATGTTAGGTAATCCTTTATCCTTGTAGCCATCCTAAACTCTGTGGTGGGATTTTGGGGGCTGGTGTGTGTTGCTTGGGGCTCAGAAAGGAGCAAGAAATGTCCGTGCCACACAGGGCCAGTCTGCTGGGTACCTGCTTGCATGCCACGCAGCTTCTTCTGGACTGGGGATGCAATTCCCAACCCTTGAACCAAGTCATGCCACACTAACAGGACCTTTCCCCTGTCCGGGACGTGCTGTCTCATCGTCCCAGAGCCGCATTCCCCGCAGCCCGCGGAGCTCTGGGTGCGGGCAGAGCCGCTCCGGCGGCGGCAGATGTTGCGCAGCTGGACGGGCTGCGTGGAGCAACACTGACATGCAGCGGCCGGCGGCTGCATCCCCGCCTGCCTCCACTGCCCTCCCCGGCCCAGCCTCACCAGGGGATGGACCCAGGCCAAGGCTCTCATTGCTTCCCAAAAATGTAGCTATTTCCCAGGGGGGAAAACCATCCCGGCTGATAACCTTCCTCCCACAAAAGCAGCGTTTGCCACAGAGAAATCACCTGCTCGTTAAAGAGCAGGGAATTGATAGCAGAAGCATTTTTCTCCAGCATGTTATTTAAATTTGTTTAAAACTGTCCCATGATGCTGCTTGCAAGCGACAGTGCTGCAGCTCAGAGGATGCTGACAGACAACTGTTCCCAGATGGAAATGTGTGTGTTTATGGTATAGCTGCAATGCTGAACTAGAAAAGGAGAAGACTGGGAGAAGAGTTTCAGATATTTGAGCTCCCAGGAGCTCTGGTTGTGATTCTGGCAGCAACACTGCTCAGAAGAGCCTGGCCCCACCAGCTGTCCATGGTGAAAATCTGTCCCTTTTATGAGGGATGATCCATTTGGAAACCTGGCCAGGGAAAATGGCATGAGGTTGGGGCTCCCCTGGCTGCCTGCCCTGCTGCCCAGCACTGTCACTGTGCTGCCTGGCACATGGTCAAGGTAATGTGAGCTCATGTGGCACCTGGGTATTCTCTGCTCTGCAAGGGTCTTCAGACTTTACCCCAGTCACAGATGGATGTCTGCCACCCTTGAGCACCAAAACCCAGGAGTGGTGATGACAAGGAATGGGACAAAAGGGGAAATGAGGAAATGGTAACATCTGATGCAAGAAAAATCTCTGTTTTCCCAGGTTATGGTTCAGTGTCCAGTGTTTAGTAAACCAGGTATTTACAGTAAAAATCCAAAAGATGCTGTTGTGGCCTGAATACATGAGAAATTGGAGCAGTTCAGTGAGGAACACCTAGGAAGGAAGAAGGAGCACCAGCCTTAGCAAAGCAGGTCTTTTGGATCTGTATAAGGACTTGAAGTGGGGCTGGAGCTTAATGGAAGCTTCCTGGCAATGTGTGATGTTTTAGCTAAAAGACTGAATAAGAGTCTTGAATGTGTGGGAGTGGAAACAGTGAGTAGGAGCTGGGAGAGGGTTTAACCTTTCTAAGGAACTGGGGAGACAGATTCAGGAATTTTGCTTCTAGTTTAGGTGTCTGCATTTAAGAGAGTGTTGGAGAGTGTTGAAAAGAGCTACAAAAATGATTGAAAGACTGGAGAAACAGCTTTACAGGAGGGAGAACTTAAAAACCTCCATCTGTTTGCATTATTAAAAAAAGAGGTTGAGAGGTGACTTGATGACAAGGTATAAATACCTTCACAGAGAGAAAAGAATGGGCATTGCAGGTTCTGTAATCTAGCAGGGGGGAAACCATGGATGGCTGGAAGCAAGAGCCAGATGAAGTCAAAATGGAAATTAATCACCTTCATTGTTTAAAACACCCCCAGCAAGTCCAATACTTTGGAACAAATCCAGAGAGAAATGGTGGTTTTTTCATTCTTAATGTCTGAAAATGAAGACTGGGTTTTTTTATGAAAGAGTTATGTTAGCTAAGGCACAAGTTAGCACTAAGTGGCTTAATGTGGAGATTGAGTTAAAATGATGGTATGGGTACACTCAGCACTGTAGTGGCATCCACAGAGATGCACTAACACTTACCTTTGGGCTTATCCACTAGGCTCCTGAGCAGGAATAACAAAGAATGTCAAGTCAGGAGCAAGGATTTAGTGAAGAAAAGAAAGGAAAAAAAATGATCATGGTTTTGATTTTGCTTATTGGCTTTTAAGACAAAAAAAAAATCAGAGACAAGGCAAAGCAACCGCCTTGACCCAGACACCTGCAGGCACAGATCAGCTGGCCAGGTATGGCCCGTCAGAATAACCCTCTGGAAGTGAGTGGAGTAGCTGTGCCGAATTAATGACATCAATTTAAGAGGGGGTTTAGCTGCACTAACGTACTGACAATGACAGCCTGGAGGCCCTGCTGAGTGCAAACGCCAGCAATGGCTGTCGGAGGGTGGGATTTTCCCTACCCTGGGCACACATCTGGTCCTTTGTTCTGGACAATGGGAAGGCCCTTCCTCTGCGCTCCCGCTCTTGCTGCCGTGCCTGGCCCTGTTCCCACCGGCTCAGCACAGACTGCTCCCAGGCTCCTCACTCCCACCCGCTCCTGACAGCTGGCTGCAGTTGGGCACAGCTGGATTTTGGGATGTGGTGGGGCCTGGTTGTGGCTTCCGCTGCAGTGAAGAAGCTCAGCCCCAAGCACTTGATGGAGAAGCAGAAATAGGTCTTTGTCGACTGATGAATTGTCCAGGGTCAGAGCTGAAACAGCCATTCAACATCTCACCTTTCCCTGTGTGAATATCAGGGACCTTCTGTCCCCTTTTCACACAGAGACTTTCCTGAATTGTACAGGCGGTAGAAGGTTTGGAAGCTGAAATGGTCAAATGCTGACAACATCTTGTCCCAAACACTGTGCTTAGTTAGTCTTCAGTCCAGCCTGATCCCAAATCCAGCCACATCCATCAGCCCCTCCACTTGTGCAATGCTGCAGTACCAGTCCCTGATGGAATCAGGATGAGCCTCAGCCTTGCTGGAGCCTCCTGGGGATTCATTTAAACAAACACACGCATGGAATCAAACACCTTGAGTGTTTTGGGAGGAAGCTTGGGTCTGGGAAGAGCACCTGGCTCAGGGTGGTCAGTCCCCCGCATTAGGTAACATGGGAATAACTGTCTCATTTTGACAGACCCCCAGTCCCTCATCCCCTCCCACTGCATGTCCCAGGCAGTAACCTGCTCCTGCTTTCAATATCCAGTGAAAAAAAAACCCCAGTGAAAGGTGAAATGTCTGTCTGTGGCAGAAAGCAAGAGATTGAAAGTGTTACCAGTGCTTTAGGGTGGGTAATAGCAGGAGATTTGTGAAACGGATCTGGAAGAAAAGCCCTTTTTCAAAGGAATTGTATAATCCCTGGTAGCTCAGTGTCTCACACTCAAGGACTTGCCTTCACGATCTGCCATCAGAGGAGAGGATTTGCTGCTCTCTTCTGTGGATGAACACTACAGAAACCCTTCCCACACCGCTTTTCTAAATCTCCTTTGAAGGGATGCTCCTCTGCTCCTACTGAGTGTCAGGGTTGTCCCTGTTTTGTGACCCACATTTGCAGAAATAGTCAGAAATAAAAAGGGGAGCAGAAAACACCTGCCTCAGAGTTGATGCCCCTCAAAGTCCCAGTGTTCCCTGAGCCAGGGGCTGGGGAGAGGGGCCCAGGGCAATGCTGGGGGCTACACTGGGGAGAAAACATGCAGAGACTTGTTTCAGGCTGTGTTGGAGACAAGAAAAAAGATTTGGGTGTGGCACAAGGTGTGCATGGCAGAGAGAGAATTGGTCGGGGTGTGTGACAAGGACAATGTGTGTATGTCTGGTGTGGGAAAATGTGTGTGGGACTGTGTGTCCTGTCTGGGTTGGAGACCGAGTGTGTGAGAGAGGGGAATGGGAAGGAAAATCTGTGTATGGGAGCCTGGAGCAGCTGCAGGATGGTTTGCTTCCAGCCATACTGAGCTCCTGTGTCAGCTGAGAGGCACCGTGTGCCAGACCTGCTCTGGGGCTGCACCTCCAGGCACGGACCTGCCCCAGTGCTCCTGCCCCACTTGCACATCCATGGGGTGCTTGGCTGCAGGCAGAGCTCTTTTGGCAGTAACAAGGCTGGAAAGGGTTTCAGTGGAAGTGATCTTTATTGGCGAGTGCATTTATCCTGAAATCAAACCATTTTGTGGGAACGCGTCGGAAACTATTGATGGGAAAAAAAATCTGAACCATTCATTTTGACCTTCAGAGGATAATTTTTTTCTAAAGCATTTCATTTCAGCAAATTGCTCAGTTTAGTTTTGACATTACCACTCAAATTGAATTCATTTTAATCTTCCTCATGTGCGAGCTGCTGGTTCCTGGGCTGTGCCTTGGCAGGCACTGACAATGCTGGGCTCCAGCGGCACCCACAGCACCCTCCTCTGCTGCTGCCCTTCCAGTCACACAGCAAAGGCAATCCTTCCCCAACGACACATTTCCCCAGCAAATTAGGGATGGACAATAGGATTTGGAGATGAAAATACATCTGAAAGTGCCACAATTGCACGTGGACGGGAAATTGCACTTTCTGAGCAATCTGAGTCAGCAGCGTAGAGCCTGACCCTCCGTGCTTGGACCTTCTGATCCAGCCTCGTGGAGAGCAGTGATAAACATATACACTGGCCAGTTTATTCGGTCTTTTGCATCTGTAGGACATTTTTGATGTGAAAAGGAGCTTAGCTTTACATTTTTATGACCCTGACGTGCTTAAAGTTAACTGCTCTTTAAGTGGGTGCAGAACTGGGACCTTTTAGCAGGCCACATACCTGCACCACGTCCTGCTCCTCTTGCCAGCAAGAGAAGGAGTTCTGGCTGCTAATTGCATTTATTTGAGATGACAACAGACCTGTGCCAACACCAGGTTTGTCTGTGCTTGCAGTAGAAGTAGCAGCAACTGTAGCACATGGTGTTTTTCAGCTCTCTTGGCGAAGGATGGGACTTTTCTGCTGCCTAGGAAATTGCAAGAAGGACAAAAAACATTTGTTGTTTCATTGCTGCAGTTGCTTTGTGCAGATAAAAAAGGTGTGTGAGGCTGTGAGGAGGCTCATGGCCCCAGCAAAGGGATGCCCTGGGATCCGAGGCCCCTCCTGGGTGGGTTTGCAGGGTGCTGGAGGGGTGGATGCTCAGGGCTCAGCACAGTGGGGACAGGGGGCTCTGGGACTCACCTTTAAAGCAACATCATTATTTCAGAGACATACACAAGGGTAAATTCTCCATGAGCACAGTGTATGAGGGAACTGGACCCAACGACGGAGAGATTTGTTGCTTATGGAGCATCAGGGGTGCTGCAGATGCTCTTCCCACACAAGAGGTGAGGCTCCAGGCCTCTGCCCACCCAGCCCCGCCACCAGCAGCCACAGGCCTGCAGAGACAGCTCCCCAGGCTCCATTTATAATTCACTCGCTTTCATTTATATTCAAATCAGTGGATAAATGTAGGCAAAGCGTGCGCTTCAGCTCAGGCAGGGCTGCCGCTCCAGAGCAACCACATAGAAGGTGTTTTATTTTTAAAATAGATGAAGAAAGAGATGGAGACACAGAGTTCTGCACTCTAGCTGTCATTTTCTTGTGGCTGATGTTGCTCTGGTCATGAAAACAGAAAAAATTATAAAAATTGTTTGTCTCTGTGCTGTTTACTTGGCTCCAGCAGTGAAAATAAAGCCATGGCTTCTGCTTGTGTTTTAAGTCAGTTCCTACGTCTTGTGCCTGGGTTTTTAGAGATGCTCCTGAGAATTTTGACTTCCAACCTCTCTTTGTTTGTTGATTTAAACAAATGATAAGTATGTGTGTGAAATAAAGAAAATACTCACAGAGGAAGTGCAGCCTAAAGAATATATTGATATCCCTTGAGTCAGGGAGAGCCTGACAGGGCTCTGCAAAGGGATTGGAGGGCACTCTGCTCAGGGGCCAGTCCTGCAAAGACCCACTGAGTCGGGCTCTTAAATGAAGGGGGAAAGGTTTCCCAGCATGTGTGCAGCTCAGACTCACAGGCTGTGTGTCTTGATAAAGCACATGGGATCTCATTTTCAACCCTGTGCATTTAGAGCAGAATTTTGCCCTAAAAGACGATCCTGATGTGCTTAAAGTTGACAGTGCCCTTTTGCAGAGTGATTTTTAAGCAGCCATATGCTGACACCTACATGTGTTGAGCAGGCTGGACTTTGCCTTGTGCCTCAGTCCCTGAGGCAGAGTTGTGCTGCCTTGTCCTTTCTGGGCTCTGCCAACCCCAGAGCACGCAGGACTGTCAAAACCCACTTAATACACATTGACTTAATGGGAGTTGTGCAGCAAAATGCTGCTGGGTGCTTTGAATGCCAAATCTGTGGAGAGGATTCATTACTCCTGCATTGCAATTAATGATAATTAAAAAAAAAAAAAGAAGTTTTTGTATCGAGAGTTATGCTGGATGTCAGAATTAACATCTCATTGAATTATCAAAGCTTTCAAGCAGTGGGTGGTGGAGAGTGGCTTGGGGCTTGCAAATAGGTCAGAGAAAGAGCTGGTTGCTAAATATCTGATGGAAACTTTCCGCTGGGGAAGAAAATCTTGCTGATTTGATGGAATAGGAACAATTCTGGGGAGGATGTCGATTCCTCTAAAACTTATGAAAGAAGCAGGCATGGAGGCTGGGCTGCCTGTGTGCAGCCTGGGGTCTGTGTCAGCCCTCCTTGTTCCTCGGGGACCCATCCTGCTCAGACGTGCTTTTCTCACTTTTTTATTGCTAAGAAGGAACGTAAAAAGAAAGGAAGTGTGAACATTTTGGTGGCGTGGTGCCAGCACAGGTCTGCTCTGTGCCCTTGGTATCCCTGGCTGAACGCCCTTGAAAGCAGCCAGCAGTTTTCCAGGTGCATGGATTTTTGGGTTCAGCCAGGGATGGATGGTTTGGATCCGGTGCTCAGAGCTGTGGAGCACTTGCAACTCTATCTGACATCAACAGGGGGAGCGGCAGGTCCTGCGGAACTGTCCCTGCGCGGGGCCTGGGACACGCCATCCTCCAACCCCTTTGCCCACAATACTCCACCTCTTTTGCCCAGCATCCTCCATCCCCTTAACTCAGCATCCTCCATCCCCTTAACTCAGCATCCTCAACCTCCTTTGCCCAGCATCTCCCATAGCCTTTCTCCAGCCTTTGACCCTGCCCTTGCCAGTCACACTGATAGTCTGTGGGGCTTGCAGTGTTTTCCACCAAGGGGGGAATTCAGCCTTTTTGTTTTCCCCCCCTGCTGCCACCAGGATGTGGCATTACCGTGAAGGGTCTGGGCTGTGTGTACCCACAATGTGGTAAAGACAGTAAATTTTATTGTTGTGGCTTTTTGTAATGATTCTCATGAGAAGCCAGCACTGAAATAATTCCTCTGGGCAGAAGGAGCCTTTGGGTTTGTTTGTGATCTCATGTCCAAGTGGTGTCCAGTCCTCTTTCACAGGTCCTGCTGGGATAAGGATGCCCAAGGATGTCTGTCTCCAGAAGTGTCCTATCTTGCTCCTATGTGAGGGTGACAGCACAGGGCCACCTGAGGATAAAGAGATGAAAGGCTGTGACATGTTTAACTCTCCTCCCAAGCAGAAAGGGAGAATGTAATACTTTGGGAACCAGATGAGCAGATCTGGCAGCCTGAGCTGTGCAGGCCCTCATGGGGAGCAGCCCTGAGCCAGGAGCTGGGCTCAAGGTCCATCCTTTGGCTGCTGATGCTGCACAGCTCTTACTTAAAACTGAGGAATTTCTTTGTTCCAGACAACTCTTTCCTTAATAGTTTCTCTGCTTGGCTTCTTCTTCCCGTTCCCACAGACAATAACCTTGTGTAAAGTGCTGGAGGAGACACTTGATCAGCAAACCCTCCTGCCTCCCTGCCAGCTGTATTCCCCCTGATCAGAGGGACCCTCTGGTCCCATGGGGAGCGACAGGCTGACGGCGATTATGAAAAGCAGATCTCAGAAGGGTTTGTCTCCGTGGGGGAAATGGCGCAGCCGAGCTGCTGGGGAATAATAATTATATTATTATGCAGGAATAAAGTCCCATTTATTCTTGAGAAGGGGATGGGTATGGGGGAAGAACAGTGAGTGATTGCAGAATAATTATCCCACAGCAGCTATGCTGGGCTTGTAGCATTTCCCCCTAAATATTGTGCTAGAGAAGGACTGGCAGCCTAGACCAGGAGGTGAGTGAAGGTGGGGCTGTCTAATGCCAAAGAGACACTTGTCAGCATCCACCGGCTCCCGCAGGAACGAGAGATGATGCAAACGCTCACCTGGCAGTGCCACACACCTGCAGGGCAGGGTTGGGCAGCCAAGCACCCAGTGCCCTGCACCTTCCCACAGCGGGATGTGCGGGGATGCTGCTGCCCACCACCAGCCCACCCAGCTGCTCCAGCACACCCCGGCGAGCAGCCACGTGCCTTTGTGTTGATCAGAGCAGCGTTTTCCCACCGCGCAGAGCTGGCAGCGCACTCCTGCCTCTTGCTGCAACACACATGAACCAGCGCTCACCCAGTTGGGTCTCGTCAATAATTAATATCTGTGTCACTGTGCTTCCTCGCCCCGCCGCGCTGGCGATCGCTCCTGCGGGACGGGGGGATTTATCCAAGGTCACTGCGGGGTGGGGGATCCCGCAGGTGTCATTGTCCTCATGGCTGGTGGGGTGGGGGATCCCGCAGGTATCATTGTCCTCATGGCTGGTGGGGTGGGGGGTCCCGCAGGTGTCATTGTCCCCACGGCTTGTCAGGGTGGGGGATCCAGCAGGTGTCATTGTCCTTACAGCTGGTCAGGGTGGGGAGTCGCGCAGGTGTCATTGTCCCCACGGCTGGTCCCCGGGGCCATCCCTGCCAGCTCCGTCCCTGTCACCACCCGTGCCCGCGCCTGCCTGGGGGGGGGACACACCTGGGGCACACCTGGGGGCACCCAGGGCACCTGGGACCGCCCCAGAGACCCCCAAACACACCTGGGACCCCCCAAACACACCTGAGATCC
>JAOXXN010000220.1:5026666-5050153 GCA_026770055.1 Myrmophylax atrothorax | reverse complement strand
CATCCTCCGCCCGGTGGACAAAGGGCGGCCGGGACCGGGGCGGCGGCTCCCCGGGTCCCTCCGGTTGCAGGGGCGGGAGGGGCGACCCCCGCGGGCTGCGACCCCCGGAGCATCTCACGGCCCAGCCCCGTGTGCCCGGCCGGCGCTGGGTGCGGGGGTGCCGACCCCGGCCTGGGGTCTGGCGGGGCGGGTGTGCCAAGCCCGTGCCGTGCCGGGGGTGTTACAGGTGCTACTGGTGGTTTGGGGGGGGCAGTGGAGCAGGTGCTGTCCAGGCTGCCCGAAGCATCCTTCACGGCGGCGGTCCCCGGGGTGCACCGTGCTCCGCGGGGAGGAGATGAAGGCACGTCCTTCCCCGCGCCGTTGCGTCGGGGCAGTGTCCGACAGGGTGGGCGCTGGCCTTGAGCATCCCCAGGTGGGACTTTGGAGGTCAAGTTGCTCTGTGAGCATCGAGGCTTCCCAGTGTCCCACCTCCACGTGCCGGCAGCAGCGAGAGATGGGTTAGTGGTGACTTGGTGTCTCTGGAGCCCTTGTTCTCATCTGTGTCAGAAGGTGTGTTGGCAGCTCAGAGGGTGTTGGGGAGAACCCACGTTCCTGTGGTACCTGATGGGCCTGTGAGGGCGGAAAAGACCCAATGGTTCTTCTGTGCTGGGAGAGATCTCAGTAGGTCTAATCCTTACCCTGTCGTGGTCAGGGGCTTATACAGAGCTGAGGAAGGTGCTATGGCAATGGGAATAAATGGAATTGTCAGCACAGAGTGTGAGGAGGGGAGGGGTGGACAGGATGGCTGTGCTGTCAGGTCAAACTCTCGCTGGGTGTAACACTGGTCACTCCCAGGGAGATGGAAACACTGATGCTCTTCAAAGCTGAGACTCCAGTTTACCTAAAGATTAAGTAAACAAAACTCTGCTGGAGTCCATGGTTGAAGCTTTGGCCACTTACTTTACTGGAGAACTTGGCTTCACTCTGCATTTCCAAAACTTTATGTTCGGACACATGGAAATACTATAGCACTGATCCTTTCCTGTTTTGTATTTATTTTTTTCCCTTTGCCTGGAATATGTTTGGTTTAAGTGTGTTGAGCTTCCTCTGATGTGAAAGGGAGATGCATTCTGCTGTTCTGGTAGCTTCAGCAGTCTGAACAAGTGGTTTAATCAACTTGTTTTATTTGGCTAGAAATAAAATCAGCTGAAGATCTGGAGTTGCTTGTTTTCAGACTTTAATTCTCTTTTTTCCAGTGAGGTTTCCGTCTTTGCTTTTTCTGGAAGAAACAGAATGGCTTAAGATTAGGAATTGCTGATAAAGGTAGGATGGGTTGAATGTTCTTAAAGCAAAAGGCTCTGTTGTGCCATGATCAAACTGAATCGACTGAACAACTCACTGGCATGTGCAAACAGGGGGATGCAGGTACTCACCCCACAATTCCTTGAGCACATTTCCTTCTCTGACCTCCTGTGCTGTTTTCCATCAGTGTCAGGTGGCATCGTCTCTACCACCCCTGGGCTCCAATGGCTTTATCAAGAGCATCGCTCATGTGGGCCAAGTGACAAGTGCAGGTATTGCAAGGCATGAGGTGACTGGTTTACCAGTGGCTTTGGGATGCTCCTGGATGTCCATGTGGGATGCTCACATTACATCCTTTATGTCTTTTGCCATAGGAGCTACCAGGGATACACGGTGGGGGGATTTTGTGTCTAATCCCTATTCTGCCAGGGGCCACCCTCACCCCTGTATTTCAGTTCTCACTTGGTAAATGGGGGAATTGAGGATGAGCACTCCTCTCTGCCATCCCTGGGTGTGCTGAAGCCTGTATTGTGGAGGCCAGCATCACCCTTTGAAGTTTTAAAGTGCTAATTATTAATGGCTACAGCTGCTTGATCTCAAAATTGCTCTCTGGTGCCTTTATGCTGTGTTGGTGGCCAGGATAGGAATGCACGGGCAGATCGTGTCTCCTCCAACAGGCCAGTTTGTTAGTCGTGAGGATGACAGTTGAGATTAGCCCTGAACTGATTAGGGATTGCCCCTGGGGGAGCAGCATCCCCCTGTGAGATGTGTGAGCTCTTGGAGGTGCTGTGGGTGGGTGGTACAGCCAGAGTCTGTGTGGGAGCTGGTCTCAGTGGGTTTTGTGGGGCTTCTATGTGCTACCATGGCTGCTGTGACACTGGAATGCTGTGCAGAGGTTTACTCTGAAAGGGCATTAAAGCATGGAAGGTACAGCAAAGCCAGTGAACAAAGTGGGTTTAGCTGAAACCCTCCCTTTGCTTTAATTCAAGCATGTTTTCAACGTTACTTTTCCGATTCAATAGGTAATTAACGCATGATGTGCTCTGTTGCATGAAACAAATGGGCCTTTTCTCATGCACAGTATTAGAACAGCTTCCCTTAATGCCCACGGTGTTATCACTGATGAGTGTGAGAGTCCTCACTGTCAGTGTTGTTCAGCACTACCAAGATTTCAAGTCTGACTTCAGTTCATTTCTCCTTCCAATTTAAGAAGCACTTCTGCTTTCACTGAGCTGCCTGTTTGCTCCTCTATCCTCCTCTTCCCTTTCCCAGTTTCATGGTGTTTATTTTTCTTTCCAAGCCTGTGATCATGTTAAAATCCCGGATTTTTTAAGAGAAGTAAATTGCTAATCCTCATGTTTGTGGAGACAAGCTTAGAAGTATCCCCGGCCTTATCGCCAAAGCCTCCAACACCCGCCGTGGAGACTCTGCCTCTTCCCTTTATCCACAATAGTCTTGTTTGAAGCAGGAGCTGGAGCTTTGCTGGGGAGGCTGTTCTGGGGGTGGCTGCTGCTCGGGTGGATGCTTGTGTTGGAGCAGAGATGTGGCTGCTGTGGCCAGTGTAGTCCTGGTTGGACTTTGCCTGCCTAAAGAACAAAACTGCTCTATCCCACCCATTTCTGTGGGGTCGTGTTGAACAATATGGGTCTCTTTAAAGGACATTGTGCTCTGACTCATTTCCAGCCCCATGCACAGCTGATGGGTGGGCTGAAAAGCCCAAACCTCCTTTCACAGCCTTGCTGTGTCCATGCTGTGCTGGGTCAGCACAGGAGTTGCACCCAACCCTTTGGTTTAGGCATCTTTAGACTGTGCTAAATGTTTCAGATCCTTACAGCTGTTGTCTTCTCTCCTCCCTGGGTTTTCTGTTGTGCTGCACCTGCCTTGCAGGGTCACCGGCTCCCAGAGGTGATGCTGGGTCTGGCTCCTCACTTCTGTACCTCGTAGGAGGGGACAGCAATTTCGCTGCGGCCACAGGGCAGGAAATGCAGCCACCCAGTGGCTCAGAGCAGTTAACCACGGGAAGGTGTCACAGGCTGCTAAGGAAATGTGTGAAAGCTGAGTCGGGGTGTGCACTGGTGTCTGATGGGTCTCTAACCTCTCACATGGGGCCACATCTTGCTGAGGTGCCGCAGCTCAGATGGAGGAAGTGCAGCCAAAGCCCCCTCCATGGGTGATAGCTGTGGCTTTGGGTGGGATTAGCTGATGGGTTTAGCTTGTAAAGAAGAGCCTGGCAAATCTGCAGGGGCGTTGGGGGTGACCTGAGTGACTGGTTGGGAGGAGGGAAGGTGGTGGGGTGAGGAGGGGACAGGTGAGTTTTGGCTTCAGCTCTTCATTGGAGAGCTGGAGGGTTTTGCTTTTCTGCACTACATGGAGAAAGGGCTGTGCACCCTGTTCTTACACAATGTATAGTGGGGGCATGTTTGTAGGGGGGTTCTACAGTACCAGCAGTATTGTTGTGGGGAAAAGACTTTGGTCCAAGCCATCAGCAGCCAGACCTTGCCATGCTGGGGCTGTGCTCTTTGAGGGGTGGGGAGCGCTCAAATCCTGGTGGGACAAACAGCCAACTTGCTGAAGGCAGTGTCAGGACATTGTGCCAGTGCTGGTCCCTTTTATAGCTCTGGGTGACTCCTTCCCTTGTCCCATTACAGCCTTTGGTGGAGGTACCTGCCTGAATGTCCCTGTTCTGCCTCAGACCCTGTGGGGGATGAGCTGGGGAGCCAGTGGGGCTGAGCTGGAACTCTCCTCCTGCTCATCGCTTGGGAAGGCAGCTTAAGCCTTCCTTGTTTGAGGGCTTGGGATTGTGCTCAATGTGTTTACTGAGATAACTTGTGTTCAAGGTGTCAGCAGGATTAAAATTTATTTAAAGAAATGGAAATGAAGTTATGGATGTGAAGGCTGAGGATAAGAAGGATGGTCTTGTTCCTTGGGATGAGTATGGGAGCAGCCAGGGCAGAGAGTGCCTTTTTTCAATCAAGTAATAAATTGTGAGGTTTGTATCTTTGAGCTTAAAATAAAGGGATGTTGCCCACAGCAGAAAATGTCACTCCCTGCCTCCACACTCCCATCTGAGTCATTCTTATATCAGATGCATCCAACTGTCCTGACTCAAGATTTTGAGATTCTGGGACTTAGTGATGCTCATGAATATCAGGATATTTCTGGGAGGACCTACAGAGCATCCAAGGTCTTGTTTGTTACCTTCTCTCTGCTGGGATGTTGCTTTTTTAAATTTTATTTTAAATGATGGCTGAGATTCAGACATCACATCACTGAGTTGCCACTTGAAAAATGCCATCTGTAAAACGGCACTGTGTGGTGAGGTTACCTGGCTGCTCTTGGTTAATACCCAAATACCAGCCTGTAGGGAGGCAAAGGTGCTGGAGCACTGAATAAAGTGGTTTGTCAGAATCTGTGTGGTGGGCAGGAGATATGTCAGTCTCTTTGCTGATGCCATGTGTCCTCTGGGCAGTGTGAGTGTGGCTGGGACAGTTGGGGCAGTGCCGGAGTGTGACCAGGGGGACTCTTGCAACACTGACTGGGCTTTGCATGGGGTGCAAAGGTTGTGCCTGTCCAAACAGCTGGGAAATGTGTGGCTGAGAGTGGGATGGGCTTCCTGGTCACTGTCTGGTGTTGCCCTTGTATCCTCCTGGTGCTGCCAGTTGCCAGAGAGGCACCCTGGCCTCAATCCTGTCAGCTGCCTGGTTGTGCCAGAGGGGACAGGGCCACTGCGGTTATGGAGTGCTGGTGCTAAGCTGCCAGCAGAGCTCATTTCATGGGCCACACTGAGGTGTAACCTCAGGGGATGAATGACCCCATCCTGGGGGTGACCATGGTCCTTGTGCTGCTGCAGTCCAGCCTTGGAGGTGTCTGCAGCATGCTGGGATGTGCCCAGCTGTGTGGTGGTGATGGTGGGCATCAAGCCTGTCCCGAAGTCTGTCCTCACCAGCTGCCTGTGGGTGAGCAGCACGAGGACAGGGACATCCAGGACATCCCACACCCTGTGGCTGTGGGCAGAGAAACACAGAACAAGCTGTCCCTGAGGAGCAGAGGGCCCGGATGCGAGTCTGCTGGAGTCAGGGGAAAGATTTCAGAGGGTTTTGATGAGAGCCCATGGCCTATAAATACCCAGGGCTGAGGCACTGTGTGCCACTAACATTTGTGGAGCTGACACCAGCTGACTGTCAGGAAGCGCTGCTGTGGATCCAAGGTGCTCACTGGTGCTTCCAAGATCTTAGTGGTGTGATGCATCTGCCAGCATTAGGAATAAACTCATGCCAAGGCAGGGATTTCTCTTACAGCCGTCTGGCTGGATGGGAAGGCTCCTTCTGCTTTGCCTCTGACAAGCACTTAACATCATTTTTTTATTTTATCTTTTAAGGAGCTGGATTGTTGTTCAGCAGCTTGACTAGACCTGAGACTTCACTGAGCTCTGAGATGAGGATGGAGCAAGGGCTAGGACTTCCTTCAGAGGTCCTGGAAAGCCACAGGCTTTGTTGCCCTGGCAGGTGCTGCATGTCTGAGCTCAACAGGGCTGCCCTGTGCAGCGAGGCATTGCTCGGTGGGAATAGGGGCCAGAGGGGCAGAGTCTGGCACTTTATAATTGGTTGGGGATATTAATGTATTTTATGAGCTAAAGGCTAGATTGCAGTCCAACCATCTGCCCTGCCTGGGGCGGTTGTGTGTCTCCACCACCCCAGGAGAACAGAACCAGTTGCAATTCAGTCTCATTAAACTGGCTAAAACCAGATTTCTGGTTCACAGGAAATTCTTTTCTTTTCTTTTTAATTTGACTTTTGGGTTCTGTCAGACTGAAATGAAATGGTTGTTCTTGCTCTTCTTCTGCTTGAGCTTCCAAGTAAGGTCAAGGGTCCTGTGCCTTGAGGCTGCCCTGTAAGATTGATGTGCTTGTTGTGCTCGGGGCTAAATCCACCCCCAGTTTGGGATTGGGGACTGCTGGGTCCCTGCCAGGGAAAGAAGCTCCCAAAATCCCAGCAGGGCTTGTCTAGAAGGGTCTTTTATTGGATTAGAGTTTGTCAGTCTGGAAGGATTTCCAACAAGATATTCTGGACTTGGAATAATTGAACCTCATTTGTCTGGCAGAACATTTTCCCCACAGGAGACTTCCCAGTGGTGCTGGTCCTGGCTTCTCCACAGCCGCCTGTCCTGGAGGAGCAGTGGAGGCTGTCACCTCTTCTGATGGGGTCACTTGTTCCCCCCGTGGCTCTGCTCCCTGATTCTTCACAGTGAGGGATGCTGGAAAAGTGGTCCAGCTCCTCCTGCATCCCAGCTGGCTGATGTCCTGGCGCTGAGGGGCTGAGCGGCTTGGCTGTCTCCCCTTATTTTCTCCGGCGATTTAATAAAGGCAGGGAACAGAGAGGGGGATGCTGGATCCACGTGGTTTCCCGGGATTGCGCCTTGCTGCCTGCGAAGAATAGACCCTCCAAACACTCTTCCTGGGCACTAATCGCCTGGGGACCATTTGAGCTGCCCAAAGCGGCTCTTTTGTTCGAGTCTGAATTCCTCCTCTGGCTGGTGCTCATCCCGGATCTTCCCATGAAAAATTCCTATCGCCCTTCGTCACCCCTCACCCGAAATGCAGCAGCGTCCTGATGCCACGCAGGCTGCCAGCCCTCCTGTTTGGCAGCAGCTCTGCTCCAACCCTTCAGGGCTTTTATTCTCCTCTCTGGAACAGGTTTTTGAGGTCTCTGCTCCTGCTTCGCACACACGGGTCCTATTTCAGTGAATGAGGAGCTTCCCCAGAGCTGCATGAACTAATGTAGAGCCTTAGTTTGGTCTTGTGCTGCTTAAAGGAGGATTTTTTTTTTTTATTTCTGAACACCTGCTGTATGAATTACAATTTGCCTTGTAAATGTAACCGATTTAGAGTCTGAGCATGAGCGATGGGGGTTCACTTTTCTCCTGGAAAAACAAAAAGCTAAACCATTTTTCCTTTCTGGCATCTTGGCCTTAAAGCAGAGAAACTCAATATAATTATTTTTTTTTACCATTTTTAATTCAGTTGCCCCCTGTCCTTATAAATAAGCCCCCAGACACATGACGAGGCAACCATCCCTGCTATTTATAGCTCGAGCTGCTCCACATGCCTGTTTTAAAAATCAGGCAGCTAAATGGCTCTGCAGCCTTTCAGCAAAAGGCTTAATGACACAGGCATTTTCTATGCATGGATGGGTGGATGTTTAAAGGCCATTGGTGTTGTGCCTTCACCCTGAGCAGGACGGATTGTTTCTGTAGGGGTTGGTTTCTCCTGGGCAAAGGGGAGCCCCTGGGCACTGCCCTGACCCTGGACAGGGGCTCTGGGTAGGCTTGCACCCCCTGACTCCCCCCTGCTCCAGCCACTGGGGATGTTCCCAGCAGGATTGGTCCTCCCACCTTTCCCCCACACCTTGGCTCTTCATGGGGTTACCACTAGACAAGATACATTGATATTCCCCAAGCTTTTTTTTTTTTTTTTAAAAATGTTTTTAAGCTGCATTAACCCTTTATTTTTTAAACATTTTTTTGATTCCTTTGTGGCATCGCCTCCCTATAGTGACGAGGCTGCTGGTAACCTTTACCTGTTTAACTGGTCGTGCCACTTCTCAGATGAATCTGCTTTATTCCTGGCAAATTATACAGCCACAGTTTTCAGGCAGCTTTACTCTATTTTGACTGACTGGCTGACTATATTAACTGATAGAGCTGCTTGGACTGCTTTGATCCTGTATTATTTATGGAAATGATGGCACATAACTCTGCGTAGCTGATTAATGCTGCATGTATTTTTAATATGCTAGTTCTCCTGTTTGATCTGTGCTAAATGATTATTCTCTGATGTGTTCCTGGGTTCATTTTGGCTCTTTATGAAAAAGAGATTGAAATGGACTGTTTGTTTTGTTGCCTTTTTTTTTTTTTCTCCCAGTGGTCTCATCCTGTGCTGGTTTTTAAGCTTTCACAGGTCTTTTTCCCCAGCATGACTCTGCTGCTGCCACGTGGAGCACTTACACTTTATTGCTATTAATTTGTGCATTTCATTGGTGGCATTACTCTAAATTCATTGCTGTGTGTGCAGTTGTGTGAAATGTCAGGGAGATATAAGGTGAAACAACAACCTTTTTAGGTGATGCTCCCTCTTCCCTTGTGTGCAATTGCTGAATGCCAGCTTGGCTGTGACTCAGCTCCAGCACCACCTGAATGAGAAAGAAACTGGTCTGAATTGGAAAGGGTGTCATGAATATTTTCTGTGGCCTGTCACAGGATGGCTGGGACTGGTGGATATGAAGAAGATGACTTTAATTGCCAGGGAGGTTTGTGCCCGACCCGCAGCTTCCTCCTGTGTGGTGTCAGATGTGGTTGTGGTTGGGGAGGGATCGGAGGGCAAAGGTGGTGTTTGATCCCAGGAAATACCCACCACATCCCGTGGTGCATCCCATGGCATGCACAGCATGTGCAGAGCTGCTGCTGCTGACGTCGAGGGAGGGAGTCTGATGTCCTTCTTCACCCCTGCTCCAAAATCCTTCCCCATCACTAGACGTGGCCAGTGGGGTGGAAACTGGGAGGTTATTCCAGACGAACCATCTGTGAGCTGGAAGATCAGCATTTCCCCCTCCCCAGGGGCAAAATGGAGGGGAGGAAGTTGATTATTTTTTTAAATATATATTTTTTTCCCCCTGTCTTTTGTAATACCTGCTCATTTTCATGATACAAGCAAGGGTTGTCTCCAAACCCCTGCCTGCTCCTGGCATATGGTCAGACCCTCCTTCTCCCTGGGCACACCGTGTTCCAGCAATAGCAGGTTTGTGAGGATGCTTTCATGAGCAGCACTGTAAAGGTGCAAAGCAATGCTTGTTAAAAACATTCAAATGAAAGCTTTTTTTCCCCTCCTCTGAACAGGCCTTTTTGTCAAAATCAGCAAAATATGTATCTTTCTGCAAAAGATCCCTTTTCCTTTAATGGGCTTTTCCATTGAAAACAGTTTAAACTTGATGTTCTGTTCCTTCCCTCCAGATTTTTCAAAGCTCCTTGGGCCATGAAAACTTCAATGATTCCGTTTTCCTTCTTCCCTCGATTTCAAAAGAGATATATAGAAATACATATATATTGTAATACATATTTTTTTTTTCTGCTTGTTAACTCCAGTCTTTTATCACCAGGAACAAAGCAAACATTAGAGACAGGTTTTTAGGATGTTCTTTCTCTGTCCCAAAATAGAGACATGCTCACCTAAGCAGTTATTTGGGGGGGAAATCAGGAGGGATGCACCATGTTGGGCGCTGAGGAAACAGGCAGGGTTTTGGGATGTGGCTCCCACAAACCAAACTGCCTCCCAAAACATGTCTCGATGGCAGATGTGTGAGTAATGGGGCAGAGCCACCCAACCTCTGTGGTGCCTTTTGTTTGGAGCATTGCTGGATGGGGAAAGGACACAGAGCCTTGTGCAACAGCGTGGCTGGGTGGGGTAGGGGTGAAGGGGGGCATTTCCATGCACCCCTTCCCACCCAAACTGTGGGCAGCTGGTCTGGGATGCAATAAGAACCCCAGGATATCCCCAGAATGTGGAGGATCTGCCCCAGGTTGTTTATCAAAGCTAAAGGGTTATTGGAACTGAAGTGGAGCACAGCGACCTGTCGGCTCCTGCCTGGGCTGGGTGTTTGCTCACTCACTGCCAACACAGGCAATGTCTCTGGAGCCTCCCCAGGTTGTGCTCTGCCCTTCCTTGCCAAGGCCACTATTTTTTTTTTCTGATCCCAGTACTCAAGGAAGGATTTGGGGAGGATTTTCCTTGTTTTTCAGTTCCCCAATTGACTTGGATGCGAGCGCAGCCATCCCAGCTCCCAGCACTCCCCTCCCTTCAACAGTTGTGTTAAGATCTGTCCTGTGGGGTTTTCCAGTGGTGTCCCCCTTTCCTGGGTAGGGCTGGGGGTCCCTGTTTGTGTCTGGGGAGCCGGTGGGCTGCGTGGCATTGCCCTGGCTTGCCCAGCATCCCCTGGGCTGCGGGGCCAGCTGGCACAGGGAGCAGATGGGGAGGTGGAGCTGGGCTGCTCGGCCGGGTTTCAGGCTACGATAAAGCGAAGTGACGTAGAAAACTAAATACCTGTTATCAGAGAACAGCAAACAGAGCCTCCACCTGCCTCCAGCCTTTCTCCCTTCAAGGGCAGGCTGCATGCCTGGCGTGTAGCTCCCTGTAAAAGATGTTCTGTTATTAATGTGCTTGCTTTGGCTTAGCTGTGTTGTTGAGAAATCCAAGTTCGACTCCAGATAATGAATGACAAATGCTTATCTGGTCTTAACTGTTTTATTCTGAGCATTTTTTCCCTCCTGGAAGTTTACAGTGAGTTGTTGACAGCGTGCCCTTTGACATGGATTAGTGCTGATGCCTCCCATCTTGGTTGTTTCATTTCAAGGGAGGCTTTTGTACATGTCTAATCCATTTAAAATGAAAAATAAACAAGAAATGGACTGGTCTCTGAAGGGACAGTTGGTTACCAGGGTGGTACTGACTTCCCTTCAGAAGAAGGCGAACTCTGGGTTGGGATGGTCAGAATGAGAGTCCTGCCATGCCCAGGAGAGGGCCTTTTCCCCCAGCACCCCAGTTTGGTGTCAAGGGATGCCTAGAGCAGTGGTTATCTTTGATTTTTGCTTACAAACCCCTTAAAAGCTTTCCAGGAGGTGTGTAGATGGTGAGTTCAAATCTATGGGCTGGGGAGTTGTTGCTCTCGTCTCTCTGCTCCACCACCTATCACTTTGTGATCCCTCTTAGGGGCTCCCTTGTGTCCACTGTCATGTAGATATATGGGGTAGGAGGTCTCTGCCTTAGAGCTGATGCTCTCCCACCTGTATATATGTAATACCAGGTAATATATTTGACATTGGGTGCACTGTTGGCCATATCAAAGCAGAGCTTCAGGGTTGTGTCACGTACCTGCACTCCCTGGGCTTGGTAGGGTTTTGGATTTGTCTTTGCAGATGGCACTCAGATCATCTTCTTGTGGGTTTCTCATTGGCAGCAGAGCTGGTGGAAGAGGAAGCACCGCTCCTCCTCCTCCTCCTCCTGCAATGCCAAAACAGTCATTATGAAGCCCTCAAAAATGGGGAAATGGTCAGGATAGAAATGTCAACAAACCTCTTCTAGCTGCCCCACTGGCTGCTAAGGAGCTCTGTGGTTTTGAGCATCTCTTTGGGTTGGGATTGGTCTTGGTTTTGCCAGCCTGAGACTGAGTGTGCTGCCTTTGCTGAGGGTAATTCCCCCTTGGTGATGGTGGGAAGCTCGACTCTGATCCTGCAAATCAGTTTGGTTTTAGCATCTTGGCTCAGACTTGGTCTCATCTTAGTGCCTAAGCTGTGGGTGAGACAGGGTGTGCTGCACAGGATGCCTGCAGCTCGTGTACCTGGCTGCCTCCTTCCTTCCTGTCATGCTTTTAAGGGTTTTGCTATTGAAAAAAGATTTGGGTGTTCTGTGGGACAGGGCTGTTGTCTGTTGTACTCTATTGGATGTCCTGGTATTTATTGTGGAGGTTTCAGAGAATTGGCTTAGGCTTGAAGTCACTGTTTGTTTGTGGTTGCTGGGAACTTGTGCTGTTTAATGGAAACATTTCCCTTTGAAAGGTAAGCTATTGCTAGAAATAAATACAGGTAATACCTTGTGGCCGAGGCAGGAGCTGGGCCTGGATGGAGCTGCAGGGTCTGTCGTGATGCCTAAGGAGAGAGGGATGAAAAGCTGATGTGCAGCCCTGATTGGAGTCCCTCATCTGCTGCAGGGCTCAGGGGCTCAAAGCTGAGGTGAGGATGAACCAGGGACTGGCAGCTGCCCTCAAACCCCTGTGGGTGGGCTCTGCCCCTGCTCTGTGGGCTGGGGTGGGGGGGATTTATGCTCTCTAAATTCCTGCCGTTACTGCAGTTGCTGGAGGAAAGTTTGGAGTTCAGTTTAGGTGCACCATGGTGGCTGCTCCCCCTCAGCAGGCCCTCAGCAGATGATACTGGAGCTGCTGCAGTTCCCTGTTTCCAGTGGTAAGTGATGGCTTTCTCTGTCCAAGTGTCTTTTTCCATGATGTGTCCTGACCCATATCAGTTCCCTCTTTGAAAGCTCAACTTCTCCTCCACGTATTTGCCAGCAAATTTTTTCTTGCTGCAGTATTTGCAACCCAGTTGGGCAGGCGCTGGATGAAGGCGTGAAACAAGTTCTCAGAGAGGGAATTTAAATCCCCTGATGTGAACTGGAGGTGGATACATCACTGTGTCCCCTGCAAAGCGTAGCAGGACAAGCACAAGGCTGCATTATAAAATAAGGGACTAAAACTTCTGGAGCAGGAAACCTCTCTTCCCAGTCAGATGACATTTTGCTTGCTCTGTCCCAGCAGCTCTCCCTGCCTACAGCACGTTGTAGCTTACAGCTCCTTGTCTGGCAGGAGTTCTGGTAACTCCAAACCAGCCCGTAGCACTATGTCATCATAACCTTGAAACAGGACCCAAATGGCAAAACCTGCCTGAAACCAGTTGTGATTACTCATGCCTCGTGCTATCCCTCTGCCCCGCTGGGCTTTCTGCTATGGTAATTCCACTTATTAAGCAAGGAGACAAAACACCTTTATTAAAGTTGGAACCAAGCTCAGGAGCAGTGAGAGAACTGGGACTTGCTGGCTGCAGGCTGGCAAAGGGTTTTCTTCTCTTCAAGTCCCTCTCCCTTCCTCTGCGTGGCCTTTAATGTGAGTGATAAAAGAAGAAGGTTATTTTACTGTTTGTGGTGAAGAAAAGTCTGCATTTAAATGTGTTTATTTGGAGTAGGAAAAGAAATTAGGAATGTGTACTGGGAATGAATCCTGTGATGTTGGGGCCTTCCAACTCAGAATATTCTGTGAAATCTCCAAGCTTGAAAATGCAATGAGCTGAGATGGACTGGGGTCATAGCTCAGGCTCTGGAAAGCTTCTTTTTATTAACACTTTACTGAAAGTGTTTATTAACACCGTGGATAAAAGGGGCCTTTGTTAATGGAACTGTCCCTTTGCTTCTCAGCTGGAGGAGCTGAATCTTAAAAGGAACTGCCCTGGGCACCTGCTGGAGTTACTGATGAAAGTTTTCATTCCAGATTTTCCCAACAGGCTTAAACATAAAATAACCAGAAACCCTCCAAAGCAAGTCTGCCCTCTGTTCCTCGTTAAAAAAAAGGCAAAAAAGTTGTTAAAATGCTTGGCACATGGGCAGTAAGAGGGGTGGTGGGCCCCTTCCCTGTGTGGAGAGCATCACATCTTACAGCAGTGTGACCCTCCTTTGGTCCATCCTCCACTTGTGGGTGCCCAGAGGCTCCTTTTGAATGCATCTGTTGTCCTGGGGAATTATTAGAGCCATTTAAAAATCACTTCTGCTCTCTCAGAGGGAAGCGTGGGCCTGATGCTTGTGAAGACCTTCTCCAGAAGTTGTGTGTGCCCCAAAGCCAGCTGGGGGGCTGTGGCAGCCATCTGAGAAGCATCTGCTGCTTCCAGGAGATGCAGAGTGTTCCTCTGCCTCTGGCTGGGGGAGAACGTGCTTCCCAGCATTTTTATATTGAATTATGGATTGACTGCACACCTGCACTGTTGCTGTTGGCATCTCCATGCTTTTGTTCTGTCTTCCCTCCCAGTGTAAGAGTGACTGCTGTAAATGAGAAGGAAAGGAAGGATGACTTCCTACCATAGGCATTCTACCCTGGACTGAGCTTTGGTAACTCTGCCTGGTGTCAGTGGGGAGGCAAAGCTGCAGATCCCTCCGCACATCAGTGAAGGACCTGGTTACACCACGGCTAAACCTGCTGTAAAGAAATTGGGTTGTGTCTTTGCAACAAAAATAAGCTGCATTTTGCAGTGAGATCAGCCATGAGATCCTCCCTAGAGATCCAAGCCCTGCAGCTTGTACCATGATGTACCTGCGTGGAGGGAGGGAGGCTGTCACGGTCCCCACCAGCTCACCTCTCCTCAGTGCGGGTTTCAGCAGCTGATGGTGCTGAAGCAGGTGTGTTATCACCTAGTCTGTGATTTCTAAGCAAAAATGGCTTTCCAGCAGCCTGAACTTGGCCATTCCCTCTTCTCACAGGCAGTGTGAGCACACCCAGGACCTGGAGCAGCGATGGCCGAGGGTGACAAACTCTGCTCACCTGCACCCACAGAGCTCTTGGGGTGGGGAGTTCAGTGGATGCTCAGTGCCAGGCTGGGTCCAAGGTGATCTGGAAGGAGGAGCTTGGAGGTCACATCCATAACTGCCAAAGCTGAAGTTGTCACTGAAAGCATGAGGAGTTAATTGCAGTGATTTGGGAGAAGAGGAGCTGTTGTATCTGCAGGCAAGGTCCAGAGGGAAGAAGGCACTGGAAGGCTGAATGCCTTGCAGCAATGTATTTTGGTTTTAAGCAACTTAATTGTGTCAGACAAATTTGCAGGCAGGAGGCAGCTCCTGTAGCTGGGCAGGTTAGTTCCTTGCAAGCTGGATGAAGTCCCTACTCTGCAGCCTGTGCAGCATCCCTGGAAGGGAGCATTGGGAGTGTGGGGTGGGATGAACCAGCCACTGCTTTTGTGCAAAAAAGCTCTTGGATAGAGAGTAGGCGGCAAGGCCCGGTTTCATTAGTGGAGCAAAGGAGTCCTCTGCATTCTTCACCTGGGCTTTTGGTGTTGAAGATTTGCCTTTCTTGACATGCAGTTTTATAGCCATCTTAGAAATGAAGGCACAGAGGGAGCAGGTCTCTGGTGATTCCTTCCTGAATTGCTCTATACTTACGGAATGCAGTGGCTGCAATCTGCATCTTACTGGAGTTCCTTACTAGGAAATTTTTTTATTTGTTATTTCAAGCAAGGAGAAATCAGTTGTATAGTTTAACTTCCCAGCACAAAGCACTCCTGCCAGTGAGGTGCTGCCTTAATGCACTGGGTGATGGTCAGAGCTGGATCTCCCCGAGGTCTCACTCAGAGGAGTCTGCAACGTGTCACTGGGAGCTGTGCTGGGAAGGCTGGGCTGTGATAAAGGGTGTTCATCCAAACTCATCCTCCAGCTCATCTCCTAACCCCTGTTTTCTTGCTGGTTGTTCCTGCAGCACAATGTTATAGCCCAAACACAAACAGTTGGAAGGATGGTTCTTGCTCAGGGTTTTCTCCACAGCGCCTTAAAGCTCCTGTAAAAATTAATGTGTTCGTTCATTAACTGCAACTCCCCAAAGCACTGAGCAAAGTTTGTGAGTTTAATTACTTTTTGCAGGAATCTGAGCACACAGAGCCTTCAACAGATGATTATAGTTTGTATTATTCATGTAGCTCTTTTTAATCCCTCTCTCTGCTAGGGCATGGGCCATAGATATTAAAATTGGAATCTGCTAATAAATTCCCAGCCCCATCCCGTGTGAGGTGTCTTGATCTTTGACTGAAAACATTTTGCTGACAAAACAATTTAATTTCCTGAGAGGTGCCACACAAGTGCATCTGTCAGGAGGGCATGAGCTGCCAGGGTTGCTGTGCTCTGGTGGGGAGATATTTGCCAAAGTGACTTTTCATCCTGTTTATCTCTAAACCCCGAGTTGGATTGGCTGTGTCACACGCTGGGTGGTGAAAAATACGGAGGTTTTCAAACAGAAACATGGAATATTTATATGGTTGCAGACATTTGTGGAAATATTAGTGGGAAAATCTAACCAACTAAAGTAAAATGCCAACAAAACTAGTTTTAAATTAATTAAAAGGCTTGGATCCATTTTTTTTTAACTGTAGAGGTTTTAATCCTCAAGCATTTATTTGGTCTATTTGAAGTTACTGTAGCTTCTTGTATCATAAACATTTTAGGGCCACATTCCACTTTGTACACAGTCTGCTTCGTAAGAGACCCGGAGGGTTTGTCTGCATGTGGAAATTTATTGTTCTATAGGGATGAATAATTCCTCAGCTGCAGCTGTGCAATCCCTCCTGCACAGCTTTCTGCCTTATAACCTGGAGCTTAATGACTCCAGGACCACTCCTCCTCCTCCTGACATCACCTTGTCCCTTCCAGGGGAGCTCCTCAGCTGTTGTGCCCCAGCTGTGCTGTGACATGGGATCTCCCAGTGCAGGAGGAACACAAAGTTAATGAGAATCCATAGTTTGCTTTTTCTTTTGTTCCCCTAATGTTTGCAGGGCTTTATCCTTTAGTCTTCCAAGACAGCTTTACACCTGTGAGTCAGACTTTTAAAACACGTTTACTGGGGAATGAGCAGGTTCAAAGCTCCCTGCGCAGGTTGCTGACTTGTTTAGCATCAAAAAGGAGGAAAAAGCAACAAAATTCCTCTGTGTGGAGGAGCTTTCAAGAACTCCTTGGAAGCCAAATGCCTGTATGTTCATTGCAGGTGCAGGGTAGGAATAGAAATGACTA
This sequence comes from Myrmophylax atrothorax, assembly GCA_026770055.1. Classification (NCBI taxonomy): domain Eukaryota; kingdom Metazoa; phylum Chordata; class Aves; order Passeriformes; family Thamnophilidae; genus Myrmophylax; species Myrmophylax atrothorax. The sequence goes on along the minus strand of JAOXXN010000220.1, from coordinate 5,033,523 downwards.
ATCCCAGGGAGTAAGCAGCCTTTGCATTTGGGGAGGGTCTGAGGGTGGGTTTGTTGAGGGAGAGGGGTGCTCTGAGCTGTGGTGGGGAGTGATGCTCCATCCCTTTAGAATGGCAGAAGTGTGACTGTGTTGGGATTGAGCTGGAGTTTGGCTGAAACCCCAAACCTGACTGCTTCATGCTGATGCAAAGTGCTTTTTGGTGACCCCAAGAGTTGGGGCCTTGGCTTTGTACTTCTTTCCAAGTGATAAGAGAGAGATTTAATCTGATTTAATTTTCCTCAACAAATATGCTTAATCTTTTAATGACATTACAAGTGATGTATAAGCATTGAGAAATTCATGTATTTTTCCCCTTGTTGACCCATAAAAGCCTTTTATTGGAACAACACAAGTGGCTCATGTAAAGCTCTTAACAGTATTAACGTGGATGTTGTTGTTCTCTTCACCATCAGCACACCTGACTCTGCAGTGCCCAGAGCTTGATGGAGTATCTAAGTGCTCTGAATCTGGTGCACTCAGAAATAAAATGAATGCAAAGAAACACAAGACACTCTTATGTGTATATAAAATTTTTTTGGAGTAGGCAGAGGTACTCTTCCTACCACTCTGGCTTTGCTCTGTAGCCTCAAGTGAGAGTAAATTACAGGTCTGAGCACTTTAATGCACCTTTGTGACGCAAGAGTTGACTTATTTTGTGCTGAGTGCTGTCTAGGTGGGAATGAGTCCTGGGACTTGGCAGAACACCTCTCTTTAGGAAGTTACAGTGCATCAGCTCATCTCTGATCCTGTTGTGGCAGGAGCTCTTAGCCCATGACAGACGTTCCTCAGCTCCCTGTGGGAGAGCTCAGCCAGGCTGTGCCCTTTCAGATGTGCTGCAGGCTGTGAGGGGAAGGTTGGAGGCCAAAACGTCCTTGCAGTGGGATGGCAACAGCTCCCACACTCACACCGTCAGTGGGGTTGTATCCAAGTGAGGAGTGCTGGAGTTGAGCGCAAATACCAGTCCAGGGCTAGACTGGACCACACTGAGATGGTGCATTGGAGATGTGGAAGGGAGGGGCTGGAGCTCAGTACGTTGTTTTATAAGGGCTGTGTAAAGTAGGACCTTCTCTTTTAACAGGCAGCTCATGGATCCTCTCGTTATCCCATGCTGGGACAGCACTGTCCTGACCTTCAGCCCATTGCTGGGGGAGATTTGGCTCATCAGTGCATTGTACTGAGGGGATGAAGTGTCTTCTCAGGGGTAAGAGAAAGAGCCTGTTGAGAGGCAAGGGGGAAAGAAAGAGCAATGGTGCAGCACAGCTGTGCCTTTGGCTGTAATAAGAGAAAATTCCCACTGGAAAAAGCCATGCCTAACTCTTTAAGGGGGATTTGTGTGTTTGGGAGGAGCACTGGAGCCTCCACCATCCCCAAGCAGTGGAAATGAGGATAAAATCAGAACTGCTAGACTGGCTCAGAACAAAGCTTCACCCATCCAAGACTGGCCAGAAGAAGATGCCAAGAGGGCATGGCAGAATCCTGACTCTTTGCAGTCAGCATTTCAGGGACTTTTCCATCAATAAGCTTCCTTCAGATCCCTGTGTTTAACAGCTACCAGCAGACCTGTCCTCCGTGAGCTTTTCCAGTCCTCCTTTGAAACTGTAGGTATTTCTGGCAGCCAGAACATCCCCTGACAATGAGTTCCACAATTTAATTACAAGGGGAAAGGAAATGACCTTGGATAGATTTTTAAACCTGCTGCCTGATCCCTTTATTCCTGTGTTGTCAGGAATATGGTGCCTGGAGAGGGATTGAGAAGGGGAAATGAGAGAGAAGGGAGAGAAGGTAGGGCTTGAGTTTGGGAATGAAGTGTGGGGGTGAGAGGTGAAACTGCTGAATTATTACCAAAACAGAGCCTTTCCAGCAATGGGATGCTGTTGTGTGCAGTGGATATAGTGGCTTCATCCTCTCTGTGGAAGTGAATGGGATATCAAGTTGGATCTGCCTTTGGAAGGTCAGGCTGGTGGGAAGGGAGGCTGGTTATAAACGCAGGGTAACTACCAGTGTTCTATAATCAAGAAGCAGGTGTCTCCAGCCTTGGGCTGGGCTTTAGGATGCTCACCTTAGTGTGCAGGTGAGGGAGGGAGCAGGTGAGGACATCTGGCTTTGCACCAAGTCCCCATCCCTGGAGGTGCTCAAGGAATGACTGGACGTGGCACTCAGTGCTCTGGTCTGGTTGACAAGGTGGTGGTCGGTCAAAGGTTGGACTCTGTGATCTTGGAAGTCTTTTCCAAACTTAATGATTCTGTGAAATGGCAGGAGATGCCCCTTGCCTGGCATCGTTCCTGCGGGTTTAAATCCAGCAGGATACTTGTGAGGTGCTTTGGAGGTCAAATTGTTTTTGAACTGTGTGTTGGCTCCAGTGCTGCCGAGGCTGTGCTACGACCCAAAACCACAGCAGTACCTCCAGATTGGATATTTTACTTTTTTTTCCTTCATCTAGTCCAGAGAACAGAGAATGTCTGTCTCCTTGGAGGTGCTTTTGCAGGTGGACTATAAATACCATCCCTGGAACATCATTTGCTCTTCCAGCTGCATGTTCTTATGACAAAAAATGTGAATCTTGGGTTTTCCATACTGGCTCCCAGAGAGTAGGTGAGTTTGTTCAGGAATTGCACTGTTTCAGGATGTCCCCAGCAAATATGGTTTCATAGAGACCTTCGTGCTTTTCACAGTGTTGGCTTCTTTAGCCCTTTGTAAATATTTCACCCATTTTTAAATTATTCATTCACTAAGTGGCTTGGAGGGGAGAAGGAATCACGCTTAAAATATGTGCGAGGTCCTAAAACACTGCAAAGCTGAAAGGAGGTGAAAAAAATAATTTGAGAAAGGATTTTTACACTGAAACAAACCCTGTTTTAAGTACTAGGAGGGGATGGGAACTGAAGGGATGTGGTGTCGTGATGGATCTGGCACAGGCTGAGACATTGCTGGGGTTTGCAGAGCTGGGTTTTGCATTGGGGTGGGATTTGGAAGCTGAGATCCATGTTGGTGGGCTGGCACTGAGCTTGAGGTGGCCACACCGAGGGGTGACAGGGCACCTGAAAACCTGGAGGTTCTTGCTTATGTCAGTGCTGTTTACAGCCATGCATGGTGTGCATCCAGTGAAATAAAACACAGAAGTGCCTATTCTCTGGTTTATTGGTAACCTATGGCTTTGCATAACAATAATTAATCAATTTGGGGTTGGGGCTAACTGAAATTGCCTATTAAATCTGTGTCCCACACAGCAGTGTGACCCTTGCTGTACCAAACTGGGAACTTTCCCTTTCACTCAACCTGCCTCTAGGCAATGAAAAGTGAAGGTTAATTGTTGCTCCTGAAGGGAGTGGTGTTTGGGTTTTTGTTTGAATGAGTAATATGTGACAGTGATGTGCAGTTTTATGGTGCCTCTATTCTGGGACCTCAAAACATCATTGGGCTGTTAATTAATTAAAACCTGCCAGGGCCATCATGAGCAAAGGTGGTGGGTTTTATCAGTGATAGCCACATGCTTAGAGCTGTTGTGTGTTTTGTGGGGAGGGAAGAGGAACCTTGATGGTTTAGCAATGGGAAACAGGCAGAGAGGAGCAGGGCTTGGAGGCCCTGGGGGGGTTGGTGAACACCCTGAGATGGGGAAACTGAGGCAGAGCAAGGAGGAGTCACTACAGCAAGTTGGGGAGAGCCAGAGCTTGGACTAGTGCCCCATCTCTGAGAGGTCTTTGCCCTTGGCTCCCCTTGCTGATGGTATGATGCCAACCTCAACACAATACCTCCAGCTGTGCCTGAGCAGCCAGAAGCAGGACAGCTCCAAGGTTCATCCACCCCTGTTCATTCCTTTGTGCTCACAAAAGCTCCCAGTGAGGTGTTTTTGCAGGTTACCTTCAAAAGCAAAACATTTGCTTGAGAAAACTGAATAAAGGCTCCAGAAAGCCAGGATATGGCTGGGAGCCAGGACAATGTTCCCTGATTTTCTTCTGTAGTGCTCATCATCTGTGCTGTGTCCCCACAGTCCAGGGCAGATGTTCCTTATCTGGCTGAAGGACCGTTCTTGCCTTCTCGAACCCGGCTGCCGTCAGGACAACAAAGTGTCTTTTAAATTGGGCCTCGGGTTTTCACAGTCTGGTACATCATCTTGTCAAGCCTGGACCTCGACACTGTGCCAGGGGATGGATTTCAGTGCTGTGTCTGGATCTCCCCCACGGCCTGACCTTGGGGGCATCTGGGTTGCATCAGCCAAGCAGGTGTGTGAGCCGAGCTGGGAGCATTTGTGGTGGATGGGGACTGTCATCCCTGCTCAGAGATCTCTGGGGTGGTTTGGGGGAGGCAGAGCCCTCAAGGAAACAAACCTTTTTGGGATGTATCTTTTGGATTTGCCCCATTGTGTCTTGCATTCAGGGGTGATTTTGTGGCCTCTGGAGCTGACGGACTCAGCTCTGTGTCCCCATCACCAGCAGAACCTGCCTCCCCTGGCACTGTCAATACAGCTGGAGCTGGTGTTCCATCAGCCTCCCAACAAAAAACTGCTTTTGCCAGTGTTGTTTTGGATTATTGCAGCATTTCTTGCTCTCCTGAGGAGCCAGCGTTGCAGAACTGGTGGTTTCTGCATGGCTGTTGGGTTCTGCCCATTGCTGCTGGTTTGCTGGGTGGAGAGGGCAGAAGGAGGGCAGTGCTCATGAGTGGTCCCCACTGGCATGGGGGAGCTCTTCCCCATCACATCCACTTCAGCAGGATGGCAGCACTTGGAACAAGAATTTGACTTGTAGCATTCATTGCTTCCTGACTGAAGGAGTTCAGCTCGCAGCTGGAGCAGTGGGATGGTCTCAGGTGGCTCTGGCTTTGATGCTCCTGGAGCCAAAGGGTGGTCTCCATGTGGAGCAGCTCATCACCTTGTGTGGGATCTGCCCTCTCAGTGCCACCCATGCCGTTAGAATGGATATGATGCTTGTTTTTCTTTTCCTAATCAAGTCTGGCAGGTCTAATGGCACCGTGTGTAATGAGCTTTGAAAGGGAAATTTGTTTTGATGCATGTTTGACAAACTCCAAAGTGCTTTTGCTCAACAAGTTTTCCTGGCGTCTGTTGGCAGGGGGAAGCCCAAGTGCCCAAATCGATAAGGTTCTGCTTGGATAATTGAGCTGGGAATTTGGTTCATTATGTGAAGTGGCTGCTGAAGTGGATAATTGCAGATCTTGAGGTGTTTGTCCTATTTGCTAGTTTGGATTGAAGGAACTTTAGGTGCAGTTTCACAGGTGTATAGGGACAACATGACTTCTGTGGGCATCCTGTGGTAGAGTAACAGAGCTAAATAACTCGTATTTCTTTGTGTGTTAGAAGGAAATGGATGACAAGGAAAAGCACTGGGAGCTGCTTAACAGCCCAGTGCTCCAGCATGGTCCCTTTTTGGGGAGAATGGGATCCTTCCTACATGGCTTGTAGCATTTCCTGAAAAGCCACTGCTGTGATGAGGGAGACTTTATGGTTTGTGTCTCCAGAGATACACTTAGGTCTTCAGGATGGTTTGATTTCAGCAGATTACTCACAGATTCATAAATTCATCTTCATTTGGTCACGGGGTTTTTCAGTGGTTTTGGGTCTGGGCACCTGCTGAGGCCCTTTCTGTTGGATTGGGGCACAAGTGTGCAACATGAGTGTTAAGTAATCTGAGATACTTGTGCTGCTGCAGACAATTAGTGCTAGGTCTTCTTGGCATGATTTGAGCTTTAAGTCAAGTTTTCTTGGGATGGGGGCCTGGCCTCTCCCCTCTCCACGAAGTGCCCTGAATGCTGGCTCTTCTCAGACAATAACAAACACCAGCAGTTGCGTAAAGCCCCCGATACTTTATGCACTATTTCTGCAAATAATCCTTGTTTATAATTCACTCTTGGCAGAGAAAGACTTTAAATTATTAAGACACTAAATATTTTGCAATGGAAGAACGGAGATAAAGCTCTTGGCAGAAACAAATTGCTGAGGAGAGGTTGTTCTCCTCAGTGTGTTTGAGGCTTTAAAGTATGATGAGAAATAACATGTGGGGGAACTGGGAATTCATCACTTGATCAAAAGATTTACTTGTTTCTTAAAAAGCATCTGCTCAGTGTGTGCTTTCCAGAACCCCTGCAAATAGAGTGTCCCCAAATTAGAGGTCCCCAGAGCTGTCCCTGCTCACCTGTTGTAGTTTAAGTGATGGAGGTCTCTGTTTGCCCACAGCTCCACCACCCTGGTTTTTAAAGCTGTTTTCACATGCTCAGTGCTCCCTTGGGGGCAGATTTTCAGGGGTGACCCTACCATTGGCCCAAATGCCTGGAGCTCCTCCACTTCCCTGTCAGGGTGTTCTGTATCCCTTCTTCAGGAATGGAAGATGCTGATTCCAGTTCATTGTGTGGGTGTGTGTCCTGTGCCATAACAACCAGGAGTATTCCAGTGGTGTGAAATGGAGAGTCTTGTATGATTTTGCCACCTGTTGCTGATTTTTATCCTAATATTACACAGGTAGTGCTCCTGGAGTCACAGAACCAGCCAGCCATGAGGGTGGATATGTATGTATATACATGCAGACATTATATACAGCTACATATATATATATATATATAAAAAACACATATGTATTTTAGGTAGTTATACCTGTAATAATCTAGCTCTTCTTTGGAGAGATATTTGGATAACCAACCATGGGATTTCAAACCCCAGTGTGCTCCCAATGTTTTTTTTTTATCATCTCAACATTTTAAAGCAAAAATCATCCTTACAATGATGATGTTTCCAACCTGGGGTACATAAAGGGAAAGATGAGGCCCTGGCTCAGGTTGCCCAGAGAAGCTGTGGCTGCCCCATACCTGGAAGC
>JAOXXN010000220.1:4969094-5026566 GCA_026770055.1 Myrmophylax atrothorax | reverse complement strand
GATGAGGCCCTGGCTCAGGTTGCCCAGAGAAGCTGTGGCTGCCCCATCCCTGGAAGCGTCCAAGGCCAGGTTGGATGGGGCTTGGAGCAACCTGGGCTAGTGGAAGGTGTCCCTGCCCATAGAAGTGGGTGAAACAAGATGAGCTTTAAGTTCCCTCCCAGTCCAACCCATTCTGTGATTCTATGATTGTGTTTCTCTTTGCCTTGCAGGACACCTGTGCAACTGCAGCTCCGTGGGCAGTGCCAGCGTGGCCGAATGCAACCGCACGACGGGGCAGTGCCGGTGCCTCGCCGGGTACGTGGGGCTGCGCTGTGAGAGCTGTGCCCACGGATTCTACCCGGAGCAGGGCACCCAGAGGTGCCAGCCCTGTGCCTGCAGCCCTTCTGGATCTACCAGCACCCAGTGTGACCAGTGAGTAAGGCCAGGCGTCCATCCTGGGTGAACTGTGCACGTGGTGTTGGGATTTGGGGGTATTTTGGAATTAGGGATTGGGCAAGAATGGATCTTGTCATCTGGTGCCAGTATTTAAAAGAAAAATAAGAAAAAAAGGCAGGAAGGAAGCTGTTCTTATAAAAATTCATGAAGATTATTCTTCCTCTTTCAAGGGCTGGATTATGAAAATATCCATAGCTGTGGCAAAGGCCCTGGCAGCCCCCAAGGGAGTCAACTTGCATTTCTGAGTCGCAGGGGAGCAGAACCTCTCCTCTAATGCCTTGTGCATCCGTTAGTCCCTGTCGGACAGGGCGGCCTTCACACCTGAGCTGGGGAGGGGAGTGAAGGCTGGGGTGGAGCACAGAGGCTTTGGAGAGGTTTATCTTCCAAAGGGATATTCGTTGTGCCAGAGGCAGGCAAAGCTTTTTGCTCTACTCTTGCCGAGCATCGGGATGGAAACAGCACCTTGACCGCAGAGTCGGCTCCTGCCTTGCCTGGTGTTTACAGTCACCAGAGCTGATGCTCTGAGCTCCTGTATAATGAATGTGTTCCTCTTCATTTCACCTCACCCACCCTCACATCTTGCCTTTTAGAAGCTGGCACGCAAGTATTCTTTCTCCAACCAGTGATCCATCAGCCATTAGAGATTTGTGGCTGAGTTGAGGGTGTCTCTGCATCCCTGCAAGAACAGACTGAGCAGCAGCCTGACCCACTGGGTCCCCAACTCATGCTCACAGGCAGCAGGCTTCAAGGTCTGTCCTTGGAGGAGGTCCCAACAAACAACCTGCAGTGACTTCCAGCCTTTCCAGGCTCCTGCTGCCTTTTTGTCTTTTAGGGCTTGGTCTGGGCTCAGCGTGTGTTGAACACCTGCACTTCCTTGCCAAGGCTGAGGCTGAGTCAGAGTCGAAATGCTCTGCAGGGACATGCTGCCTGTAATTATTTTATACATTATCTTCTCCCAAACACCCCAAAACCCTCTGTTGATGTCCTTCCTTTTTGTTTCAATGCTGCATTTTTCTGCCTGCATAAGCTCTGAAAAATCGGAACTTAAAAGTAGCACTCCAGTTGTCTAGAGTGACCTTCTTACTAAAAAAGGTGATTCTTGGGGGTGGAAAGTATGGAATTTTTCACTTTTTTTTTTAAGTGGCTGTTTTAGGTTTGGGAAGATGTGCCTGGAAGCATCAGGGGTTTTCACAGAATTGAGAGGGTGAGTTTGGTGGGATCTACTGGAAAGGCAAGCTGGGCAAAGGCAGATGGGGCAAGTCTTATCTTTGAGAACTGGGAGAGGAGGGAAAGTTCTGCTGGAGCAACTGGGTTAACTGGGAGAGAACATTCTTGCCCCAACTTTGAGTCACTGGGCAGTGGATAAAGCATGAACGTGTGATGTCTCCCCACATCTCTCTGCATGGGATGAGCCAAGAAATGCCCTTGAGAACTTCAGGTGAGATGCTCTGAGTTGTGAAGGAGGACAAGGTGGAGTTGGTGCATGTAGTGAGCCATCACACCACGCCCCAGCGTGTGTGCGCCCAGAAAGGACAGGAACCTCCCCAGCTTCTCCTCTGCAACATTTCACAGCCTTGAGGTTTGTGGGAGATGCTCATTCTCAGCCATTTAGAAGAGACAGCACAGGGCAAAATGTGGAGGAAGATTTGGGGAGGGGGGATGTTGCTCACAGAGGTTGCTCTGTGTTTTCCTCCCTGGCTCAGCGGGGTTTTGCTGCAGACGGAGATAACCTCTGGGTGTTTAAAAAGAGGAAAATTAGGTCAGTTGTCTGTGTTGTAGGGCTGGGGGCATCAGATTGGCTGCAAGACGGGCAGCCTCATGTGTAGTGATGTGTCTGGGAAAATGGAGTGGGACACAAAATCTGGTGGAGGCAAATTCTCCTCTTGTTTCTGTTGTGTTAAAGTGGGGCACTGTGGCTGGGCACAGCTCCTGCCTCTGTGCAGCTGGGATGGATGGGATGGGATGTGGGTCCCAGGGTGGGATCTGTCCTGATGGGTGGGAGAGCCTCTTCTCCATTGCAGAGAGAGTCATGTGTGAATCCAGGAATGAGATTTTTGGCTCTCATGCTGGAAACCCTGGGTGTCTGCTGTCGAGTCTGTGAGGAGTGGCGCGTGTCTCTCCGGGCAATCCCTGCTCGGGACGAGGCACGCAGGCATTGCCCAATACCAGCAGCCAGCTACTGTCTCGTTGACATGAAAAATCCTGTGAGCTGCATTATTTATTTATTTATTTATCTAATCAAGCACCAGCCCAACTCTTAAGTTGCACAAGTGAATTCCTGCCTTCAGAGAAGAGCGGTCGCTGTTCAGATCAGTCTCTGGGTGAAACAACAGCCTGGTTTTTGGACTCTGACCCTTTTTGAGGGCAGCTAATTGGAGAGGCAAACTGCCCGAAGGCCAAGCCCTCGGGGCACACAAAACATGCCTGATAGGTTTCAATCAGCTTGCCCAGGCTTTTGTAAAACTGCCTTTTAAAGCACCACCATATGATGATTATTAGTATTATTTCTCGGCACGCTCTTGGGCCAGCCAGATGGCAACCCAAGTCTGCTGTTTGTTAACTAGACCTCAAATGCAGACCATCAAATAAAAATAAAAAAAATCCCTTTCCCGAGGCACAGAGTTGATTTTGGGAGTGAACATTGACCTGACATGCTGTCGCTATGAATGGGCTCCATGGCTGCTAATCAAAGGTCTGTTTTGGTGGTGGTTTAAATTTGATTATCTGGGAAGATCCACACAGATCCCCCTCTGGGATGGCAGAGGATTTCTGTCCTCTGGTTTGGGTATTTTTTTTTGTTAGATTAAGAGCTGTGTGTGGTTCAAGCTACAGCTTGTTGTGGAGCTGGATGGAGTCCTGGGCTGCTCAGAGAGGGCTGACACATGTCAGAGAAGGGGAGTGAGTTGTTCCTGTTGTGGTTAACGCCTAGAAACCTCAGAGAAAACCACATTTCTCTGGGTTGGATGCTGTGCAGATGCTTGCTAAACATAGCTGTGGCCTGGAAGTGTTCATAGTCCATAGAGGAAGGGTGGAGAATGAAGCTGAAGTTTCAAGGGCCATGGTCAAGGTCAGAGTAGTGGAGAATGAGGATGGTGACTCATGTGCGTGCACGAGCTGAGCTGGAAGGGCTGTGCTCCTGCTGCAAAGCCCCTGGGGATGGGATGGGAACGGGGAGGGGATGGTGGCTGGTGGTGGCCCCAGCCCATGGTGATGTAGCCTCAACCAGGAGCTGCCCCCACCAACTGCTTCTCACACCATCTTCTGGGCACCTCAAGTTGGAAGCTGTGTTATCTCTCTGTCCTCTGAGGAAGCAGGAATCTCCCTCCTGATGGAGGAGACAAAGGCAAAGGTGATGCTGCTGGAGAAGAAGGTCACTGTGCCAGGGCTGCTCAGCCCACACCTTCTGCAAGCCTTGCATCCCTGGGTATTTATTTTTCCTTTTTTCTTCATGTGAGCAGGATCCTGTACCTGAACTTCAACCTCCTGATCCATGGGGCTGGGCAGGGGGCCAAGTCAGAGGCAGCAAGGGTGGGCTGGGGCCCTCCAGCCCCACCAGCTGGGGCAGCAGTGGGAGCGCTGGGGCTCTTTGCAGTGTTTCTGGCCCTCTGCACCTTCTGCAGCCTTGCCCAAAATGCCACTTGTGTCCTCAGCAGAGTTGTGGCACACAGGCTGCTCCCCACAGCAGCCCTGGGATGTGCAGGCTGAGGGGCAGAGGTTTGGTCTGAGTAATCCTTTTAGTTTCATAACCGTGGTGCCCATGCAGGAAGAGCCCTGTGGGCACAGCTCCTTAACCACACACAGAAATAATTCTCCCGTGTAAACCTGTCCTCTGGCTGATGGATTTAAAGGAGCAGGACAAGGCCAGCCTGGATGAGGCAGCATGTGGTACCCTCCTGGGGAGCAAGAGACGTCAAATGACTCTGCAGTTTTTGTTTATTTATTTTTACCTCGCTGCCAGCACTGCCCATCCCCACATGGGGCTGCCAACCCTGGTCAAGGGCAACCCAGTGTGACACAATGGTGTGGGGCCCTGGCAGCTCATCTGACAGGTGCTGCCTGGGGCTTTCCTGTACCCAAGCAGAGAGGGAGAGGTGGGATGACCCTGATTTACCTCCTGCAAGTCATTCCCCCGAGGCTTTCCTGGGCAGGCCTTTGTGGCTTTGCTTTTCCTGCAGCCGTGAAGGCAGCGAGTTGAGCCCACAAGCAGCTGTCCCTGTGTGGGTGCTCCTGCACCCCAGGATCTGGCATGTGCATGGGGGAGTAGAGCTCTGAAGTGGAGTTGGTGCCATAAGATGCTGCTGCCTGTCAGAAGGGTTCAGCCTCAATTCCCTATTTCCCTGGGAGGTTTTGTGTTTTAAACCCTTGCCCTGCGTCTATGGAAGACAGGGGGATGCACCCCTGAACTTTTGGTGCACCATTACTTGTACCAGTGAACAGAGGAGAGCTGTGGCTGCTTTGGGGTGTTTTAAGGATCAGAGAATCACAGAATATGCTGACCTGGAAGGGACCTACAAGGATCATCAAAGTCCAACTCCTGGCCCTGCACAGACACCCCAACAATCCCACCCTGTCCCTGACAGTGTTGTACAAATGCTCTTTGAGCTCTGGCAGTCTCGGGCCATGACCACTGCCCTGGGGAGCCTGTTCAGTGCCTGATGACCCTCTGGGGGAATGACCTTTTCCTGAGATCCAACCTAAATCTCCCCTGGCAGAGCTTCACTATGTGGCTTACCTAAACCTGGGTTAAGCATCTAAACTGGGTGAGATTTTTCCAGTTCCCCTAAAAAGCTGTAGACTAAACACACATACTTGCTGCCATTGTCCCAGTGAAAACAGATGATGTTAAATGGGAGTCTGGATTAATTCAAGTTGTTCTCTCTGCCTGTGCCTCAGTTTCCCCACAAGCAGAAGGGTGATGGGAAGCAGAGACTTGGAGGTGACGTGAGCTTTGGTTCCTGTGGGCTGAAACCCACTGCCCAAGGGTGCAGTGCTCTGTTCCTTTGCTGTCTGAGCAGCTTTTCCTCACTGCTGGCTGTGGAGACAGCTCTTGTGCTCCTGGTTCCTGCACCATTTGTGCTGTGGGCTTGGCATAAGTCATGTAAGAGACAGCTCCTGTCGCTCAGTTACATTAACAAAAAAGAGTAACACATACATATGAATGCCCAAGTGTTAATTCAGAAACATTTTGCCCCCTCAAGGGGACCTTGTGCTTTATGTTCATATTACAAAGAATGAAGGCAGAGTGCCCCTCAGGACATCTGTATGTGGCTGGCCCCCAGAGCAGGGATGCTGAGATACTGAGCAGGGAGGGCAGAGACCATCCCTGTGTGCTGCCTTTGTGGTGGGAGTCTGTGTGGAGAGGCTGATCTTGTGACCCCTACTCTAGGGGCTTTGCAAGAGCCTTGCTGACAAGAGTAAGGTCAGCAGCACTGGACAATGGGTTTTGTTGAGGCCTTTGAATAAGGGCTGGAGTTTCTGGAGGAGATGGGCAGGGAGAGCCACACACTGGGATTGCAGAGCTGGTGGGATGTGGAAGGATGCAAAGAGAACATGGGGGGAAAAGCAGTAAGGAATGTTGGTCCTGATGGTGTTGGGAGGCAGCCAGGTGGGTCAGGCAGTCTACAGGCACCTTCAGCATCATGTGGGGCAGAATTTGGTGGTGTTTTGTTAGTCAGGAAGAGCAGATCCACTGAAATTCAAGGTCTTAGTGGTGCTCCACCAGCATGCACAGGAAGGATGCTCATGGCTGTGGTTTGAGATCAGAGAAGCCTCATGTTCCCAGGGCTGCTGCCCATCCCAACCCCAGGAGGTTATTTGGGAGAAGCAATGGAGTTCTCATTTTGCATAGATAAAATCTTAATTTTCTGTTTGTAGAGTGTCATCACACACCTGAAATGTCTCCTCTTTGCGTGGGATCTGTATTGCCATTCTGCTGTATTTTAGCAGCCCAGTAAACCACCTTGGGCGCTGCTCCCCTTTGGAGATACGACCTTGGGAGCTCAAGTCCTTAAGGATTTGTGTTTTAAAACCCTCCAAAAAACAGACAAAAACCCTCCCCTTTTTTCCCTTTAAAAAGGCTGCTCTCCCTTTTATAGATCAGCTGAGCACAACTGGTGGCTCATTATCTCCCAGTAGTGCCTTGTCAGCATCACTCTGCAGAGAACAGATCTTGTTTTGTAGCGGAAATTATTACATGTGGACGTCAGAAAAGCAGAAGAATACCCTGTTAGAGCCTATTTTTCTGCATGCTTTAATTATCTAAATCTTTCTCCTGTTCCAACCTCTTGCATCCTTTACATCTGATTAGCTCTCTGCTCTTCCCCCACAAACAGGTAAATACGGTACCTGCACCCATTTTTATTTGGTGCAGGCAGGGATAGGAAATGAATGAGTGACTGGACACAGCGGCAGGGAAAGGTGGATTGTTATCATCTCCCCTGTGGTAATTGTGGCTTCTCAGAAATCCTGTTGTTTTGTGGGTTTTCCAGCAGGCTTTGCTGCTCCTGGGTTGTTCTGCTGCAGACTTGCTGCTCTGGCAAACACTGACTGCCCTCAAAAAAAAATATTGGCTCAACTGTTTAAGCTCTTGTGGCTGAATTCTGGTTTGGGGTCAGTCCCCAGCTGACTTCAGGCACTGCTTGTAGCTCGTGTCTCCTTCTGCTGCCTGAGCAGGGACATCAGCAGGGATCTGAGGGATGGAGGGACCATGATGGGCAAGATTGGTGTGTTCAGTGGGACCAGCCCTATCTCCCTGACCCTCACTCTGTGCTGAGGTTTCCTGTCCCTTCCCTGCATTGCTGTGACCTCCAGGGATTACTCTGGGAAACCAGGACACACTGTATGAAGTTGAGATTTTGCAGTAAGTGAGGCTTTTGTTACTCCTCCTCATGGCAACCATAAAGGACACCATCCAACCTCCCTCCTCAGGGCACTTGTGGTCTTCCCATTGCTTCCTTCCTCCCCAGCCCCCTTGGTCCTGGTGGGTGGTGCTGGGAGGGCACCCAGAGGAGGCATCACAGCCCCAGGGCTGGAGATTCCCAGCTCTCCCGAGGCTGTGGAGGCAGCAGTGGCCAGACAAGGTGGCCCTTTGACATTCACAGAGTGGCCTTTCAGAGCTGTGAAGTGTCCCTGCTGCACTGAGGGCTGCCACACAAACAGACGCCGTCCCCCAGCAAGGAGTTAGGAATGTGGTGCACAATGGCCCAGTGTCGGCCCCCATAAAGCCCCACTTCTTCTGCCCTCCACAAAGGGGCTCTGAGGGGGGCTCAGCCCTGGCCCCACTGACCCTCCCACGGAACTGCCTTGGCTGCCAGGGCTTTGGTTTGAGCTGAGGGAGCAGGGAGGAGAAACCCAATGTGGGGCTTTTTCCTGCTCTCCCCTTCCCCACGTGCTCATATTCAAATCAACTGACCTAAAGGAAGATCAGCCTGTGGGTCATCAGGGTTCTTGGTTTCCTCAGGATGGGAGGACACAGCCTCAAGCTGTGCCCAGGAGAGGTTCAGGAAGATGTCTTGCATTGGAAGGGGCTGCCCAGGGAGGTGGTGGAGTCCCCATCCTTGGAGGTGTTCAAGAAATGACTGGACATGGCTCTCAGTGCTCTGGTTTAGTTGACAAGGTGGTGAGCAGTCACAGGTTGGATTCAATGATCTTGGAGGTCTTTTCCAACCTAAATGATTCAGTGATTGAGTATTAACAGTGTTGGTTTTCCAGCAAAGTGTCTTGGAGCATTTAGCTTTCAAATGTTAACTTTTCCACATTGCCCAGAAAAATGTAAGAGAGATTCATCCCCTGGCTGCTGTCAGACATCACAGAACATCAGCACTAAAGGATCAGCTTGCTGGAGGAACACACCATTTTTAGAGACATCTCTTCTGAATCCTCCTAATCTTGTGCAGAATCCTTTTGTCTTATCCCATCAAAGTGTGACAAAGCCTTTTCATGGGGGTTGTTTTACAGATGCTCGCAGCTCAATGCGATTTTCCTCATTCATACACTGTCACTGCCGTTAATTGTGTCTGTTCCAGGAACACCTCTGGGCCCTGTGGGGATGAATGATGGGAATAGGTGTCATTGAAGGTTTCCAAAGGAAAGGGGAGGGCATGGGATGCAGGAAAAGATGGAAATGCTACCAGAACGGGGAAGGGCCCCTCACCATTCCACCTGGGGCCGGTCCTGGCTGTGGTTCGGTATGAAGATGATACATATATTTGGCAAAACTCTTCTTCAAAGCTGTGGGGAGGTTGCAGGGCTCATCCCTGGTTTGAGACCCCATGGAGGTTCCCTCCTGGTCTGACTCTGCCACAAAATCTTACCAGTCTCTACCGTTTTAAAAATAAAGGCACAAAAGTTGGTGCTCTGCCATTTTGGCTGGTTCTGACATGGTCAGGCAGTCCGTGGGCTTTCAATGACAGCTGGACATCCAAGCTTTTCTAGTGTCTGGGAAAATAGTCAAAATTAATTTCTCCCTCCCCTTCTCCTTGGGGGGAAAAAAAAAGGCAGAAAATAAATGATTGAAGCTTGCTAAGGGGTTTGTGTTACACCATTAACCGTGCACAGCTTGTCTCCCCACAGCCCCTAAGGCCACGGTCCTTCATCCTCCCATCCATCTTGTGCCTGTCGTGTCCCTGTTAAAATCAGGATGTTTCTGTGGAGGAGGAGTGGAGACCCCTTGCAGATGTGACTGCACATTTTGGGCTGTCTCAAATCACAGATATTTTAGTGCTTTGTTTGCCTCATGGTGAGGCCCATCAGACCTGGCAGAGAATTCTCTGCAGGATGCTCTGTGGCTTCAGGAGGTGTTCCCTGTTCTCCATGCTCTGCTCCTGGGATGCCTCTAAGTGGGGTCCACAGTATGGACAGTCCTCCTCTTTACCAGTAGCCGGGGTAGTGCAGGGGAGGGCTGGGCTGTCTCTGGTGTATCCCCTTAACTTCTGTACCTGCGAAGCTACAGTTCCATGTAAAATCCCACCATGGGCAACATTTAGTTGCCACTAGTGCACAAATCACTTGGTGAGTTACAGGTCTTCCCACATCCTGTGGCTGTTTTCCCTTGGGAGAAGTGGAAAGGGGCTGTGGGGGGTGGAACTGAAACCAGGCTGGCTTTTGCAGGTGTGTTTTGGGGTGTCGGCTGTTCCGTCACCCAATATTTGGCTTCTATTTACAACCCCCTGCCCTGTGTCTGTGGGACACAGATGGCATCCACAGGGTGGCTGCATCCTGGTCCAGCCCCAGGCTGCCTCCCTGCAGGAACAGCTGTTCCCAAGGCATAACATGGAGCCTGAGAGCTGAGGGGGATCAGATGCACCAGCTCTTGCCTTGGGGGGATCCCAAACCTGGCATGTAGCCCCCGCTCCTGGAGGGTCAGGTCATTCCTTGTTGGATCCGAACCTTGCACATGGTTTATCCCTGCCAACCAACAGTCACTGCCAGCTCCTTCTGCCAGTGACTCGTGTGCTGGTGATGGTTTTAATGATTAGGAAACATATTAAGTTGATGGATGATGTGCTACTGATCCACACTACCTGCATGGTCCCTAAAGTAAGCATGTTCTTAAAAAACTAGTAGAAACCAAAGCTGGCAGGAGATTTTGGTTACTGGAAGTCTGGTTTTGTCCCAACACATCTTTCTATCAATTCTTTTTCAAGTGTTGAGAATTGGCTGGCTTCAGTGGAGTTAATCATCATCTGAAATGGAGTTGAGCAATCGATGTTGCTGCATCAAAATGTTTCCTTCTTCCCTTCCCCTTTTTTCCCCCCACTTCCCCCAGAAAAGAAATTCCTGGCTGATACTCAAAATCCAGTTCAGTTCTCACTGTGCAAGTATTAAACTGTGGGTCTTTTCTTTCAAATTTCTGGATTTTTATGGGCACAATTGGTCTGTTAACAGGATTTTTTTTTTTTTTGTGGTTTCAATGCATTTATATCATTGACCTTTGCTTTAAAAGTGTCTGACAGTCTTTGCTGGGCTGGAGCTATAAAAAGGAGTGTTGTAAGGGGGCTTTATTCTGTGGAAGCAATGACCACAGGCAAAGCTTTATATTTGCTGAGTGATTTAATTCTTGCACATGCAGGACTTGGCTCTGTGCCATGTGTAACATGTTGAGAAAAGGTCTGCTCGAGAGTCATTCAAACCAAACTTTCCAAAACAGTCTTTTTTACTTCTTTGAAAAAAAAGAAAAGAAAAAAAAACTTTCTTTCCTGTTATTTTTAAGCTAACAAGTTAAACCAAGGGAGTCTGCCCCAAAATGCTGCATTGAGCTCTAAGAGTCATTGGGGAAATAAACCTCCTTTAAAGAAATGAAGTGGGAGTCTGGGTGGAAGGGGGCCAGCCAGGAGGAGGAGGAGGGTGTTACTAAGATAAAGGCTTGATCAGGGACAGGAGAGAGCAAAATGGAGCACCCTGGATTGCAGGAGGCAGCCAGGGAAGGTGAAGATGATGCAGCTCTAAGGCCTGGTCCTAAAACCCCCTGCTCATGGGGGTCATCCCCAAAAGATGTGTTTTCAGGCTAAACATCAGATTTTCCTCCCCATATCAGTTGCTTTGCCCTGCTTGGTGCTGCCTGTCCTTGCCCTCTTACAGGAATATCTGTGCAGTAGCAGTCAGAAGCAAATAAAAACAAGCTGCGTTTTGTTTGGGCTTATTTTAAACATTGTGACAATGTTTGGATTAATGTCAGGTCTTGTGAAAAGCTCTTTAAAAGTCAAACATACTGAGCTGCTTACCAGCATCCCTTTGAATCCTGCATCTGCCTGCTGCCCTTCCAGATAATGGTCTGGAGAGCAAGGAAACATCGTATTTCTTTTTCCTTCTTGTAATCAGGCTATTAAACATGCTTGAGGTTTCAGATTCTGGAACTATTTAATTGTGCAGCCACTTTGGCTGAGGTTTGTGTTTCAGTGTTTCCTCTTCCTTTGGCAAACAAACAAACAACAGAAATATTAAATTATGCTGATTTCTAACAGAAGCAACGTCTTTCCCCAAACACTGCAATCCATTGCATTTTAATTAAAAACAGCACATCAACAGTGCATCAAACCTGTTTTAATCAGCAGATTTTTCTGGAGGCTTTTAGAAGGGAATTGTGCCCTGCTCATTCTTCACCAGGAGGAGGGAGGGGGCAACAATGGATGAGCTTTGTGCAGACACAGTGAGCCCTGAAGTACCGAATTTAAAAGGTATTTCAAAGGTGTTTAAAAGGTGTTTGAATAGGGTGGAAGTTATAAAGGAGAGAGCTGAGAGGAGGGTCATCCAGGGGTGTGCAGAGGTGTCCATGTGTGGTACCTGCCTTGTCTGCAGATAAATCCATCACTTGGAGGAGACCAAATCCTGTTTATTTGGATTGCTGTCCTGGTTCCCTGTGCAGCAGGCAGGGCTGAGGTTCTCTGCAGGTCACCCCAGGGCTCTCAGAGATGTGGAGAAGCACTCAGTGCTCCCTGCCCCTCGGCTCAGGCGTTGGCTGTTCCCTGTGTGCAGGTGGGATGAGCCACTGCCGTGCCCAGGGCTTGATGGGAAAGAGCATTTTATCCATTCCTGTGATTCCTTGGAGAGCTGAGCTCAATGCTGCCAGTGTACAGAGTCGCTTATGAAAGCAAAGGGTGTGAAGCCTCTGTGTGGAGAGAGTGGCATGGAAAGCCAAAGGAATGAGGGTAACCTTTACTTTTTATAGCTCCTGGTATTTGTTTGCTCGTGGCAGCCACCAGCAATGCCCTCTGTGTTCGCTGTGCAATGCTCCACCCTCCTGCAGTCACACTGTGCCCAAGTAAACAGCTCCTGTCTGGGATTAGCTGGAGTGGAAACCTTCGCTGGGGAAGGGAGAACCTTCTCTTGGCCTTCCCTGCCTCTGTTGGGTGGGAGAGGTCAGCTGGAGAGGGGCTTTGCCCAGAGGTCCATGGAGATATTGTGTGGAAGGGATAAATGGGATCATGAGGAGAAGTGGAGGGAGTGCAGGTGGCTGACACCTGCCCTGGCTGGAACCTGAGCGAGACACCTGAGATCCTGTGCCAGCTCTCAGGGGAGCTGTGAGAGCAGCTGGTGAGCAGGGAATTGTCTGCTCACCCAAAAATCTGGGAGATACTGCTTGGCAAGGATGTGGAGGGCAGGTCCTTATCCATGTGGATGCTCTGCTTTTGTTTGGGCACAGTGACCACGGGTGTCCCGGTGTCCTGCAGGGCCCAGGGCTGGTGCTCGGTGGAGCAGGGACTGGAGAGGGGCTGTCGGAGCATCTGCTGGGGCTGATGCAACGGGATGCCTTTGGGCCAGGGCTTTCTAGAAAGAGCAATGATTTCTGGTGCCCAGCTGGAAATTGCTGTCAGGGAAACTGGATTGGCAGAGACTCAGCCTTTCTTGAACTCCCCATCACTTTTTGGAAATGGTTGCTCCTGGGTTTCATGTTCTGCTTCCAGAAGAAAGGAGGAAAAAGAGGAAAGGGAGCCCAAACCCCTGCCTACAGGTTTATACCTTGGATGACTTCCAGTACAGCCAGATTTCAATTTGTTTTTCCTTCTGCAGCTCTGGGAAGTGCCAGTGTAAGGTTGGTGTCACAGACCTGAAGTGTGACCGGTGCAGTGAGGGATATTACAGGTTTAACGAAACCACGTGTGAGCCCTGTCAGTGCAACAACCACTCCCAGACCTGCAACAGCTCAACAGGTGAGTGCAGGGGGTGCAAACTTCATCTGTCTCCTTCCCTCTGGTTTTTGCTGTTTTCATTCACACACCTCTGCTCTTATCCCCTTCATCTATATCTTTGTGCCTTGAATACCCAAAATCTTTACCTTAAAACTGAAATGGAAACGTGGGGTAAGGTTGGAGCTGGGCCTCTGAAGGAAGGCAGTAAAGGCTGTGTGTTTTACCCCAGGCTGCAGTGCAGAGCCTTAATTCAGCAGTCTGTATCGAAAATCAGGGCTCTATTGTTCTCTACACTTACACAAACACAAAACATGGGCTTTTAAAGAGCTTTTGTTAAACTGCTGTTTACCTGGAAACATATACTGTGCTGGCACTGACTTAAGGGAACTTACTGCCACAGACTGCAGGATTAGAGCTGGAAAAAGCTGGCAGCACCTAATTAATATTGCCCACTTTTTATAAATCGGCCTTGTTCGTTTTCCTGGATCATTTCTATGAATGTCTCCTAATCAGATAGATGTTGATGAAGTGCAAATGTCGAGGCACCTGTGCTTGAATAGCTTATGGGAGGGCAGAGGGGAGCCTAATCACTTTTCCATCTCCACTGGAAGGAGAGATCCCAAAGGAGAGATCCCAGAGGAGGGATGTTATGTGATTGCCTATGCAAATCCCACTTCAGCCACAGGACTCGCTTCAAAATCCAAATTCTCATAAAAACTTCAGGTTGAAATGCAGTTCTGTAAAATTTATCCAGGAGCTTAGAAAGGGGTAGTAATTCGAAGTAATACTGCAGAGTTTTTGTGTAGCTGGCAGGGAGGCAGAGCCCCTCAAATGAGGTGTTTCTGGGCAGTTTCTGCCCTGGTGTTCCCTCCTGGGCTGTGTGTTTGCAGCAGAGGGACAGGCAGCTGCAGGGTCTGTGCCCTGATCCCGCTCGGCATTAGCGGCGGGCACCGGATCTGTGCTCCCTGAGGATGAATTACTGCATTTCCTTCAGGATGAATTACTGCATTCACTCCTATGCTGAACTCAATGTGCTTATGTCCCACCAGTATTGAAGGATATAAGACTGTCCCTAAAGCTGTGCACACATCAGCTGTGTTACTGATTTGGAGCAGGGTTGTGTGGGTTTTGTGAAGGAGGAGGATAATCTGCTCTTCCTTTTTTTTCCCCTCAATGTTCTCCCTGCTCTCGGTTTACAAAACAAAATAAAAAGAAATCCCAGTACAGACCTTCCCCCTGGGATGGGACTGTTCAGGCAGCCTTTCTGCTGGTGCTGCCCATGGCATTGCAGTGAAAACCCCTTGTTTTGGTTAATGACCTTTTGTTGATTTGACACAAATATCTTCTTTTTGTTTAATTTTCCTCCATCTGTTTTATTTGCTGTTGTAAATGGGGAACCCAACACATCCAGAACAGAGAACAGTCAATTAAAGATTAGATCTGATGCTTCATAAGTTAGGAGAACACTCAGCTTGCTCTAGAGACTGCACTCTGTGTGACCTCCCCAGCTTTGCACCAACTCTGTGTAGTCTTTGTCAAATTTTCAGGGTTTTTTTTCCCATTAATGCTGTACTTTGGGCTCCCTCTGCCGGCTCTGCAGCTGGTTCCTGCTTGGCATTGCTCTGTCCGGGAGGAATATTTAAAATTACTGGGCATAAATAAATAAATTGGGCAGTGGGAGCTCCCCAGGCGACAGCACTTCCTCTGATATGACCCTTGTACCCCATGGTGTGTCTGTGCAATGAGGTGGATTGGTTCTTCACAGCTGGGGCACTGTGAGGTGTGATCCTTCCTGAGGGCATTATTGGGATGAGAAGTGCTATTAATTATTAAGGCTTTCCCCAGTGATACCTGATGGCAAGTCCATGCGTGCTTTGCATGGCTGAGCAATGTGCTGACTCATGGAAACACAGCCATTTTGCAGGGCTGATGGGGATAAATGGCAGTAATTTCTGCCCATGGGAAAGACACTGGTCCTGAAATGACCAAGACTGTACAGACAACGCAGGTGTGATTCCAGATTTATGCCCCCATTAATGCCTGTGGAGGACAGTTCAAGGCACCTGTGCTGTGACTGGGCAAATGAACTTGCTGTGAGCTGCCCTGTCCCAGGAATCCATCCTGCTGAAACAGCTGATCAAGGTTTGCTGCTGGAGAAACCAAGCCCAGCAGATAATTTTCCCCTCTAACCCTGACATCTCTCCCACAAAAACCACTGGCTCGTGTCTGACAAGCTGCTGAGGGAAGAGCAAACAGTGTGTGGGAACTGACGCTGAGCAAGTGTTCATAGTCATCAGGGTGCTTGTCAGAACCCTGCTGGGTGGGTGAATCAGCCTCTTCCTGGGTTTGCTTCCATGGGAGTTGGCTGCAAGGATGCTCCAGGCTGGCTTGGGGATGCTCAGCTGCAATGTCATTGCTGTGGAAAGAGAGGAGCAGGAGCTGTGCAGCGTATCAGGCTTGTGAGGGAGCCCAACTGTTCTGATATTAATAAGAAATTATGCTGTGGGATTTTTCATAGTCAGCATTAACCTAAATCAGGATTTTTTTCCTGTAGCTGATGTTGATATGAGACTTCTCCATTCCCCAGCAGCACTTGCTGGATCAGCTCAATGAATCTGTGCTCACATGCAGTGAATACACTGTGCTCACATGCAGTGAATACACTGCTCTGTGCCACCCTGCTTTGCAGAAGGGGACTGTTGCCTTTGCAGAGTGTGGTACAGAGGTTTCATCACACAAGGTTCCCTCAGCTCCCTGCCACCTCACTGAGGAGCTGGCTGAATTACAGCATGTTCCTGGTGATGGATGGGCTTTGGATAGAGGCTGCGTTTCTGTAACGAGGGAGATTTTTCTTCTCTGGTCACAGTGGTATCAAAATGCAATTTGGAGGCCATTAGGACACGGCCTCTGTGAAGACACGGCCTGTCATCTTTCTGATTTAGGGGCTTCCCCAGGAAGGGGAGGTGGCTCATGTGAGCCCCCAGTTCTCCTCTGTTTCTCTGGGAAGGTCAGTGACTGCTGCTGCCTTCTGTATTGGGGATGGTGAAGCTGGAGCCACACTGGTGGGATGGAGCTTCTGTCCCCCAAGCAAGACAGGGACACGTCCTTACCCCTGACCACCAGCTTTGGCTGTAGGAAGAGGCTGCACACAAAAAACCCCAAAGGCAGAAACCTGAGGGACCCTGTGTGGGAGTGGGGGACTTAAAGCTTCAAAAATTGATCTCACTGGTAAAAAGGCAAACTGAAATTCTTTTCCTTGAGGAGAGTTTAATACTGGTGGCACCTGTTTACCTGCAGTGACCTTTTAGTGATGAGCTGTGGGGCCTCTCTGCTGGGGCCACCTGCTTTTTCACGTGATCTGTGTGTGTGTGGAGCAAGGGGATGAGCATCAGAAGGTCCTAAGGGGCCAGGATCATGTTTTGGCCAGAGGGCATCCAAAACCACCTATGAGCTTTGATAATTGAGAGTGCTCCACGCAGATTGTTGCTCCAAATGTTCTGCTCCAGTTCCTGCTGCTGAACCATTGCTTGTGCTCCTCTCCCTTCCCCAGGCACCTGCCTGAACTGCCAGGAGAACACTGAGGGGAACCACTGTGAGCTCTGCAAGGAGGGTTTCTACCACAGCACCCATCCTGCCCAGGCCTGCCAGCGCTGCCCCTGCTCCATCGTGGCATCCACCGGCACCTGCCGCATACGTGAGGCTTTTGTTTTGGTCTTATTCCTCATAAAGGGTGTCTCTCTCTCTTCTATTAGATTGCCACTCAGAGTGCATCAGCCTAGTGAGGTGTTTTACAGCCCGTGAATCTCCTGTGCTTGTGTTCCCTCTTGTGAGAGCATCTGCACAGTGGAGGGATCAGAATCACATAGAATGGTTTGGGTTGGAAGGGATCTTAAGCTCATCTGGTTCCAACTTCCAATGTGTCACTGCAGCCTTCTCTGAAGAACCTGCAAAGTTTTGCAGAGAGAAACTGCTGGGCTTGTGGCAGCCAGGAGAGGTGCAGGAGGTGCCAAGTAGCCATCCATCCACAGCTCTGAGCCTGCTTCTGATGGTCTTCATGGGACTCCCAAGTAGAGATTCCCCAATGTAACCAAGAGAAGTCATAGCTGTAATAGTCATATGTATCCCTTTTTTTGATACTCCCTTAATCAGTTTTGCAAGCAAGCTGCTTCTGGCTTCTTATAGGGCAAAAAGTTCTTGCAGATTACAAGCATCCCCAGTATAGTTCCAGCTGTTCTCTGAAATTGCCTGTTTGAGATGGAAATATTCAGGACTAATAATCTATTTCCTTAGCAATGTGCTGAGTGTGCTCTGTGAGGCTGGTACGAGGCATCCGAAACCCCCAAAGCTGTTTTTTCCCCTGGGAACAGAGAAACTTCTGCAGTTCAAAAGTTGTGTTTTCAGCTCAAAATTGGAGGCTGGTTAACACTTGGTGGCTGCTGATTTTTGTCAGTGTCCTGTGGTTGGGTCCCATTAGGGTCTCTGCAAGGGGCTGTGGCACACCCTGGTTTTCTTTCTGTGTTCCTCAGAGCCTGGTGAGACTGTGCCGAGGTGTGACAGGTGTAGGACAGGCTACACTGGCCTCAACTGCAACCAATGTGACAGGGGCTACTACAACTCCGACAGCATCTGCGTGAGGTGTAATTGCAACGGGAACGTGGATCCCGCGCGTTCCCCCAGCGTGTGCCGGCCCGAGAGCGGCGAGTGCCTCGGCTGCCTGTACCACACCGCCGGCTTCCACTGCGAGCGCTGCGAGGAGGGCTACACCAGGGACCCTGAGGGCACCAACTGCACCAGGAAAGGTAAAATGTGCTCCTCAGGGCTGTCACAGCTTGCTCTGCAGTGGCCCAAAGGCTGGGCAGGAAATACTGTTGGGTTTAGATTTATCTGGCTTGTGGTGAAGGGAAGGAAGTTGGATCTTGGTGCCTACTAGCAGGGAGTTAGCTCTGTAACCACCCAGATTCCAGGCTGTGGCAGGCACCATTGGTGAGCAAGCTGGAGAAGAAAACCCTGTTTGCAGTGTATTTAAATGTAGGTTTTTAGACTTCCATTGCTTGATGTCTTAGTGTCCAGTGAACTGTCCTTACTGACTGTTCCTTTCCACAGCACTGCCTGGTTCCCTAGAGGGGCTGTTTATAATACTATCACTCTTCACACTCTACAAACCAAAACTGTTTGGTCCAGCTTCAGATATTCTGTGTTGTTTTGGTTTCTAAATGAGGAAGCCAAAGCTCAGAAAGGTGAGATGCAAACTTTGAGTTAGTCAACACCAGAATTTGCTGGTACCTGCTTTAGGGGTCCCATCAGTCTCCAGTTCACAACCAAGACATTGCATGTAGCATCTCAGGTGCAAACTCTGCTGCACAGCAGAAGATTTTTAGTAAAATGAGGAAAATGATTCTGAAGTTGCTCTTTCAGGTGTTATCTGGAGGTTGGTCCTCATTGTGGATCTTCAGCTTCATGCGTGGAAACATTACTGGTGTGATGTATTAGATGAGAGAACCCAGAGTTCAGGGAAGTGTCTGGGCACAAATTCATCCTTGTCACCAAGAGAGATTCAATTCAGATCTTCCATCAGGAGCAAATGTGCTTTTTACTCCCATGCTGCTCACTGGACATGTAATCACAGAGTCCTTCCTTGCTCAGGGAGGTGATCAATACAGCAAAGTTGGAGGCTCATTAGCTGTAACTGTGCTGTCACGGGGCTGGAAATGGCACTTTTGCACCAGCTCATCCATTACCTCCCTCTGCACAGCTCTGGCTTTGTGCAAAGATCCACATGACCTTGCTCCAGTAAAATCCATATATATGGCTTTGCTTGTGTACTTGCAGTTTTCACCATTGGGTTTTATTTTAATGGAATTGTTATAGCCAGTTCCTGATGTGGGGAAAGACTGTCCCCTTTCACAGGGACTGGGACATGTTCTTTGAGCTGTCTTCTTTCCCTTACAACTTGTTTTTCCCCTTTCTTATTAAGCAATTAAAAAAGTGTGTGGTTTCTTTCCATTTTCTTACACACAAACTACCTGAAAATTGACTGAGGTACTGAGCATTAACTAGTTTTAGGTTAAGATTTTCCTATACCACCAATGCATTGAAGTGGCCTGATTCTGAGTGGCTTCTGGAGTGAAGTCATCACCCAAGTTCTGTTTCAGTGGTCACAGGTGAAATGAGACAGCAGGTTCTGTACAGCTTAGGCAAAGCTAAACCCTCCCCTGGGTATCCACGGGGCCATTCAGAACCTTAAACCTGACTGGGATTCTGACGCTTTCGAGACTGATGGACAGAATATTCCAAGGACACATGGGATGACCCAAGTCAGTGTTCCCAGCCCCACAGTGGCTGGTGTTTGTGCCTCCATGGGGAGGCAGAGCAAGGACTCAGTGGTGCAGCGTGGCTCTGTGCCACCCTGCCAGGCTCCGCAGCCTTCCCAGGCGCTGGCGCGTGGGCTCCTGCCGGAGCTCATTCCTTGCAGGAGGCAGCAGAAGCTGTGCCGAGCTGGCATTTCAATCAAGCAGCTGGATGTGACGCTCATGTCAAAGCTGCCAAAGCGGCCCATTGAGTGAACAGCTGCTGCTCTCAAGTAGCTGCTCTGGGACATCTGGAGAGCTGGCACGGTCCTGGGAGCGGAACAGGCAGCGCCGTGTCACGGCCCAGGAGCGACGCCGCGGCCAGAGCTCGGCACTGCTCGCCCTGTCACCGGGAGCTGCAGGAAATGTCTTCACCCAGGGCCTCTGTGCCAACACTGAGCTGATGCTGACTCACAAATAAAGCCCAGAAAAATGCTGTTTCCTTGCTGGTGAATCAGCCATTGTCTCTGTTCTGGGTTTTTTCCTGATTATAGCTGCTGATGGGGTTTGCCAAGGATTGAGTATTGATGAAGGAATTTGGGAGGGATGACTGAATTCCTCATGCCCTTTTCCCAAAATCACCACTTTTCCATGAACCTCTTGCTCATGTCATGTTGCTTCCTGCTGCAGAATTCTGTCCATTACCCCATTCAGAAATGCCTTCTGGCATTCAGCATCCTGAGCATCCTTATCAGCCTAAGGCAGGACCTGCAGATAATGGAGGAGATGCTGCAGGGAGGGGACTCTCTGAGCAGGAGGCTCAATTAGGTGTGTGATGCCCATTCCAAAGGAATTTTTTCATTACTTGAACTGGGAACGTGACAGCCCAAAGTTAACTTGTGGGAGTTCCCCTGAGGGCCTGTGGCAGGAGATGTGCTGAGTATTTCCAGCTCCTGTTGCCATTGGAGATGCAACATAGTGCAAAATTAGTCCTTCGGAAGTGACTCTCCTCCTCAGTCATAATTAGTAGATGTTCAGGAGAGCTGGATCTGTACAGCACAGCACCATCAGCTGTAATTGCTGCAGCTGTACGTGGGTTTAAAATGAAGTTGCTTTTCCGAGAGCAGGAAGAGAGTGGGAAAGAGGGTGAAGAGAGTCCTGTGGAGCAATAGGTGTTGAGAACATTCTGGCTGATTGAGGCTTCAGCTTCTGGAGAGTTCCTGCTGCCTGGACTTGAGATTCTAAAATAGATCATGAGGAAATGCTTTATTAGTTACTTTTGTGAGCTTAATACTCAGGGTTTGTGGTGCTCTCAGGGCTGTAGCTCAACCGGTTTGATGCAGGCATAATGACTTTGCATCCTACTTATGAGAACTCCGGTGTTAACTTGCCACTGACTCCTAGATCTGAGAAAGGAGTTATCCCATGGCTGCTGGAAGCAAGGCAAGTTCTTGGATATTTACTGCCACAAAGAAGAAGAAGGCAGAGCTCATGGAACACTCTGGTAGCTCCCATGTTCTCATACTTCATGTGTGCACACATGGCAGCAGCTGAAATCAACATGGGATCCCAGCTGGCCTCTGCTGTGTTCAAAAGCTTCATAAGAACATCCACAGTCTTATTTTTATGTTGTGATTTGGTCACCTTCTGGCTCTGCAGGAAGGGGGTTTCCTTCAGGTTTCTGTACAATTTCTTCATCCAAAAGCAGAACTGAGGTTATTTTGCCCTTTTACCTAAAGCAGTGCAAACACTGAAACCTGTTGCTAAAGGCTGTGACTGTGGAATACTTGTGGTTCATTTTTTCAGTTTTGATCTTCTTGTTTGTACAGGTAAAGCAGAAATAATAATATGAAAGTAACCCTACATCTGGTGCACTGGTTGTGAAGGGTTTTAAGTTCCTGGAGTCGCTGTGTCCTCCCAGCCTGACTGTGTAGCCCACACAGACACCAAGGGGCGTGTTGGTTCAGAGTCCAAACGTGCTGAGCTTGGCAAAGCCCTGTTTTCATGGGCTGAATAGGAGCTGAACTGGGTGACCTGATGTCATCACGAGCTCATGTATCCAACTGAATCCTGACTACTGCACTTACCCCTCCAGTACCAGACTTCTCATAGAAATGCTGCAGTCCATGGGCACTTGGCACAGAGAATTAATTAAAAAACCCCCAAACCCAACCCTGGCCAACCATTTTGTAAACAGTTTAAAAAATATTATCAGCTTTAACAGTGTTGACTTAATTGCCATAATAACTGTGATATAAATGTCAAATCTCTTATGTTTGTGTTTGATTCCAGCTTAGCAGATTTTTATTGATCATTTTTTATTTGTTTTGTAGAAGCCACTCTTGGCCCAGAACCAAGGGAGTTTACAACCTCTGCTCCAAATGCCGCCAAGGCAACATCACTTTCCACGGCAGTGCTAAACAGTACGTTGTCACCAACAACTCTGCAGACAGTATTTCCTGTAAGCTCCTCTGACAACAGCACCTCTGCTTTCGCAGACGTTTCATGGACTCAGTTTAACATCATTATCTTGACAGTGATCATCATTGTTGTGGTCCTGCTGATGGGCTTTGTGGGTGCTGTCTACATGTACCGTGAGTATCAGAACCGAAAACTTAACGCTCCTTTTTGGACCATTGAACTCAAGGAGGACAACATCAGCTTCAGCAGCTACCACGACAGCATTCCCAACGCCGACGTGTCGGGGCTGCTGGAAGACGATGGCAACGAAGTGGCACCGAACGGACAGCTAACGCTGACGACTCCCATGCATAATTATAAAGCTTAGAAGTGATCCAGCTATTCCAAAGTTGGCTTCGAAAAGCTACAGGGCTTGTGGAAGGGGTATCAGGATCCGTGCCAAGGCTCCACGCAGAGGAATTTGCTCTTCAGATACTCTAATGCTGGGCGTGCTGTAGCTTGCAGGGGAACAGAAAGCAGTGTAGTACATCCGAATTTCAGGTAACGTGGTGAAATGCATTCAGTGTCCTGTTCTCCATAAAGATCCATAGAATTCACTGTTGTTAAAAACATTTTTTTAGGAAGAGGTGGTGGGGTGGAGAGAGCAGAACCCCTGTGAGGAATCAGAAGCTACTTTGTTTCCAACCAACCCAACACTTGTGTCTGCATCCTTTAGCTTGAGAAGTAGCTCTTGAATTAACAGTGGAATTTCAGGAAACAGACTTTGGAAAGGCATCAGATTAGTTCCTGATAGAAATTTGAAAAGGAGGACAAAAAAAAAGGGAAATAATTGTTCACTGTGCTACCAAAAGGCAAGTAGAGGAGTGAGTTGCACACTTGAAAAATGTCACCGTTACCTGTTTCCACTAAGCAGGGAAACAGGAAAAAAAATCATGAGAACATTTGAATTAGGGAAGAGGCTAAGCTTTTCCCTTTCTGACTATTTATACAGGGTGATGATGCTATTAAAACATAGCAATCCATTTTTTTCTAGAAGGAGTTAATGAACTTGTATAGTTTCTGTGCAAGGGAAGACGACAAGACATCTCAGGGTTGCCATGTAAAAATAAAAGCCAGGCTTAATACCCTACCCTGATAGAAATGGTGTGTTCTGTATATAAAATGTAATATATCTTCTTGGAATTGTATTTGTAATTATTTGTAAAAAACACAACCAACCAACCAAAAACCCCCCCAAAACAAAACCATGAACCCCTTCCCAACCTCCTTTACTCCCCAGGTCATGTTTTATCCTCTAGATTTTAACTGTACAGCGGTTAGTGGCGTTGTTAAAAAAGAAAACAAACAACAAAACATGAGGATTGTTTCAAATACTGTAAATGAGATGGCAATATTGTTGGAGCTGGGCCTCTGGCAAACAACGACTGCTTAAAGCTTTTCTTCTAGTGTCATTGAGTTACTGTCTTTTTTAGAGAAAATGTGAGTGCTCCCTACTTACATCTGTCAAATTTTGCCATTCCTTTAAATATAGAGTGAATACCAGTGTTGCCATGACTAGGGCTGAGTAGGTGTCCAAACATCGGATGTACCAATCTGTTGTTTGCTTTTAAATCTCTATACAAAATGCAGATTCACTGTCACGAATACCCTGAGAGCCTGATCTCGATGGCTGAGGTTCTCTGAAGTAGCTGCTCATCATGTGAAGGATGGATCCCATTGCCATCTCTGATGGGGCAGAGGTGCCAGAGGGCTGAGTGCAGCCTCCTGGACCTCCTGAGGGGCAAAAAGCAAAGGGCTCCTGGATTTGGGTGGAAACAGCTTTGAGATGAAGAGCTCACAGGAGCAGATCTGCACTTCGAGACTCAAAAGGTGAAAGTGCACCATGGAGAGTTTCAGGAATTTAATGCAGCACAAGATGGTGGTGAGGATTCAGCTGTCAAACAAAGCTACAGGGAACAGGTTTTAGAGATTCCCCTGATTCCTGTGGGCTGTTAGCAGAGGGAGAACAACTAATGGGCAGCACAGCACAGGGAGGTCACACCAGGGAGCACCTTGTTTGGCACCTGCGGCCTGTGAGCCTCAAGACAGGGGTCCCACCCCTGGAGAGCAAACCATTGTGTTGAAACAGGGCATGGAACAAATATTTCACCTCAGTCCTGCCCAACCTCAGAGCTGCAGCTGCGTTGCTGTGCGTGGTGGGGCTTCACAAGCAGTTGGTGCTGAGGATCAATGAAGTACCTGCTAAAGGTCAGCAGGAGCTGGTGGATGCATCCTCAGAGCCAGGCAAAAGTGGGTATGTCTCCAGATGAAAAATGGTAGGAAGAATGTGGTGGTTATTTATTTGCTTTCTGGTGCTGCATGGGGAGGCTTTTCTTAACCTTGGAAACTTGGAAGGGGGTGAAATAGGTGCTTAAAACACATGCACAAAGATTCCACTTCTGCCTCAAAATTTGAATTGAAGATGAGGCACGACAAGGCAGGAGAAAAATAGTTGAGGTTTACCAAGGAAAACGGAGGGCAGAGTATGGAATTGCATATAGGCCCAAGCTGATGGAAAAGCTGCCGTTGCCTGCTGTGGGTCTGGGTGAGGTCCCATAGTTTAGGTAATAAATCTGGCTGATGTCATTCAGAACAAGGTTTCTTTTAGTTATAAAACGGGGGAGGACTGAAGGAGAAAATCTGGTTGCTAATCCTGGAGTTACTCATCAAATTTTTAAAGAGCAGAGTGGTGATGAAGTAGAAAATTTCCTAAAAATTGTCATTATGTAGCAGTGCTAATCTAGGGATACACTTGCACTTGGTCACTTCATAGGGTGGGCAAAGGTAATTTAGGAAGTGTTAGCTTTGGGGACTGGTACTAGTGGGCAAAGTAAAGACAGACTGTTCACTTTAATGTTTCTAAAATACTTTAGTATATCTTCTAATCTCTGTCACAAAACACCTCTTCCTCAAATCTTTGTATGACTGGGCTGCTTTGTAACAGGAACAGACTTGGATTTCTGTCTCACTGTAGAAATAAGGATCACCTGCACAACCAGAGCATGGGGTCACATGCTGAACCCTCCTAGTCCCCGCCTGCCACAGCACAGGAAGTGTTGGCACCTGGGCTGCTTCTGATCTCCAAAGTACTCCAAACACTTTGTGCTTGGGCAGAGGAGGAGGTCAGGATGCCCTGCAGTCAGGATGCAAGGGAGGGCAGGACAGCTGTTGTCTGCGGGTTGCACATCTGGATGAAGGGGTGTGGATGGGCTGGCAGATGTGATGGGAGGTTTGGTGTGGCAGGAGGGACCTGGCTGTCCAGGCTTGGATGGCAGAGGAAAGCACAGGGTGTTCTTTAGCAGGGCACAGCGAGGATGTGGTGCTGGCACAAGGCTTGTCAGATGGCAGAATGATTCAGCAGGGACACACCAGCCACCTCCTGCCACCCAGGCCTTGGCACACAGGAACAACAGTTCTAGAAGGAGATCGATGCCTCAGGAAGGAAAGAATAAAGAGCTTTGTGTTTGACTTTGGTGATGTGAGACCAGATTCTCCAATCATGTCTCAATCATGCGGCTTCCACTGGCACCAGAGAGGGGAGGGAGAAGCTGAGCTAGTTCTGGCTGCAGTCAGCTCAGGTTGGACCACATGTGGAGGGGGTGCAGAGCTCAAACATCTGTGCTGGGGTACTGAAGGTCACCAGGACCGTAACCTGTGTCATCGCTTGTGATGAGGCTTCCCAGGTGCTGCAGTTTGCCCTGTACCACACTGGGGTTAAGGGCAGGTAAACCTGAAATGGACTCCCAGGGCTGCTTTGAGCCCCAGCTCAGCAACCAGTGAGGTCAGGGGAAGGCATCTGGTAGGGCTGAGGTGACAGTGCAGGTACACATGGCATTCCTGAGGGGCCACAGTGTAGCACCTTCTGCCTGGACAGGAACTGCAGGGGTGCAACAGTGAGGATGTCACAGAGAACATGGTGTGGGACAGCAGCTGCAGAACTCAGAGAAGGCACAACAGGGCAGGGGAGGTTGGGTGGGTGTGGGAAACCACCTCAAGGCACAGTCCTTGGGGTCATGAGGGCCCGGATGGTCTGGATGGAGTGAGTTCCACAGTAAAGGTGAGATGCCAGAATGGAGCGAGTGAAGGGCACAAGGGTGTGTTGGGGGCAGCGTGGAGGGCTCACAGCTTGGGAGAGTGTTTGGTGAACAGAGAGTGCAAAGAAGTGGTTGGATTAATGAGAACAGATGATCTCAAATCCTGTGAACCACTGTGGCTGGAAATAGCTGTGAGGAGCGCTGGCCCTGGGGAGCTGTCAGGAGATGTCAGCCACTGGAATGCGAATTCCCTTGGACCAGACTGAGCAAACCTAGCATGCTGGAAGCATTTAGGAAAGAAGAGAGGATGTATTCAGCATCCTTCAGGCATCCTGGGCCAGTTAACCACTGCTGTGCAGCATTGTTACCTTCTGTGTTACAGGCAATGTAAATGTGGCAGAAAGTTTGCACAGTCTCCTTTAAATAAAGGATATAAAAATACTTCTCTCTTTAAAGCGAAGTTTTCGAATGAGCTCCCACAGGACTCTGCTCTTTGTGTGTCAAAGGAATGGATTAAAATAAGAAAAATGTGGGCCTTAAAAGTTGTACTTGCTCCCAACTGTAACCCATCAGTCTCACTACATGTCCAAATACGGCGTCTCCCAAGCATATGCTATGCTTACAAATGCATTTCTAAAAGAAAAAAAAGTGTATGATTTGAATATATGTCAGAATTTATACAGAAGAATGTTATTTAAAATGAATAAAAATAAATGTATATAATTTGTATCTATGCCACTTGAATTTTTGCATTTGTGTTTCTGTTCATTGAAGTTCAGCAGGAGTCTTCCCACTGACAGAAATGATTGAATCTGATCTCATCCTAGTAACGATATTTGTTCCAAGAGAATTATTCCTTCATTATAGCTCTGTATGCAAGATAAGAACCAAGACACAAAAATGTTCTTTAACATCAGATATTTATAAGTACAGTTTACATCCTGTGTTGGATAAGGCAGCTAAAAAATGAGCCCTCTGATCTCTTGTAGCTGCTGTGAACCATCTCAGCCTTCAGCTGCTCACAGTGACGTGTTTGAGAGCTCCACAGTCAATGTCTGTTTTCCCACTGTTTTCTGTATCATTCACATGGACACATTTTGTCAGAGATGTGAGTCATTAACAACAAAACCCTCAGAGCAAAGCTAGGAATGTGATGAGGATATTGGATCAGATTTTAATTCATGACCACAAATGTCTTTCAAAGGCCATTTCTGCTGTAGATACTCAGAAATCCACATGTGTGGTGTCAGTAGTTTTGAACAGTTCAGGGAGTGTCTGTGCAAAACTTGTGTTTCTGTCTCACTTGGCAGCACTGGGAAATTGATTTTATTTTTGCAAATACAACTGCTAAAGGCTCAGCTTTTCTGCTGAAAGCTGTGTCTGACTCTTCAGCCCTTATTAAGTAGTGAACTTGGAGAAGTCAGGCTTCATAAACTAAGTGAGCACTTGGTTTTAAGTGTTCACTCAATGTTTAACTGAACCAGGGCTATATAAGTAAGAGCCACAGTGGTGAAATTCCAGGGAGTTTATTGAGACCTGATTTGCGTTAGCAGAGCAGTTGGATTGTGTATGACTTAAGTTAGGAAGAATCTTGCTGTGAGCTGGAGGAGGAGGAGGCAGAACTGAGAGCTGAACCAGGTCCCCAGAGAAGGCAGTGGGGACGGGAGGGTCCGTGTTCTGCTGGCGGTGTCATCCATGCCCCTTGTGCCACCAGAGCACAGCGAGCGGCTGGCGCTGGTCCTGCTCCTGGGCTGCCTGTGCTCAGCTCGTCCCTCCCACTGCACTCACCGTAAGGACTTCCTTCCCAGACTCCCTTTAGGACTCTTCCCGAGGTGGGAAGGATCTCGGGCTGTCTTGAGCAGTAGGGAAGTTCCAACACGGCTTCCTGACAAGAGGATTTAGTGTCATCTCCCCATTTGTTGTTAATTGAGCTAAGGTTAAACAACATTAAGCAGATTATCAGAAGGCAAGTTGTTAACTGCTTCTAAACGTATTTCCCAGGCCTTTCTGTCCCTCTCAGCTTCTTGGTGCTGCTGCTGGTTTTAAAACCTTGGGCAGTGCAGTAACCCAGGAAAATTTCCCATCCTGTCTGTGTGTATATACAAAGAGAATCCTGGAGTGGTTTGGGCTGGATGGGACCTTAAAGATCATCTTGTCCCACTTGGCCCGTGGCAGGGACACCTTCCACTACACAGGGTTGCTCAGGGCCTCATCCAACCCATCCTTGAACACTTCCAGGGAAGATGGACATTGATTTATCTCTATATAGCCATATCTTTGCCCATTGGACAAACACTTTATGAAGCAATAAACTTCACAAGGAGGGCCCTGCTGATTTCCTTTAAAATATATATGGTGTGCTGGGCATGGACCATGGCCCTGCAGACAGAGGTGTTGAGTGCCCACAGCACTGGAGCAGTGAGCAATTTGCTCTGTACTTGTAGCTGATGGACACTGATTTAAAGACATGCATCAAATACATAACACCTCACTGAAACCTTAAACAAGAGCAAATTGGTATCATCCCTTCAGTGAGTGGACTCATTGATTTTATGAAGATCTGCTCTGTAAAGGGAAGCCACATTTCAGCCTGGCTGGTCAGATCCTGGTGCCAGATGGCAGACCCGATTTTGTGAACTTAACTTCAGCTTGGCAGAGGCCACTGCAAAAGGGTCCCAGTCACATAAGGTGACCAGTGTCTCCCAAGGTCTCTCATGGGGAAGTTGAAGGGACCAAACATCCCTTGGGGTCACCAGACCCCGAAAGCAAAGCATGAGGCATGTCCAATTGGACAGGAGATGGGATTAAGGGTTTATTTGTGCTAAGTAGTGCCTGGCATTTCCTGGCAGTTTGGGCTCTGACAGCTGCTCCATCCTGCACTCATCAAGCCAAAAGGACAAAACAGGGATGGGAACCCACCATGAGTGTACACACTCAGAGCCACAGTGGTGCTACCACCAGCCTGGGGTGTTTGGCAGGTGACAGCATTAACCTGTTCTGAACAAGGAGTGGAGGAACAGTACATGGAGGAAACGGATCTCAAAGGGCAGCAGGACAATTGGGAACAATACACTCCCAGAGTTCCTGTGGCCCATGGTTAGCCCTCATCCATGGCTGATCTTCTGGGCAGGTAAAGAATCTCCTTGAGACTTTTACCCAGAGGATGGTGAGTGAAACCTGACACAGGGAGTGAAACCTGAGTGGAACAGCAGTACTGAAGGGGAAACCAAAGCTAGAAGAGGAAACCAAATCCAGAAGAGGAAAGCAAATCCAAGGCACGTGGTTATTCCCGTGGGCAAGGCGAGTGTCCCGCTGGGATGGATGAGCTCCCTCGTGTTACAGGCAGGGAACAGGGCCCCAGTCCCCGCACGGCTGTAAACATTGCCGGGAAATATTTCAGTCCTACTCCCGCAGCTCCCAAATACTGGATTAATAGAGAGGGCAACGGGCTGTCTGGAGCTCCAGGGGGTCACCCCGGCCATGCCCTCGGGGACACGGCCTGGGAGGGGACACCACAGCGCTTAATCCCGTTTAGCAATTCCAGGCTGTCAGTATTCCGAAACGTTAAACATACTCGTATTTTCTCCCCCCAAAAGCAGGAGAGCCGAGATGCTTTATAAGAAAACAAAACTAAACCCAACAAAACTAAAAAGAACAAAACCCCCAGATTGTTTCAAAATCAGCCCGCACGGGTGGTGACAGCAGCTGGCTTCGCTTCGCCCCTGCCGGCTACGGAGAGCAGCGACCTGGAACTAGAGCGTCATTATTTCTCCGTCCGAGTCTCATGATGGCTTGGCGCTGTGGGGGACATGGAATCCATCAGCTCCAGTGTCTCTTCCAGCCGCGGCAGGAGCACTGAGCTGTGCTGGATCGCCGCTAGAGCCTCTTCCAACTGGGTATTATTTTGGAGCAGGGCCCCGAGAGCGCTCCATGCCCTCAGGCGCCCCACCACGGACTCCTTCCCTCACTCAACATGGCGCCCGGCGGCTCCCTTCCCCTTTGCCCATCTGGCACCCGCCGCGCTCTGCCCTCAGCCAACATGGCGCCTTGTCCGCCCACCTTCCCTCGCTGCCCGCAGCAAACATGGCGGCTCCCATTCAGTTTCCATTGTGCCCGCCCTCTACGCGCCTCCACGGCGGCTTCAGCAGCTTCAGCTGTGCGGACGCAAAGATGGCGGCAGCGATTGCGGGCGTTTGAATTCCAGGGAAGCCGCCAAGCGCGCGCACAAAGGCGGCGGGATCGCCGGGATCGCCCCATGGATTCGCTGCCGGGGGATGACCCGACGCTGCCGCTGGTGTTCGAGGGCAGGTACGGCGAGAGCTGCGCGGTGGGGCCGCGCCGGGGGGCTGCGGGTGCGTGTGGCGGGGCTGGGCCCGCCGGGCAGCGGGACGAGACCGCCCGCACTTGGCTCCCAGCGCTCTCCCGCTCCTCTTCCTCCTCTTTCTCCTCCTCCCGCAGCGCCAGCGGCTCGCAGCTGCCGGACATCTCCCGCGGGGACCCCCAGCCCGGCCCGCCCGGCGAACAAGGTAAGGCTGGGTCGGGGGGGCGCGAACCCTGCGGGGAAACAACTCAGCCCTGCGGGAAAAAGGGAAAAAAACCCCCGGCTTTAAAGTGATGTGCTTTTGTGTCAGCCAAGAGCTCGGCGCCAGCCTTACATAAGGCGATCAGCGCTTTTGTGGAGCGTGTGCTTAAAATCCTTGCAAGCTGTAATTCAGTGCGTTTTTCTGTATGATGACCTTAAAATCACACAGTTGTTTTGGGTTGGAAGGGACCTTAAAGATCATCTTATTCCAACCCCCCTCCACCATGGGCAGGGACACCTTCCACTATTCCAGGTTGCTCCAAGCCCTGTCCAGCCTGACCTTGGACACTCCCAGGGATGGGGTAGCCACAGCTTCTCTGGGCATCTGTGCCAGGGCCTGCCCACCCTCACAGGGAGGAATTTCTTCGGAATCTCTACTCTCACCCTGCCTTCTGTCAGTCTGAAGCCATTCCCCTTGTCCTGTCACTCCAGGCCCTTGTGGAAAGCCCCTCTCCAGCTCCCTTGTAGCCCCATCAGGTGTGCCAGGTGCCTGTGCCAGGTGCCTGTGCCAGGTGCCTGTTCCAGGTGCCTGTGCCAGGTGCCGTGCAGCCAAGTTCGACTTCAGTTGTGGGAGACTTGAAAAAACCCACTTAATTTAAGTAAAGTGTCTGGACAGGACTGGTTTGAAACCTGTCTCTTGTTTGCTGTCCTGTGCTCTGTTAGTGGAAATTTCAGGTGTTTGTTTTGATTTTCTTAATGTACTTGTGTATCCAACAACATAACTCGGCTGACTTCTTGGTGTAGATGAAGCAGGTAATTGAAACTAAGAGAAACTGAATAGATAGTTTATATTTACTCAGAAGGAAGTAAATTAATGTTACTCTATTGTGCATGTGCTCTAGAAAAGCTGGCCTGTGAAATTCATTAGACTTTGAAGATGTAAAAAACTCTGGCTGGTGCTCTGGGTAATATTCAAGACTGCTCTGCACAGTTGCATAACAATTTTGGAAGGAATTTAAATGAAATATTTTTTTTTTAGTTAGTATGAGAGTCAGTCTGAGTCCTTAGCTATATCTTCTTTATATTTAAGATGATCTAAGTGTTACATGTTTATACGTTGCCATTATTCTGATGGAAAGTTTATTCTCTCTGATTTGAGTGGAACAAAGTAACGCCTTCCTTGCTTTCCGAAAAGTATTTTATTATGTTTAGATTAGTGTAGACCTTTGCCAAATTAAAGCCTTGCTTAGAGATTCTGCTGTCTGAACTTGTTATGTCTTCTTAAATGTCTAGTGTTGCCAGATGTGGCCGAAGACACAGCAGTCTCACCAACTCGAGCTCGGACCATGAAGGACTATGAAAATGTAAGTGGACTGTTCATATAGGCCTTGGTGACAGATTTGTGGCCAAGATATTCCCACCATGCTGCCTGAAGGGTCACCTCTTGGATTCAGGTTCTTAGTTTGTGTCAGTTCACACACATCTGTTGGAGGTGTGACCAGGTGGATGTCCCTGCCTGTGCTTTGAACCTCCATTTAGGTATTGCTTTCAAAACTGAGGCAGAAATTTGTTGCTGAGAGCAGCCAGCTGCTGTGGTGAAGTTGTGAAACAAAAATTGGCACCCTCTGCTCAAAAGTTCCTGCAAATCACCACAAACACCAGAGCTTGGTGTGCACATCTGCTGCTGATTTATTTCAGGGAGGCATCGAGTTTATTTTCATTTAGGCTCGTGCAGGGTTTGGCTTTGTAATTCATTGTCTGCAGTTTGATGCCTTTTCACTTTATAATTATGTATGAGAGTGCTTGGAATAGTTCTGTTATAAAGGCCTAGTGTTGTTGTGACAGTTCTGTAGATAAAATTCTTTTGACAAGAACATAAAGGAAACATTAGACTTTTAAAAAATACATTGATTGCATTAGTTGTTTATATTGAATAAGCTGATTGTTTATATTACTGAATGATGATTTGATTGGAATGTGGTTGTGTTGCAGGGCACCTTCCCTGTTAGATGTTTGACTTTTTTTCTTTTAACTCTGGTAATTATTGTGTGAAGAAGCTGTAGAGGGGCAAGCAATCTAAACTG
Source organism: Myrmophylax atrothorax (assembly GCA_026770055.1). Classification (NCBI taxonomy): domain Eukaryota; kingdom Metazoa; phylum Chordata; class Aves; order Passeriformes; family Thamnophilidae; genus Myrmophylax; species Myrmophylax atrothorax. The sequence continues at coordinate 4,994,118 of JAOXXN010000220.1, read as the reverse complement.
TCTGAGAGAAGTGCTGCAGGTAAAGGCTGTGGCTGCTGCTTTGGGGCTGTGTGAAGTGTCTGCAGTTTCAGTGCTGTAGCTGCTGGTACCTTTTGTGGCACTGTTTTTGAAACGAGTGTTTCTTCTAAAATCTTTCAGCTTCTCTGTGGCCTTACATCCCCCTGAGGGGAAACTCTGCTCTTTGCTCAGAAGTTAGAGCTTGTTTTGGAAAGCCTCGGTGAAGGATGTTTTTTACAGTCTGTATCTATTTCACTTCCTCTTTTGTTGGCTGGGGTAGACAGACACTGCCTTGGCATTAGGATATGCTTAAAGTCTTTTATTGTGATGCATCCCAAGGACCTCAGTCTAGATATACATTCTGCAAGTGGGTTGTTGTCTCCAAGGTCATTTTGCACAGGGGAAAAAAGGTGTAGCAGGGAGGGAAAATCTGTTGTGATGTAGAGGAGAAAGGGCCTCCCCACAGGTCTGTCATCCTGGTGTGTACAGAGCCCTCACATTAAACTGAGCTGTAAAACTTCTCACAGGCTTTTATGGATGCCAGCAGTATGATGAAGCTCCAAGAGCCATTCAAGTAAAGGAAGAAGACTCCATTAAACACAGAGTTATTTCTATAACAAAGTTATTTATGTAGGATATGAGAAGGATGTAATGAGAAGAGTGGCTCCTGGCCTTGCAGCTCAGACAGAGCAGGATGGATGTAATGGGCTAAAAGGTGGATCCATGTAGGAAAGGTCCTTTAATGCTGAGACCTGGAGAAGGTGCTGAGCTGGATAATGTTAGAGGTGCAGATTGTTGAATTATTTATGATGTGTCTCACTTCCTTGCAATATAGAGGGAACCACCTTGTGTTAGCAAACATGATTACATGAGCACAGAAAGTCATCTCTAACTGAGGACCTCCTTATGGGTTATTATGTGCTCATGAATAAAAAGGATGATGGGTATCATTGTGGGTTTTTTCTTGTCTCTCCAAGCCCACTTTGAGTTTTGCTGTCTTGTAAAATGGCCCCTGCTGGGGAAAACTGGTGTGCTGTGAAACCACAGCCACTGCTGACAGATCCATTTTTCATGGAAGTGGCTCCATGCAGGCTTGGAAAGGGGCTAATCTGAGTTAGGATTTCCTGCCATGCTGTCCATGGTGTAGGATGTTCTGTGTATTGTGTATATCATTGTCCTGGCTTTCATTCTTTTTTTAAATACAGAAATCAAAATGCATAAAGGAATTAAGATGAGTCTTCAAATGCATAAGCTGAGAGGGTTCCCATTAAAATCTCTTTGCCGTGCAAATTTGCTCATGTTATACATGTTGTCTTTTATTAAGTAATAACTTTGTAATTGTTGTCTGCCCGAATTAACTTTCATCTGAGAAACTGAACATCAGAGATCACATTTGTTTCACTTCTTGCATAGTCTGTTTTATTTGCCTTTTGAAAGTATTGCCCTTAAGCTCTTTGGTTTATTTCTGTTGCCACTGAAATACATGTGACTAGAATTACGGTATGATGAGTTTCTTGGAAATTATTTTTTCCTTTTGACTCAGAGCGTGTGGAGACTGACTAGAAGTTTAACTGGTATAATTTCAGAGTGTCTTTGTAATTTGGACTTTTCTGAGTGAGCAGAGACTGTTAGGGATGATCCAGGCTGATGCAGGCTATGGGAATGAGGCACAAAGTTTGTGTAGCCAACTGGATTTTCAGTCTCTTGGGTGATATTCCCTTGTGTGAATAATGACAAGGCATCTTGCTGGGCAGGGATTATTAAACTGAAGAATTGTTTGCAGGTGCAGGTTCTGAGTGCAGTTACAGAAAGTAATCTTAGGTTTCACAAACCAAATATTTTAGAAATTGTATTGCTAGTAATTTTTACAAATGGCACTGTACAGCTCTAGAAAAGCCTATATAAATATTTTATTAGTAGCTCTGTAACATATTAGATTCCCATTTGCTGAAAGCATCTGGCAGGGGACACGAGTCTTATTTGAATGAATGTTTTATGCTTAGCCTTTTAAAAAAATTTAGAGGGAGACTCCTTTCTTTAATGAAACCATCAACTATGTTACTGCTTCTACAAGGAAGGTTAAAAATTATAAGCAATTTCTTTCCCAGAGAATTGCACAATGAAATATGGGATGGGATAAAGGTTTTATTGGTGTTCAGCTGGGCTCACTTGCCTTGTGTGCTTGTGGCTTTTCTTCCCATGAATAAGATTACCTGGGTCCCATGAATGAGGTTGCCTTCCCAGGCTTTTGCTTAGAAAATATTTGTTTCAACATGATGTCTTATGTTTCATTCAAGTTCTGTCTTATAGAAGAATTACCTAATATTTTTAGATTTTAAAAACTTGTTCGGTTTCTATTTATGTCAAGTCAGTCAATGTTTTAAAGAAGGGATTTTCTAAAGAGCACTGTCTGCACAGCAGCTGGTGTTATATATTTTTAAACAATACTCTTTTATAATTGTTACTCGCTTAAGTGCTGTGCAGGGCTGGAAATAAACATAAGAGGTTGTCATAAATGATAACATCTTGGACAAGCACACATTTATGTGTGTGCCAACATGCCTACAAGTCTTCAAACCAGAGTAAAAGACGAATCCCCAAACATTCACAAGGGATAGGCTGGAATGGCATTTCTTCTTGTTCAGGTGAGGAATAGAGTTGGGGAAAAAATGTTATGGGCTGAAGCTGTAGAAGTCAGAAACCTGTTGAAGGGCTTGGGGTGTTTACAGCTCTGTGGATGACACAGTCTTGGAGGGAAGGATATTTCGTTTGGACTTGGGTGTCATATGGTGCAATTAACACTTTCACAATTAAGGTGTATCTGTGTGTGTCACCCACCTGTTGATTTCCAATCTTGCACCGTGGAGTGCAAAACCAAATTGTAGTAGGTTTTACTCTTTATTTAATTTGAAACACAGGACATAGTTTACTAATTTTCTTTCTTATTTCACAGCAAATCACTGATTTAAAAAAAGAAAATTTCAACCTGAAGCTTCGTATCTATTTTCTGGAGGAGCGAATGCAGCAGAAGTTTGATGGTCCCACTGAAGAAATATATAAAATCGTATGCATTTAGATCAATTTCACAGAAATGTGTAACTTTTTGAAGAGTTTGTTTTGTGGGCTGCCTGTTTCACTTAACTTGAGTCTTTTTTTGTTGTTGGAAATGGTATCTATCAGCTTCCAGGCTAAGGAGTTCTTTGTTCAATTATATCATGAGAGGTTTTCTCAGGCTGTAACAAAACAATTATCAGATTGTGAAAAATTTCTACAGCTGATACAACCAGGTTTTGAAAAGAAATGATCTTCTAGCTTAAACTAAAATTAACATTGCAAATATATTTGGGCTCAGGTAATCTCTGGGTTCTCTCCAGACACTTTCATTCTTTTGTCATAGAACATTGAGCTGAAAGTTGAGATAGAAAGTCTGAAGCGTGAACTGCAGGAGAGAGAGAAACTACTCATCAAGGCCTAGTAAGTACCAGAAGATTTCTTGGTGTCCATTACTTAGGATTTGTTTCTATTTGTTTTTCCCTAATGCTTTAGGAATAGGAGAATCTAAAGCAGAATTTTAAGGGTACTTTTCTAGAAATATCTGGTTTAAAATGAATCCAGGCTGTCAGTGACTCACAGCAGTTGCAGTAGAATTTTCTTTGTTTTCCTGAGGGCCACATCAGTTTTGGTTTGGTCTTTGAGGCAACTCAAAGGATGTTGCTGGGCTTTGAAGGGAACCTTGCACAGGGTTATAATGGGAAGGAAAATTTAGGGATCAGTCATAAACAAGAGGTCATCATTTGGTGTTCTCCCACAAGGTATTAACAAATACTGAAAAGGCAGTTGGAGACATCTCAGCAGCTGCATGTATTCCTTCAGTTTATTCCAGTGATGCTTCCTATAAAAAACACAACTCTACTGAAGGCTTGATCTGTATTTGGAAGCTTTAAAAATACAAAGGAAATGTTTTACTTTTTCACCATACATATAAAATGCTTCTTTATTCACTGTGACAAGACTTGTGTGTGGAACTCTCAGCCTCTACCACCCAAATTGCTGTATAGTCTCTAGATGTTTATATTTAACCTTAAAGTGACAAGCAGGTACAGATAAAGTGGAGGATGTTTGAGCATAATCCATCAGCCACTGGCACTTGAAATGCTTTTCACTTTGATATGCAATGGGATTTCTGTCTGTGTTATTGCCTTTCAGCAAGGCAGTTGAAAGTTTGGCCCAGGGTGGTGATGCTGAAGGGCAGCGTGTGAAAGAGGCACAAAAGAAGATGCAAGAGATGGAAGAAATGCTGACCAGCAGAATAAACCTTCTGGAAGAGGTGAGTGACTGGAGCTGAAGGAACAGTAAGGAATCAGTGCTGTCTTTGGTGTGTTGTCTGATATTTGATGGTGTGATCTACCTATATTTTCATAATGTCTTTTTTAATTCCTCAGTGTTTGTGGTTGAGACAGTTTATTCCTGTATTTAGAGTTGAGCCACTGCTGATATCTTTAGAGGAGAATTGTTTCATTTTTCTTCCTTTTTTTAGTGTAAAGGCAAATATGTATGAATAACATGATTTCTCCAAAGCAAGGAGAAGTTCAGTCCCTTGTGAAGAACTAATTTGATATTGGATAGTCTGTGCTGGAAGTGTTTGTGCCAAGTTCTAGAAATACAGAAGCTTGTGGTTGGTTTGCATCATTGACTGACTACACTCCTCTAGAGAAGTGGGATTTTGTAGCTGTGTTTTTGAGGGGCATCCATCTCTGGTGCTTTTTCTGTACATAAATAGAAACAACACAGGTGGGTTAATTTCAATATTTGCTTTCCAGTCTCTAAAGAATGAATTGGTCAAGGAGGTTGGGAGCCATCTCCTGATCATATTTTTCTGTCAGGATCACAGAATCACAGATTATCCTGAGTTGGAAGGGACCCACAAGGATCATTAAAGTCCATTTAAAGCAGTGAGCTCCTTCAAGGAGGAGGGAATCTCCATGACCTTTTCTTCCCTTTAGTGGAACTGGAATTTCTGAAAGCAATTCTTTGTGCTGTTGGATTGGTAGAGAAGTTCCTAAATTACTTCCTCTGTACCAAACCAGCCAGTCACACTGGTGTTCTCAGATCTGACAGGTAGAGGGGCAAATATTCCAATCTCATGGAGAATGAGTATTTTCTGTAGCCTGGGGTTAGTGTTGACCTCTGACATTAATTTTATTATTCCTATGAATGTAAACACTGCAGTGTGGTATTAGTCACTGGTTTACACAGCACCATGTAATTATATAGAGCCAGGTAATGCTAACAAGGATTAATTTCCTTCAGAATTCTTGATTGACAGATGGAAGTTGGCAGAACAGCTTTTCAGGAGAGAGATTGAGTGGGGAAGTTTGGTGGTGAAGGAGCTTTTCCTCCTCCCCCCCAAAGAGACTATTTTTAGTTTGAACTTGAAGGTGAGAGGGGAATTACTTACTAGGCTACAAGGGGGCTTTTATTTCACAGAAAGCAAAATTGGGTGAGCACAGCAGGGAAGCTTAAAATACGAAAATGAAGATCTGAAACAAATTTGATGTGGTATGAGGCAAGTGTAGTTTCTTTTTGGTGTTCCCTGTCTCTGAGCTGGGTCACACAGAGGAAGTTGGCTGCGATCTCTGGGTCTTATCTCCATTTCCGTTGCTGTTCAAGAGAAAAATGTCTGGTTCATACTTTATCAATTCTTGCAAAATATTATAAATGATGTTGGGAAGAGTTCCAATTAGCTACAGTGAGCCTGGGAATATTAATTTTATTGAATGAAAAAGCCCTTCTTTAACCTTTTTAATTTAAGTGTAGCAATTTATTATGATAGAGGGATGACAGTGGGACAGAACCAAATTATAATAGCTAAATCTAAAACCATAGCATAAGGGCACTTTTCTTGCCAGTTCTGCTATCAGTCAGGCTATTTCTTTTATTTCTTTGAAACAAATTTCCCTTCTTTCTGTACCACAGAAAATGGAATAATCTTGAAAATGCAGGCGCGGAGTTCAGAAGCATTTGTAAAGCGATTGAAATACTTGGTAAAAGTTCCTAAATTAAACTTCCTGACATATGTTTTGTAGAAAAAACTTCAATATGTGAAAAATTCCACGAGCGTTTTGCTCTTTCAGGCATCAGGATTGTGTGTTGTTTTTTGTTTGTTTTTTTTTAATTACAGAATCTTAAAGCTGCCCAAGAAGATGTGGAAAAAGCTGTTGCAATGACAGAGAAGGAGAAAGCTCTGAGAGTGGCAGCTGAGCAGAAACTTTCTTCAATTATGAATGCCCCTGCCAAGGATGTGGATATGGTTACAGCAGCTGAGAAAGACAGGTCAGAACTGTTGCCAGAGATGTTTCTAACTGCTGGAATCCTTTATTGTTGAAGTGTGAAGAGCTGACATAGATAAAAGTTTTAATAGTTGGGTCTTACCCTCAAATTGCAGGACTGTTACTGTGCATCTAACCTGTTCAGCTCTGAAATGCTAAACTACATACCTGGCAAGCCTTCCAGTAAAGCTTAGGTAGTTTGGGGATGTGAGATCTCCTGGAGTGGAAATCAAAAGATTATTCTGAGTCTTTATGCTTTGGAGGGTCCTTTCCTGTCTGTTTGTGACAGAACCCTGCATGTAACTGCTCAGCCCTGTTTGCTTTGAAGTTATGTCTCTTTTTGTCGTTCTCTAGAGAGAGGAGTTTACTCCTCCTTGAATTTTACAGGTATTGTCTGGAATCTTCACCTAGTAAAGTTGTCTGCAGGATTTATTGATATGAATGATGAATTGATAGTAGATGATGCAAGATTAATGTTAAAAATCTTACAATTTTAGACTTATAGAGCAACTGAATCTGTCACTGAAAAGTAAAGAAGCTCTAATTCAACACCTCGAAGAGGAAAAGTCTAAGAGTGGATCTTATGATGGGAACTTACCAGCAGACAAAATCAGAGAACTCACCATTGCTTTGAGGCATGAAAAAGATAGTGAGATAGAGGTGAGGAAACTGCCTGAACTGTTATAAATCTCATCTACAGTAGGATTTTAAAGGTTTTGTGCATGACAGTGTGTGAGTGACCTAAGCCAGTTTTTAAAAATATTGTTTCCTCCTTCCTTCTCCATTTCCTACCATTCATTGGTTATACTGTGGTTTGGTGGGCAATATTAATCTTTATTATCCATTCATTCAATGAGAGGTTATTTCCCATTGGCCTTATGCTTGTGTTACAGATACTGTGCAATTGCTTTACAGAAGTATATATTAAAGAAATAGTAAATGTTAATAGATCCCTCACTAGGTGACATAACTGCTGTAAAAGTTAAGAATGTGAGAGTTTGTTCTTGGGAAGTGTCTCTACTGTTATGGTCTGGAAAAAAGGCTGTGGTAAGGGAGGTATAAAAAAATCTCATGAAATAAGTGAAAGTTTATCCTTTAGCTTACAAAAGGTGCAAGAGTCAGTCTCTTATTTCACTTGGCTCTTAAACAGGAAGGCAGATACCCTGAAAGCTGGAATGCAGAAACAGGTCTTGAGGCTTGTTGTCTTTTTTCTTTTTCCCCTTTGGGTATTCGAACAAAGAAACTAAAGCTGGCAGAATTAGGAAGGTTGGTCATGGAGGCTGTCAGGCTTCTGAGAAATTTTCTTCAGTTTTGTTTTGGAACTTAATCTTGCCCAGTACCTACACACTTTTTTTCTTTATGTCAAGAATAGACAAGAACCTTCAACAATTGGACTGATTAGTGAAATTATAATTTTTCAGTCTGAGTGGTCTTGCAATTAAATCAGCGTGTGCCAGGGAAAACCCCCCTGGTTTCACAAGAGTATTTGTGTGTCAAGGTGAAAACAGTGTCATCTTTAATCACTTTATAGGAGGTGGACAGCCTGTAAGATCATTTGGAATGCAGTATTGGAGAAGAAAATCTGATGAATAGCTTTGCACAACTTTTTTTATATATGATTGCTTTTTTAAAACAAATAATTCTGTAGCCTCCCCAGGGAAAAGTGCTAATTAAAATCTGCCTTGATAAAAGCATCTTGCTGGCAAAGATAAATGTCACATAAAAATACACCTTTATTAGCTCAGCAAGTACGGTTGTCCTGTCTCCTGAAAGAACATGTGTGGGTTTTTGTTTTATTTTTTTTTTATTCTTAATTTGGGCTGGCTCATACTGTGCTCAGGTAGATTTGTAGACTTGTATGAAGCAACTGATTCAATATATTCCTGTCAAAATATGTGTACTAAATTTTCCTTCCATCCCCAAGGTTTTTAAGCTCATTTTGTTTCATTTTAATGCTAAACAAGTGTTGAGAATGAATTTTTTCATTCTTATATGAATTGTTTTGTTCTTATAGGCTCTTAGAATGGAGCTTAAAAATGAGAGAAATTCCTTTGAAAAAAAAATTCAGGTAAGTTCTAATTTTGTTTCTGTTTCCCTGACTCCTTACAGTGTGTGTTGGGCTCCCTCTGTTATACATTCATAGGTACAGAGAGGCCTTGACTCTAAAGGAGACAGAGCAAGTCCTCTGGTAAAATCTCTTTTATATGACATGACAAGCAGCTGCCTCTTTTTTTTTTAAGCAATTTTCAGTAGAGCTGATAGGGCCACTCATCAAATATTGAAGCCAATACTCATGGCCAGCCCATGAGATTAGCCTTCTTCTCCTATATTCCAGGCACATCTTTAAGATGATGACTCTCATTTTGGGACTGTATTTTATGTTGGCAATCTGAGTAATAAGCCTCAAGAACTCCAAGGGAATGTTCTTATTAATGTGCAGTTACAGTGTCTCATAGTGGGAAGTTAATGCAACTTTCACATAATCTAATTTAGTCACTCCAAGAAGAGCTGCAAGAGAGAGAAAATGAGCTTGCTGTTGAAAAGAAGAATGGTTTGAAAAGGGATAAAACTATCCAAGGACTAACAGTTGCCTTAAAAGCAAAGGAGAGAGAGGTATGGTGGCTGTGATGTTGCTGCTTTGTTGAGCTGTCCCTGACAGGGGGATTGTGTGTTGTGTGTGTTGATTCTGATCTCACTGTAACCATGAGGAGCCTTCTCCTGGGTCCCCGATCACAGCTCTAAGTGGTTCTGTTTGTCTGGAGTTTTGGCTCTTGGAGTGGAGGAGAGAAGAAAAAAGATACTTAACCAATGCTTTCTTCCCCAAGAACTTTGGAGAAAAATGTTTTCACTTAGGCACCGATTTTTATCAGCTCTGAGCACCACTTACATGGTACGAGGAGTATTTTCTGTGTTGTGTGAGTGGAGCTGTCAAGGGCAGCTAAAATAGAAGAGGTCAAGCTGAAATTCAGAATGTGTGGAAGAATGGGAAATACTTCACTTAAGTGATAGGCAGTCTAGGGAGTGTTGTATAAGAACAAGAATTTCTTTATATAAGATTTATTATGAGTTTTTGTTCTTGAAAGTGCTTTATGTAGTTGGATGGATGGATAATGAGGTGGAATAGTGATTACTGAATGGCCATCCCTTGGAAATAACTCTTTCTGCATTCCTTTTGCTTTGCTTAAAGAATGAGGAGCTTGGTTCTGAAATTGAAGAGTTAAATGCTTCATTGGCTAAGGCAAGAGAGGCAACTCACAAGGCACATGTCCAAAAATTCAAGGTAAGAACAAGCAATTTGATGTGGCATCTCCCATCCCTGCTCTTCCCTTCTCTGTAATTATACACAGTGGGTAGTGCTTTGTAACTTTGAAAGCAGAGGAATGGAAATCAGTTTAAAATGTTGTTTACAATGTTTAATTTTTTTTTACTTTGAAAAAAAAAATTCCTAGGTCAAACTTGAAACAATGGAATGTTAAAATTTCAGATTACTTACCTTGTTTCTTGATATTTTTTCTTCAGTAAAAACTGAAAAACATTCAGGAAGGAGTGAATAAAAGGAAATGAAGTTAAAAAAAAGACACATAGTTGTGGAGCTGAGATAATCTTGAGCTTTTTTTTGTTGACCTAAGTTTTGTTTTCTCTTCTAAAAGTATGGTACCAGCACAGGCTTCTGGTTAGCAGACTGGGCATGAGACACTTGTTTGGATTTATTTATATAATAAATGTGAAACCACTATTTATAAAATAGTGGAATGTTGTTCATGAAAAAGTGATTTAGTGCATGTGGAGGAGAAAGGACTTTATGATGATAATTTATGCATTATAAAGGTCTTGAAATGTAAAATGGGAGATAGTGAGAATTTGATACTAAAATAGACAATGAAATGTCTCTTGTAATGTTTTGAAAGTCATCTGAAGTTTGATAAAACTAACTGATACTGATTAAAGGCAGTTATTGGGTGTTTGTTCATCCACCTGGTCTCAGCCCAGCAGGGATGGCAGGGGTTGGACATGGCAGGGGGTGGACATGGCAGGGGGTGGACATGGCAGGGGGTGGACATGGCAGGGGGTGGACATGGCAGGGGTTGGACATGGCAGGGGTGGACACAGCTGCCCTTGACGTGCTCACACTACAGCTCTTGTGACTGACTGTTGATTTCCAGAGTTTAAGGGAATAGTCATGTTTAGTTCTCACAGAGCACCTCCATTTCTTCCAAAGCCATTTATTCCACTTAAACCCACATTTTAATTGTGCTCTATTGAGAAAAGTTTATCTTATTTCTCTTTCAGGTCATTTTGGCCTGTATATGACTCTGTAGCTTGTTTGCTTTTTCATACCATGCAAGTTCTGCTTTGAAATACCACTCTAATTCTACCTATTTCACTTTTATGAGACCTTGATGAATTTTTAAAGGTTCTAAGCTTCAAAACTGTGCAACTAATCCCTCCTGTCCACAGAATCCCCATTGCATGGTGGGTGACAGACCTTCTCAATACTCTGCCCCTTAGCTACAAACTTGAGTTGAAGGCAGTTCCCTGTGAGTACGTTGTGCTGCACAGCCGACTACTGTCATCTCTGCCCTGAGCTTCAAAGCCACTTGTAACAGTGTGTGGTGGGGGAAGAACACAAATCAGACTTGCTGTTTCATATTGAAACACATGCTCATGCCCAGGGCAGTGGTGGAATCACCATCCCTGGGAGTGTTCAGAAAATGTGGATGTGGCACTTGAGGACACGGATTGGTGGTGAACACAGTGGTGGTGCTGGGTTGGTGGTTGGACTGCATAATCTTAAAGGTCTTTTCCAACCTTAATGATTCTATGAAAGACCTGTTAGTCCAGATTCAAACTGCCCCAAAAGTAGAGGTTTATGTAATTAAAGCTTTTTGAACCAATAACACAAATATGACCTTGTCTGCACCAGGGGCTCCTTTGGTCATCAACCTTTATCTCATTCTTTGTTATCTCAGGCTTTGTTATCCTGCACTGGATGTCATGGAAAGTTGTGTTACTGTAGTAGGGAAAATTCTCAGTGTAACACTTTGCATATTTTGTCATTTCACTTTTATTTTGTACCCCAACTCTGGAATACTGTAAAGAGGGGCAGGGGAGCGAGTTTGGATGCAAGAGAGTAAAGACTTCCAGGCTCTACAAAACACCTTCTAGAGCCTGAAGGCTGCTTTGTGTTTCAGGGTGCTGCAGATTATCAAGCTCTGCTGATGGAAAAGGAGACCCTGTTAGCAGAACTTCGTTCAGAAAACCTCACCAAGGACGCTGAGAATCGCAGACTGCAAAGGATAATTAAAGTGACGGGTCAAGAGCTGAGTGATCTGAATTTGGAAAGAGAGAAAATGGAGAAGGAGCTGGATGAAGCACAACTACAGAAGAGCAGAAGTGACAAAACCATTAATGTTATTATCATTTTTTTGCTTTATTTCATGAAATATGAAAATAATACAATGCTTTAGCAGGTCGCTTTCTAACAAAATTAGTTTTTTCATTTAAATAACTTATGGAAAGGTAAATGCCTAACACTGCCTAATGCTAGTGTTAAAAGAATGTAGCCAAGAAGACTGAGGAAAATTCTGGCACATAGTCTGCATGGAAGAATATTTTAAAATAATTTTGATAGTTAGGTCCTAGAAAAAATCATTAGCCTGTAGAAGAGGTAAATGGTTACTGTTGGTTTCAGTTTTCTGATGAGAGAATCTGAACATGCATGCCTCTGTATGTTTTATACTTCTGCTCTACATGTCTTGTTGCATGTCTGTAGATTATCTTAAATTGCACTACTTAAACTTTCTTCTAAGCTCTAACACAGCCCAGGAGGAAACAGCCGTTTGTTGTCACCTTAAGCCAAACTTCAGCTTGCTTTCTGCTCTCCCAGCAGGGTCACTGCAAAGATTGTATATTTAATAACTTCTGCTTGTAAAAGACCCGAAGCACAGGATTAATTGGTCACAATTTAACATAAAAATTATGTGCTGCTCATTAATTTTGCTGCTTGATATTCTGTAGAGGGTTTTTACCTTGCTGTAGGTGTTCAGATTAGCACTTCTGCTTCCAGCACTTGGAGCTGATGCAACAAAATGAATTATCAAGTTTCTTCTTTTCTCCCTTGGAGAAAAGGATGCTGAGGGTTTGACAGAAAGCACACTTCTCACCTGTATGGTTTGTCACGTGGATTTTGCTAAATTCTTCCCACCATTGCTTCCACCAGGGCATCATTTGCATAACAGAGCCCCACCTGCATCCAGAGTCTGCTTCTCTTCAGTCAGGGATTAGTCTCCTGCTGTAGTAAATTACATAAAAGATTAAATGAGCCTGTCTTTATTCAGTGGATGTTTTGGTTCCCTTATTAAATAAGGACCTTAACAAAGCAGGGAGATGTGGAAATTGCAGCTCCTGCACTATCCCTTAAAACCAGCAGAGGGGTCTCTTTACCTACAAAAAAATTTAAGTTGCTTCTCCCTCCTCCCACCCCTAATTGAAGACATTTTTGTTTGATTGTCAACTGTGGTTTGGCTGCCGTCACAAAGTCTGTGTCTTTGGTGTGCTTTGAGATTTCTTGGGGTGTTGAGGTTAAGGAGAGCGAGAACAGATCGCTCCTGTCAGTAAAACAGCCACAAAGAACATTTTATTGATTTGAAGTATTTTATATTTAACTGTCTTCTCTGTTCAGAATTTTTTGTCATCTTTCAGGGGAGCTAGAATATAACTGTATAGGAAAGACAGGAAAAATAGAACTGAGTAAGGAGGTGCCATGGGATTCAAAGTTGCTTGGATTACAGAAGCCCTATTTGACTCCATTATGTCCAAGTTTTTCATGTAAATGACTGGCTCCTTGGGGAAAAGCATTCCTGCCAAAAGATGAGCAGTCTTATAAAAATTATATCCCTAACCTATTTCCTAGTCCTTGCAGAACAGCTGCTTCAATTTCAGAGCTGTGAGTACATTGGGATATAACCACATTGCCTGTGAAGTGTTGCCCATTAAGTAGTAGATATGTGGGAGTAAAAAAATATGCTGTGAGATTTTTGTCTTTGACAAACAGGAAACTGCTTCAGTGATGTGATGCAAACTTTTTATGAGACAGCCTTAAAAATTGGGTTCTATTTATGCTCCAAGATACCTATTTATCAGTGTTTCTGTTTTGTTAGGCTAAAGCCAGCAGGAGTGTATATAAACTGTAGAAAATGCCCTAAAATTCTGTAAGGAACTGCTGCCCTGGCTCTTCACTCAGGGAAATTTTCCATAACTTTCCGTGTACTGTGATCAGGATAATGCAAATTTTTGCATGTATCTGTTAAAAACCCCCCATCAACCCCCCCAAAAACACCACAAGAAACAAACCCCTAAAAAATTTGAAATCCAGAAAAAGTACTTCTGCCCTGTTGTAAAACCAGTTTGTCTGGACATGAATTGGGCATTACTGGCCTGGAATGGAAGGAGGTGGAACTAAATCAGTTAAAAGACTGTTCCATGTGAGCTGATCATCCAGATCACAAACTTTGTCCAGTATTAGGAGTCTTCTGGATTAAGGACCTTAAATGTCCCTGAACCATGTTCCTGCCTCAGGGTGGGCAACCTTAAAGGTCTCTGAAAGAGCTTTTAAAAGCTTTTAGTTATGTATTTCCAGAAGCTGCTGTTAAGTATCACTTTAAGCATCACCATTAAGATGCTGTTTAGTATCACTTTAAGCTCTTTGGAAAAGAAAGTTTGAGGTATATTCTTATATACTGTTGGAGAGGAATAAACATCAGCTCATCCTTAATGTTGCTTGTGTCTACCATGTTCTGTGCCTCTAACAGGGATTCAGTCCTTCATTGAGGAGTTTGTTCAAATTTACATGATTAAACACTTGATGTATCCACTCTCTCTCCAGGCCTAAATGTAGACAATTAGAGTGTATTTACTAGATATTCATATTTGATCAGTTGGTTGGGGAAATGCAGGAAAACTCATTAGGCAGAATTTATTATTTAGTCTTCCTACCTGTAGTTTAGCCTGAGAAGGAGGTTTTGAAGCTTCATGACTTAATTATTCACCAAACTGGTTTCCATCTGACAAGGAGGGGGAGGCATCTGCTCCAGTCTTTTATATTATAGTGTTTCACATTCATTTTTCTTAGTTCAGCTATCATTAATCATAGGAAAGTCTCTGGGGGAAAAGGCTGGCAGAGGGAATTGCAAGGTTTGTGCTCAGAGAGCTGTAGGTACTATATTACCCTTGCAACTCAATGTATAGAAACCAATAGATTTTCTCCCAGACAATTTGAGTGGTCAATGAGTTCAGACAACCTGCTATAGTGATGGATAGTTTGGTATGTTGGAGAATTCAGCTCATGCAAAGGAGATAATTTTCAGTCTCACCTCCAGCTTGTTGTGGGAAGGATTTAGGGAACTCCGGGGGCAGAAATGGGTGGGGCAAAGTTACCTGTGAATTGCAAATCTCTCACAGCCTGTTTGGCTTTTTCCACAGTTGTATCCCTTGTCAGTCCAGCTCTTTCCATAAACTTGGCCATAACAGTTTTGCTGCATTAAAGGCAGAAACCTGGTTTCTGCACCTGACAAGTGTTGTACTCAAAGAGGACCGAGATCGATAACAGGGGTGGGGGGTTGGTGTTGTGGCAGCGGCTCTTCCTTCTCTGCATGTCTGTCACCTTCCTAAAGCTGTTTATGGTTTTCATAAAGGGAAGAATACTCAGTGCTGGTCACTTGAAGTTACAGGACAGATCAAAAATGTTCCTTGCATGAGTAGTTCCAGATACTTGATTCACTTAAAGCCTCTCAGTGAGGTAATAGTATAAAAACAATGTCAAAGAACCCCAGAGAGTGAACTTTGCAGTGTAGGGAAAGTCATAACACTGCTGTTGATTCTTTGCTTTCAATTCCCATGCTGGGAATGGGAATTCAGGCTTAATGTGACCCACTTGAAGAGCTCCATAACTTGAAGCTAAAAGCCTTTGCAGTCATCAGATGTTACACTACTTCCCACTGCAGTTTGTATTTATAGGTAGTAGGAAAAAAATAGGAACATATTTGAGAGTTTGTGTGTATAGTCAAAACTTAGACCTGATTCTGCAGTTCTTCAGTTTTCTTAGTCAAGCAAGTAGTTCTTTTGGTCCTGAAAAAATAACTTTATTAGTTTGCAGAACTGAAAGTCTAGACTTAATCGCTCTGAATAAAATTTGAAGGGAATTTTGGGAGCTGTTAGGGGTTTCTTAGCTGAATCCTGGTGATGAAGCTAAAATGAAGCAAATAAACCAAAAGGCATTGTTAATGACAATTTGCATTTACTGTGCAGAATAAACAGAAATAAAGCAATGAAGTAATAAAATGATGTTAAGGATTTGATGTGAACCTGCATGAAGAGAGGTAATTAAGTCAAGAAAAGGACATAAAACAGTTTGTAAAGAGACTGCAATTAAAGTGTCACTAGTGCTGTTTCTTTGAACTTAGAAAAAGAAACAACTATTAAATTTTAAATCCCAGTGGAGGTGAATGTAAAGGTAATAGGTGACTACCATATGTTCAAACTATTTACAGGGCTTATGCTACTTCAAAAATGGGCCCTTTCAGGGAATAAATAGAAAACATTTATTTTAAGATGTGAGCTGTGTTACCCAGTTCTTTGGGTCTGAACAGAAGTTTAGATAGTATAAAGTCTTCTGTAAGTTTTAATTGTTTAATTTTAGGCAACAGCTTCTTTGTTACAAGTTTCTGCTTCTCTTTTTCCACACAATCCATGCAGTAGATATAGAGGAAGCTCCATCTTTGGTGTAGCCTGCAAGTCAGGAGATGCTGCTCTTTATATTGCACTGTTCCATGTTGGTCCTAACAGACCTCAGCGTCCTTTGGACTTGCTGCCACATCAGGCTGTTGAAAGATGTTGTTTCTCTGGTTTAGAAGCAGAAGGGACAAGAAGCACGTATTTCTGATGGGGAGCTAAGATGTGGAGATAATGCAGCTAATCCTGGAGCTGCAGGAAGTAATTAACAGAGCTAGAAGCAAGAACAAATTCTGTTCACCCCTTCTGATCACAAGACTGACCCAGCTGGTCATTTGAAGTTTGTGCTCTTGTCAAAAGAAAAACTTTTAACATTCCTGACCTTTCGTTTGATGCAAAAGTAACCAGTAATACAATGTTAGTGCAACAATTTTCATGGTGTGATGAGAAAAAGAGCAAATGACAAACTGAATCACCCGTAACCAATTTTCTCCTCTTTGTAGCAAGGGAGTAAATTGACTCAGAAGTGAATGTTCCTTCTGACAGTGACAACATCTACGTGCATAATATTCCCAACAGCCTGGAGTCCAGGCATTCTGTATGAAAAGCATTTAGACAACAACAGCCACCTAGATTTTTAGAAGAAAATACTGACATCTCATCTCAAAGTTTCTTTTCTTTAATTGTGTTCATTGATGCCAAGAGAAAGGAAGTGGCCTCAGCACATTCTCCAGGCTGTTTAGTGATAGGAGTAATTTAAAGCAATGGAAAGATAAACTAATAATGTGGGTTGTTAGTCTTAAACATTTTTTAAAGTTGATTTGCTACATATTCAGTTTCATTTTTTTTTATTGCAGGACCTTAGAAATCAACTAGAGAAATTACATGGTGAAATGACTGAGAAAGAAAAAGCAGTTGAACACCATTACAATATTCTTTTGAGTGAAAGCAATCAGAAGCTGCAGAGCCAAGAGCTTGTTATCAGGCGGCTGACAGACAGTGTCAATCACAAGGATCTGCTGCTTGAGGTGGGTTGGAAATGAAAAATGGAAAGTTATCATTTGATTTTGTATGGGAAATTATTACAAAATGGCGTTTGTATTTGCAGTAACTGTTGATTTTGCTGATAATCCTTCCCTTTTTATAATACTGTATTTGCAGAACAGACATATAATTATATAGAGTGTGTGGCATTCACGGGATTTCTCAGGGTTCTTTGAAGCATGTGGACAGAGGGGGAAGGAAACTTTGCTGATGCTTGTGTAGAATTTTCACTGTTGGGGTAAAAAGCTCTGAAGTGCCTATGATTTTCAGTTTATTGTGCAGAAACTGAAAGTTGAGGAATAGGTAGAGATATTGAGATATTTTATCTTCTTTTGTTGGAGCCCAAATGACCTATGTGAGGTTCCTGCCTAAATGGTAACAGACCCTGCTCAGTTTTTTTTACAGCTGGAGATACAACCCTGAAAAGTACTGATGGTATTCAGCCAGCAAAAAGTTGAGGTTGCTCTGCACCTGGAGACCAAGGTGTATGCCTTGAGTTATTTTTTAATACTTCAAAAATTGGACAAAACTTCTGTGTTGTCTTTCTTTGTTTCCAGTATCTTAAATTTAGCTCTTTTTGTAATGTGTGTAAATAATATGTGCCAGGTCATCCTTGGCACAATATTCTGAATTTTGTTTGGTTTTCTATTCTGCAATTTAAAACTGGAGTAAATTTTTAAAACTGGTTTTCTTTTGTTAGAAACTTGATGGAACAGTTAAAGAAAAGGATGAAGAATTGCAGGAGCTCCTGAATAAGTACAAGAACCTTCTAAGAGCTAATGAAGAACTTGAGCTGAAAAACGAGGGCCTAGTAAAGGAAAAATGTGCTGCACAGTCTCAACAGTCAATTATCAAGATAGTCAGAGAGTTAGAGGTGAGTTCTTCATAACTGATCATTTGCAAATAAATACCTTGACTTCAAATTGAAGAGAATTTTCACTTTGGCTTCAAACTGTGGACTCCTATGTTGTAATTCACCATGTATTGTACTCTGATGAGTTTGTTTGGCATCACTAAGCTCTGAACTCTCAGAAAGCTTGTAAAAGGTTTTACTTGCCATAAAGAGGTGGAGTTTCTTGGTGGTTAAGTCAGACAATATTTCCCTGAGTGGGATGATATCTGGGTTTCTGAAGAGAGCTACAGAGGAAGGTTTATATACTTCTGATAGATAAGGGGAAAGATTGCACACAGCCAGTGACCACAGGAGATAAATGGAGTGTGAGGATAAATACAGGTAGAAGTGAAAATATGTCTAGGGCAGGAAGAAACCTGCTTTAAAGCCAAGAAGAAAGGAAATAGTACAGAAAAAAAAATATGTATTTATGTAGCCATTGTATTTAATGAAATAAAATGAATAAACTTGTTAGTAACTGAAATCAGAGGTGAAAATTCCAAGTCTTAAAATGTAGAGTTAGTTCCTTCACCCCAGCAAAAAAAAAAAGTCAGGTACTGGTGAATTTTTGCACTTTCTGACTCCATCAGTGCATTATTGTATACAAACTAGTGAACAAATAACCTGCTTTTGAGGTTACGTTTCTTGTCTTTCTTGTGTTGTTTGCAGCCTGGTGTGTTAAGGTTTCTAAAAGCATCAGGCAAGGTAAAAAGAATTCAACTAGTATGTTGTGATGGTGGAGAAAGCTTTTTCATTTCTTCAATAATATGTTGGTCATTAGTGAGATTTTCTGAAGGGAGTTCAAACTGGAATGAGCCAATGGCAAAGGAAATGTAAGTGCAGTGACTTGGGTTACATTCTGAATATGCTGGTGATGAAATGATTAATGTGATGGGCACTATTATTAAACATGGGAGAGAAAGCACATGTTGAGTCACAGGGTTTAGGACAAGCTCAGAGGAAGGGAACTGCAGCCCTGTTTGCCCAGGTACCAGTGGGGCTGCATCCCAGTGTATGTGAATGTACAGGCAGAAAATAGAGGCTGGGAAAGGTACATTCCACCTCTGTAAAACAAACTGCAGCACATGCACGTAACCTCTGTCACAAAGGGACCTAAAAGTGATGGAAAATCATGCAGAATTAATGAAAATCAAAGAGTGAGTTCCCTCTGTACACCTCACTTTCAGTTCAGGTGTGTAACCAGGGGTGAGAGCAGTGGTGGGTGAAGCTGTGCATGGCAATCACCCCGACCCACCTCCTAATCATGGCCCATTCTCTGCTGCTGGTTCGCTCTGTGCCTGTGAACAATGGCTAATCACAGCCCATTGTCCTCCCAGCTCACCCTCAGTGTCACATATCTGCTGTAAGAACCCACTGTGGCATATTAATCATCAGTTTTTGGGCATGGGTTATCCAGGGCTCTGCTCTCATTGGCTGCCTGGGACTCTTGGATGGCTTTATGGTGCTGCACCACCTCCCACCAAACCCAGAGCTGCATCCTCCCCACCAGAAGGAACAGAAACCAACCTCTTCCAGCCTTGCTCATCTTTCAGGTTGAAGAAGCTGAACTGAGAGATGCAGAACTTTCTCTCTTTCATCGTATCTTTGTACTCTGTTTTAATGTAATGGTAAATTTTAAAGCAACCAACATCCAGAGCTCTGCTGGGTGCCTTGGCCAGGCCAGGGAAGGTAAAGGACAGTTTCTAATTTTGCAGTTTGGATTCTTGCGCCACTTTATGGGCTGGAGAGAGAGTGAGCCAGGGCATTGATAATTATAGAGGAGTCAGACAACTGCTGACTCTGGGGCCTCTGAAGTCTCAGAATTAAATACATTTTACAGCCAAGGAATTTAGAAGTTAGAAGAAGTTACCAAATTTTGGTACTGATGGATGGATCAATAAGGAGGTGTAGGTTGTGGCCTTCTCTCAGTCATTCATCCTCTAACCTTCAGAGATTATGAAATGATCCTGAGGGTTGTTGGAAGTAAGAGAATTTTCAGTGAGGTCACCGGATATTCTTATGACTTTGCCAGTAAGTTATTTATTGTGGAGGTATAAACCTTTTACTTTCATTGCTTACAATCTGAGAAACCTTTAATGAAAATAAGTTATGTTTTCCACCAGTGCTGCTTAGCAATAGTATTTCAGACTTAAATATAGACTTTAATGTATTAGATTGCCTCCTTTCATGGGAGTATAAATCTTTCACTGCAATATGGTCCTGGATGTCTTGCAGCTATCTCCTCTAACACATTTTCCCTCACACCATGTGTCAAGAGGTTTAATGTTTCATTAACTCCCACAGCATTACAGTCTATTTAAGTTACAGAGCTGCCTTATGTTTTGTGTACCGTTGGGGAGTTGATTGAAATAATTCACTCCTACTCGTTATTTAGAAATGACAGTGATAATGTACAAAAAAAAAAGGATGTTCATGCTGTGTCTTCTCATCCTTATTATTCCTGGAAGATTCTGAAAAATCAGGAACACTTCTTTGTGATTTTGCTAACCTTTACCTAGCTGGTTGAATTTAGAATGTCATAATTTGTGTATAGTCTGTGACATTTGGAATTAACGAGCATCTCCTGTCTCCTGTTATGCAGGAAAAGAGTTGGGGGGGGATTTCATGAGTTTACTGAGATTTTGGTACAGATGTAGAACTCAATTAACATGTAAATTCTTAGAAGAGCAGGAAACTGGAGCAGAGTTGTGTGTTTAGCACTGCTTTGTTCATGCAGCAGTCACAGACCCCGAACGGTGGTGACAACCGGTACCTAATTTGTGCCCCACAACTCTGCAGAGTGACACTGCTTTGCCAGGGCTTCAGAAAGAGCTTTTAATTAGGATATAGCTCTGTATGTCTTCAGTAATAATTGCAAGGCTTGTATCAGACATATGGGAGAGTTCACTAGAACTTTACACAGGCTGCCAACCGACTAAATTGAGTCAGAAGATTTATTTTTTCCTGTTGCTTTCTACATCATTGATCAGCATTTGTGATCAAACTTTTCCAAGTTAAATTGCAACCCGTGTGTTTTATGTTTAGTGACTGTTCTTGAAAGGCTGAGGTTCCAGACATTGATAAGGCTTCTTAATCCAGGCTGCAAGATGTACTTTTTAACATTTTTTTCATGAGATTTTTTTGTTAATGGCCTCTGGATCACCCACCTCCATCTGTTTGCCTTTGTGTTCCTCAGTCAGCAGAAGCCGTTGCTGTGAGCTCCTCCTCTGCTCATTTAGATAATAAACTCGATATGAATCTCAGTATTTTGCACTTGTATTTAATGTATAAATTGCACTAAAACCTGGAAACATTTATTAGAATACAGGTGCCTTTAGATGGCAGCTGCACACGGTGCCTGTGTCCAAAGGCAAGGTCACTTCTTCAAAGACTCTGTAGCCTTGGTAGAAGCTGCAGCAGGACCTGCCAGGCACGTTACCTGAGCAGGAGTCATTTAAGCAAAACTTGATTACACTTGCAAAATATTATTGAACATATTTGCAAGCATACAGTGAAGTACGAGTGTAAATAATTAAAAGTAAACACCAGTTGTCCTTGCTTTTGTACTGTTTGCCTTTGCAGAACACTGAATTTTTCAAATTAACAGTCTTTGCATCGTTAGTGTGAATTAACAAGATTCTACTATAGCTGAATTTGTTTTTGTTGCAATGCCTTCCTTAGGAATTGCATTTGAAGTAATAACAGCTGCTTAAAACTCCTGGGTGCAGGTTTGTTCCTTGTTAATGATCTGTTCACTAATGATTTAGTATGTCTTAAGAGTTCCCTTAGCTGAAATTCCCCCTTAGCTGTGGTGCCTTTTTTGTTCTTCCTTTCAGTTTTCAGTTGAAAAAGATAACTGAGAGAGGCAACAATTTTTAAACAAAGGCAGAATTTCTGCCTGATATTAATACATCTAAATTTGCTACAGCCATTCCAGTATTTTCTCTTTGGAGATGGCTGATATCTTAGATACTTTTATGTAGTAAGTGCAAGCAAATAGTCCTTTAAATAGCTGCATTTTTTTCTTCCTCCTGAAGAATTGGCTGTGTGGTTGTTTTGGATTAAAAAATTCTGGGGAAATTAGGAGATCCTTACTGAGAATTTACCCTAAGAGTCTGGGTTTATTCTTAAAATAATATCCTTTCTGTGAGCAAGACTGCAGGTAAATCATGTTCTTTGCTTTGGACAAGTGAAGCAGCAGCTTGTGGTGACCCAGCTGAGTGTGCAGAGTGTGACTCTCGTTGTGGCTGACACATTCAGCCTTTAGTTGGGGCTCAACACACTCCTTTTCTATTTTTTTGGTTCAGAAATGGAACAAAATTTGCAGGAACTTCTCACCCCCAAAAAAGCCAGTTTTATCCAGAACAGAGAGAGGATTTGTTCTAAAATGTGTTCTTGCAGCTTGGGGTTGTCTGCTTTCCCTTCCCTCCCTTCCCCTCTGGAATAGCTGCCTGCTGGGTTGTTGGAACTTTGGGAGTGAGGATGCTTGGATTGGGATGGGGGGAAGCTTCCTGGCTGTGAGAAAAATGATGAATCACTGTCTAGTTCTGTGACTCACTTAAGGTAGGTAAATAGTGTTACAATACAAACTTAAAAATTCCATTGCGAGTTCAGGATGTTCTTGTTTTAATTTAGGAAAATAAAGAAGCTGAATATGAAAAGCTGATCCTTGCTTTAAGGAAAGAACAAAATATTTATTCTACCCTAGTGAAGACATTCAAAGAATCAGATAGGTGAGTACTTCTGGTTTGGGGGATAATTAAATTCAAAGGGCAGAAGTCAGAAGTTGGGAGAAGAATGTGCAGCTTGACTGGAGATCAGTTTGTACTGGCCAGTTGTTCCTAGGGCAGAAGCTCCCAGCAATAGTCTCCCTAAAAGAGAAATATTTTTGTAAGCAAGGTTCTGTTATCTAAATTACTTAAATATTTCTGAAAATATTTGGATTGGAATCTCAAATGACCCAGATTTCCATTTAGGTACCAAGGTAAACAGCTGGGCTTTCAGCAGTTACGTGTTATGTGTTGAAATGCAGGGAAAAAGTTGAATTACAGTGAACTTGTGGATGCTGGACAAATGGCCATAGTTTACTTCTGAAATACAGATAATGCTTATCTTAAAAATGACACTTTGAGAGTTTTGATGAGAATATAAACATGTAAGATTTTGGAAAAGGTTAAACAAAACAGAATAATTGAAGTTTACATATACACTTTCAATGTAAAGCAGTGAGAAGCAGGGCAGGAGGAAGTGGTTTTAACCTTTTAAAATCAAAGAACACAACATTATAGAAAGAAATCTCTGGCCTACTTTGTATCCTGTGATTGCTTGGTAGTTGAGGAGGAGATGTTATGATGAAATAAAAAAAATTCTTAGCCTTAAGGGTAAAAGAAATACTTTATAAAAATTTTACTGTTGCTGGTATAATTACAAATACCTTAATTAGGTATTGACAGCATTTGAGAGCCAGCTCCTCACTCCTCCTGCCTGAAGGTGTTATCTTATACCTGCCAGCCTTGGGGGAACGTGTGTTTGCATTTTGCAGTTGGTTTATAGACCACTGTGGTTTGGAAACCCTGAAAGGAGTAGCACTAGAGTAGATGAGATCTGCATGTGAAATAAGCACATTAACAGCTGTGCCAGCTTGGGCTTGGCCACAGCTCAGAACCTGTTCTAGAGACTAGAATTTTGTTAAATTAAAAGTAGTCAAATGATGGGGATTATTTCTTATTTCATATGAAGAGTCATGGTCTCTGTGTAAGGTGGTTGCCAACAGTCTACAGTAACAACAGCAAAGGAACATGGCTCTGAAATGAGCTTTTCTTAGACTGTCTTTCAAATAAGGAAACTTGTATGTGTAATCTTAGGGTCATAGGACTTGTGCAATGAACTTCTGGAGGATCAGCTCATCAGTTCTGGGTTCCTGATGTGCAGTGTGGGCTGCACAGAGCAGGGGGTGTCCTGCAGCGACTGCAGAGGATGCACAAAGCTGGGACTTGGGGACTGGTCCTGCTTCTGCCCCTCGCAGTTTTGGAGGCTGAGCTGTGCCTTAAATCTCATCAAGGAAGACTTGAGCACCCAAAGTTCTTGGAAATGGATAAACAAGCCCTGCAGATACACAGATGAGGAAGCTGAATTTAATTGCCATCAGCAGCGATGTGGATTTTAGGCAAACATCTGTTTTCTTGCTGACATATCTTCTTTTAGGCATTATTTATTTTAAGCAACCTTGGTGGTTATTTTTCAAAATAAGGTGTGGGATGTCAGAACCAAGACATTCCCTGTCTCTCCAAGTGGGGAATCAATGCTTTTTTCTTATAAAACCTTTACCTCATGAAAAGGAGAAAATGTGCTTGCCTGGCTTCTAATAATGTGTTAGTTTGTTTTTATTCTTAATTTTTTTGCTGAGCTTTTAAGAGAGGTCTCTCTTCAAAGAAGCTCTTGTGCGAGGGAGAATTGGTTAAAGCAGTAGTTTCTCATGCAGGAAACCCTGACAACAGCACACTTGTCAGGAGACAGACTGAGAGTCTTTTC
This sequence comes from Myrmophylax atrothorax, assembly GCA_026770055.1. Classification (NCBI taxonomy): domain Eukaryota; kingdom Metazoa; phylum Chordata; class Aves; order Passeriformes; family Thamnophilidae; genus Myrmophylax; species Myrmophylax atrothorax. The sequence continues at coordinate 4,969,596 of JAOXXN010000220.1, read as the reverse complement.
ATACATGCAGCCTTTTAATTAATGTGCTTCTACAGTACACTGTTATTCTCATGCAAGTATGATGTGCTCTCTGTTCCTATATAGTCTCCTGTAAGATGGATTTAAATTTTTTAAAGATTCCTGAATTCTCTGACATTTAGTGCAGTGGATTGGAAATTCTGCAGCAGCTTCATTTATTTTAAAACACTTTGTGAAGCAAATGTGAAAATAAATAATATGATGAGTTCAGTAACACTTGGTTACTTATTTTTTATTAAATCCCATTTATTTCATTTTAGTTCAATTTCAGGCTGTTTTTTTCAGTACTTAAGTGTTTTTGCAGATTGATCAGAACTGTCTTGATGTAGTTCCAAGGTGTGGGGAAGATTTAGAAAGGGACAGCTCCAGGTGCTGACACCATGAGACCTGAGGGGCTGATGCTGAAGAGCTTCAGTGGCAAAGCTGCTTAAAGAATTAGTTCACCTTGACAAATTAAAAATTGTAAGTTTTGACATTTATGCCC
>JAOXXN010000220.1:4942362-4959191 GCA_026770055.1 Myrmophylax atrothorax | reverse complement strand
CAGAGCCATTTTAGTCTATCATGCAATTAAGTAATTAGGAAACATACTATCAGTAGAAATCCTTAAGAAAAACCCATTGCAAGAAAGAAACTCTTCAAAATTACTGATACATGGAGCTTTACTGCAGGGACTGAGTGTTTCCAGGATGGGGTCTAGCAGAGTTAAAGGGATCAGGTGGTATTTTTCTTTAAAAACCCAAAATACCTGAGAGCACAGGCCAGGGAAAGATGATGTGGAGAGGGCAACATTTTACTGCTCTAAAAATTCTGTGGGCAGGGATCTGAGGATGGAGGAACTGGAATTACAGTGATTTTTGCAGTGATAATTTTGCATGGATGTTACTGTACACTTGGTGCCCTTTGCCATTTCCCCTGAACTGCCTGGACAGAGGTTTGCTCTCTGTCTGTGGCTCAGGGAGTTGGGGCCCATGTCCTGCAGTTCACTAACAGGTTACTCCAATGCAACCACTTACAGAACTGTCCTGAGATGAACCATTTTATAAGTACTTGGGTCACTTTCAATGCAAGAAAAATTACTTGTGTACCAAAATCTGTGTAAGCCCTGGTGCAACCAATGTTTTTCAAGTGTGTGTGTGTGTTACACTCTGATTTGATCCATTCCCAGCTGAAATGCTCATTTCCATTGGAACTGGCCAATCCCAGACAAGAAACGGCTCTATAGAAAAACCACATGCCCTGACTAATTTCCCCCAATTTCATGCTTCTACCACTTAATCTCCTGGCTGACAACTGCATTACAGCCTTGATGGGAATCATTCTCATTTCCCTTTCCCAGTTCTCTCCACTGCAATGACTGTGTACAGTAATATGTAACTTTTCCAGTGCCTTTCAGTGCTGTTCCTACCCTGTCCATAGTGGTTTCTGGTGATGGGAATGACCTTCCCTATAAACTGTGCTAAGCAATGCTGGGAGCACAATATCCCATGGAGCTACACAAGTCAGCTCCTGGTTTCTGTGTTCACCATCCTGCACTTGGCTTTGCTCCAGCAATTCTGTATTTTTACATTGCTATTTAAAACTCTCCCAACAGGCATAAATGGTCTTAGTTGTCACAGCAGTAGTTAGTGGTGAGTAATGAGGAGGTACTACTCCTTTACAAGATGAACAAATGACATTGTTTATTTTGCTAACTTTATTTAAAAGTCTGCTAACGAGTGATTCCAGCACCATCATCCTTACCACTCCAGTGTGTAATTTTTCCTGTGTTCCAGGATAAATGACCAGATTGACGGGTGATGAGCCTGTACTTTGCATAACTGAATTCTCACTAAGGACATTAGATGCCAGAGAAAAAGCCTATTTAGCTTCTACCATTTCAAATGCTAAACTATACAAATGCAGTTGTTTAAAAGGCTGGTTTATATGTTTAATGGCACAAACAGGTCTCTACTGGACACACAAAATTATCTGTAGAATTTGAGAGCTTGCTTATGCTCTAAATGCCTCTGATTTGATTTTAGTCTCTCTCAAACATTGCTTTCCAAACTGTTGTCCATGAACCACTAGTTATCTGTGGGGCAGTTTGGTGGTCTGTGGTGAGCTGGTTTTGCAGGTTTTTGGCTGCTTTCTCAGTTTTCATCTTCCCTGGTACAATAGAAATACATGAAGGGATGGATTTTCGGAAAAACTCACCATCAGGGCCTGGCATTGGACTTGTATGATCCTTGTGGGTCCCTTCCAGTTCAGGATATTCTATGATTCCATGATCTGGAGTCTCCTGTGGTTTTGGTAGGAATTCATTTTTGAGGTAGAGAGTAAACTTTTTTGAAAATTCATTTGTATTTCTTATATTTCTGTGTTATGTAAGCAATTAGTTGGATTACCAGAGGTTAAGGTCTATTCATGAATGGGACAGTAGATCATAAATGGCCATAAATAAGGGGAAAGCACTGATGAGGTAATTTATGATATAATTCCAGCTGTGAGAAGGTTTCAAAAACTCTGTTAGTAATTCATTAATGAGCAAAATGGAATCTCCTGAGAGTTTCAAATGTGTCACGACATAGCAGAAGAGTTTCTTAGAAGGTATTTTTGTTTGCTTAAATAAAAATCGAAATTCATGGCTTTTCTTTCCTCTTTCCTGAGTGCAGCAGACAAGAACAAATGAAAATTGTAAATGAACTGTTAGATCATCTGAACACGACGGAGGAAGAATGTTCAAGTCGAGATATAGAGAAAAAGGATGAAAAAGATCTTAAGCAAATGATTATTCAACTAAGAGCTGAACTCAAACATTTCAAGCAGGTCACTAAATTCTTAAAGCAGCAAGTAGAACTGAAATCAACTTTTGATGGGAAAGAGCAGCTTTACCCAGATGCAGTGCCACAGATTAATAAGGATATTCAGTTGTTGAAAGTGGAATTGAAAGATGCAGCTACACAAACAATGACTTTAGAGAGTAATGTCATGAGATTCAAACATGAAGGCAAAAAAGGAGCCTCAGAAGAAAAGTCAAAACATTCAAGATTAAATGCAGAAAGAGAACATCAGCAAGAAAATGTGTATAAGAAGGGTGAACAGCATGAAAGACTTTTTTTTGCAAGAACAAATGAAGTAAGTTTATTCTCTTTCCGGTACTTAGGGAATAGATGTATAAAAGGGAAAAATATGTTTCATTTCTAATATTAAATCTTGCTTTTGTGTAATTTTTAATATTAGGAAAAGAGATGTAAGCCAAGTATAGTTTAGATAATTGTTCTTAATGTTCAGAGCTTTTCACAGCATCCTTCTGCGTGCTTTAGAACGTTAATTAATTGAATTTCAATCCTCACTGGGACCAGATACTGGTAAATATTACAGCTTTTGGAAAAAGAGTTTGTAGCATCATGGCCTGACTGGACTGCCTTGTGTTCCTGCAGAGATGTTCACAGCCTGCAGAACCCGAGCACTGGGAGCTGATAAAGTCCAAATGGCAAATGTGTTCTAGAAAATTCCAGACTCGCACCATGTCTGAGAGCAGGCTGGTGAGGAGTCAGTGCTGGACTTCCACAAACTCCAATCTTCATTTTAGGCTTCTATTAACACCTTACTGTGTCTTGCTTTTAGAGAAGCGTGTCCGGTAGTGCATTGTGGAACTGGGGTGCAGGTTGTCGTGTTGGTTTGGATCCTGAGAGTGCAAAATCTGTTCTGTCAGCACAGACAGGAAGGAGTTTTCAAGCCTTCTGTCTGCAGGCAGCCTGTGATCCCAAACAAAGAGGTGGGAAAACAGTGTCTGCTAAAGATTTCCCATGTATTGTTTCAGTAGCAGTGATAGAAGTGAAGTTGAAAACTCTTTGAAGATTTTGGCTCCTGCGGAGCAGACAAAGGAGAGCTTTGCTTTTGATTTTGTGCTCTGCTAAATAGGGAATGTTGTAGCACCTTCTGCAAAGAGTGGTTTCCATGACTTTAGTGATCAAGAGATTTATGTGAGGCAGCAATTAAGAACTGTTCATTTTTATTCTGGCTTGTTCCTTTTGGATACATTTTTCTCTAGCTGTGGCTGCCCCATCCCTGGAAGTGCCCAAGGCCAGGTTGGATGGGGCTTGGAGCAACCTGGGCTGGTGGAAGGTGTCCCTGCCCATGGCAGGGGGGCGAATGAGATGATCTTTAAGGTCCTTTCCAACCCAAACCATTCTACAATTCTTTCTGCACTTCTCTTTTTTTCTCAAGTTCCTGTTTTCCCTCAGTTTCAGTATATTCCTTTGATTCCTCTCTAATTTAATCAGTTGCAACCTCACTACAATCCCTGAACCAGTTGCTTTAAAAGCTTTTTTGTTTGGACTAATGCAGTGTGTCTTTAGCTCTGGAATGGCTTTTGTAAATAATGTGATGTAGCCAGCTTTGGGTAATCTGGGTGACATGTGTGTCTGTGCCATGTTATTAATGCAGTTTAGTTAGCAGGAAGTTCTGGATTTATATTTCAGCCTATGAATGATGTTGCATTCATGTGTGTACAAAAGGAATTGAGTATGGCATTAGGAAAATGGAACCTGCTTTTTATTATTTGAAATTGTGTAAAGACCATAATTGCTAAGAAGGGAATGTGGAAAGGTATTTCAGAGTACATTGGGTAGTGAAAGAAATTAGTGGACTCAGGACACTGGTAGAGCAAATGCACAGCAAAAAAGCACCCCTAAATCTATCTGAACGTGCCATTATTAATTTTTATTATTATTACCCACAATTCCATAATTTTCATCAAAACATAGCATGCTTTTATCTTTTTGGAGATAACACTATTTTCTGCTGCGTGGCTTAAACAAGGACCTATTTACTTTATGCAGGGTCTCCAAAAGGTGAGAGACTAAAATGTAGTGATTTCAGAAATTTAACTTCCCCCAACTCCAGTGAGGGATTGTCTGTTGCAGGAGGAACTGGGAATCCTGCAGAAGCAATTTATAGGGTGTATGGGTGAAGAAGCTGAGTTTGTTCATAAAGAATTTCTCTGTGGCAGGATAACTGTCCTCTGTGGCTGATGCAAAGCTGTATTGATTTTCTCAGAGTTATGAAAATAGGGCATCTTAGGTGGAATGAAAAGGAAAAAAGGAAAATAAGCTCAGGATTTTTTTAAAAATGAAGAGGATCCTCAACTTAAAAAAAAAAGGGGTTAAGGGAAACGGGTTTTAAGGTTAACTTAGATGTTTTATGTTCCTGTGCTGGCAGACATTTATGATATAAATGACAGTGGGAAGTAGCAGTTAGAGGGGTCAGTTCAGGTGAAAAGCTATTTTCCTAGGGCACAGACAAATTCAGAACTAACAAACAGACCTGCTGGTTAAAAGCCTTTGCTGGCCACTGCTGGATTTGCTGTCTTGGTTCCTGAGCTGGAAGGCAGTCACTGGGAGGCTGTGGGTGCATGAGCAGCTGGTACTTACAGAAAATTGTACAAGTAGAATGGGTTTTTTGCCTCTCTGAATGTTTGTTTTTCATGTAGCCAAGGATATTGCAGACTTATTTTCAAAACTAACCTGTCAGCTGACTGATCTTACAGAAAAGTTTTTAGTTTTCCCCAGAATGTTTGTTTATAGTTCCTGTACTTGACTGTTACAAGTGAGCTCCAACTGCCCATTTTATTCCATGCCTTTTTCAGGCTGACTCTTCTTCCCTGCCCAAGAGGTCCCGTTTGCCTGTGCCCTTAAAATCCTCCAGACCCTTAGGAAATGTGCCTTTGAACTCCTGGCTGCAGAAATCGGAGCCAGAACCACAGCGTCCAACCAGCCAGCCTTGTGGAGGTCTGAAAGCTTGTGAAGCACAAACCAAACCATTTCAGGCACAAACTAATGGAGTCTTACTGGAGGAGTCTGGAGCTGAGAAACTTGGAGAAGAGCCTGTCCAGGGAAGCACATCAGGGAGAGGTAAAAAATGAACAGACATGGTGATTGTGCTGCTTGGAATAGTGGCCTAAACCCACATCAGCTTCATATATCTACAGTGCTGCTTGACCTTATGGGGTTCTTGAGTAAGCAAATATGTACAGATCTTTAAAAACACCTGTTTGTTCCTCTTTGCCACTAAAATGTAAACCAGCTTTTTATGGAATGGAAAGTGCTGTGTACACATGGCATAAAGCCTGTAATAAATGAGTGATGCCCACATATGCACACATACATGTCAATGTTTAGGTAAATGAAAAACTTCCTTTATAGAATGCCAAGTTTAATGAAAACTGTCTGTAATGGAGATGAGAGTATAAAAATACTGTATTTGTTTAGGCTGCATAATTAAGTTTTTCCTATATTCCACTGATCAGTCAAGTCACCCCATGGTGGTGGGTTAATCTAAACTCAGTTGTTGACAAAGTGTCAGGATCAGCAAAGTATGACAAATTGTAAGGCAGAGAGCAGTGGGTATCAGAGGCAGATTTGGAGTGGTAAAACAATAAAAATGCACTTAGCAGTTAGATTAAAAACTGAGTAGAGATGTGAAGGATGGAGAGGGAGTGTCAATGTAAAAAATAAGATTCAGTCAAGTGGTGAGTGAGCCACTGTCAAACACAGAGTTTGCAGAGACTTTGTTGTCAATAATGTTATTGTGGTAAGGACAGATATGCTACAATTTATTGCAAATACTTAAGGTGATGGGATTGGAACAATTAATTCTGGTAGGTGCAAAATCCATGGAGAATTCTGAGAAGGGCAGTACTTGTGAATTGAATCCTGAGATGAATCAGAAGCTGCACTCCTGTGATTTCCTTTCCACACTGATTTCTTTCCCTTGGGTAACAGTTGTACTGGTAATTCCAAGACTTGCTGCAATGGGAAATTTTAGATTAGTTTATGATCAATGTTCATGCTGGAAAAACTTTGAAGCCTTTTCTCTAACCTTAACATAAACCATTTAAAAATGCACTAAAAATTGGTGAACTGTTACATTACAAAGGGAATGTGCAAATGTTTATCTTCATTTGTTAGTAGAAGCATTTACAATTCATTCTTAGTAGTTATAATTAGTTCAAGTATTTTAAAAGCACTGTTTCCTATGACCAACAAAGATTTTCCTGTTCCAAATTGTCAGAGAACCAGGTTGGGATTTGTGAGGTGGGGTTTTTTTGCTTTTTGTTTTGTGGTGTGGTTTGGTTGGTTGGTTTTTGCTTTGAGGCTTTTTTTAACTATCTCCACTTAATTTGTTTTCAGTCACTTACTGACTTGTGTTTTACCTTCCCCCACTGTTTGTCAGTTGACTTACTGCTCAAACTGGATAATAGTGAGATCCAGGTGGAGTTGCAAGGTGTTGATCCAGGTACAGGGGACAAGAATGGATATGTGGTGGACAAAAATCAGCAAAACTATCAAGGTAGAGAATTTTTATGGTACAGTATAAGAAAAAAGAAAATTTTAAAATCCTTGTTTCCTCTGAGTTGTACAAAATGGTAAATTGCTGCAGGTAATCATCTCCCTTGCTCTTACTTGTGGGTTTTAAATCTCATTTTCTTAGCCAGTATGGATTAATTGCTCCAAAGATCCAAGTGGTCTTTCAGGGTTGTGCTTTCATAATGGCCATAGGGATTTATGAGTCTGGTTTCCAGTAAAAATAATGAGTTGTATGCCTGACTCTGATCTCTGTTGCTAATGTCCTCACTTCTGAACTCTCCTCTGAATTAAATGTTTGTTACTTATTGCTTCTGCATCTAGTTCTGAACTATTGGATTGAGGCAACTGAATGATAGAATTTTGCTTATCTGAGTTATTTGAAGGCATTCAATTAGGTTGAAACCTAATGGAATCGTTTAATGAAAATATAAATAGGCTTAATAATGTGTGTTTCATGTTTCTGCATCATCCATTAGTCTTTCTTGGGAGGGCTTGAATAACCTGATTAACACGGTATAGAGTAGAGAGGGTATGGCCAAATCTGTGCTCCTTTGGTGTGCAGGGTCATGCTCCATGGGTGGCCACATATGCACAGAGAGCTTATTAGTTCTCATTTAATTAAAGGGGCACTGGTTCATTAAAACTACAGCCAGTGCTCTAATCTGAAATATTTCTCCCTTAATATGTGGTTTTATTTTCTCTGTTGGTTGTCTGGAATGTTTGCATGGGATCCGGATTTCAGAGTTTGAGTTCACCAAGTATTTGGGGTTTTTGACATCTGTGTTACTGCAGCAACCAACTGGTGGAGAAGGAGGAGAAGCTGTTGAATGATGTGTTGCATAGAGACACAAACCAGTTTGGGTAGGAAGGGACCTTAAAGATCCCATTTCAACCCCCTGCCAGGGGATACCTTCCACTCTCCCAGGTTGCTCCAAGCCCTGTCCAACCAGGCCTTGGACACTTCCAGGGATGGGGCAGCCACAGCTTCTCTTGGCAATGTTCATATTTCAGTATCACAGCTTCCTTTTTATTATTCTGGCTTTGAGGTTATATTTATTTTTATTCTTTTGTGCTTGAACTTGATTTAGGCCTTCATACAGAGCTGCTCCCCCTGAGATTTTGTACTGATTTAGAGCTTGAACCTGGGCATTCAAATTCTCCATGGAAACCAATCTGGAAGTATTAAGACCTCTGAAAGATCAATGAATGACTCCCAGAAGGGAAGTTCTAATTCATAGTGATCTTTTGCAGAACTAATAGAGGGGGGAAATTTAATTTAGTGGTAACTAGAAAGTAATCATTTTGCTAGCTACTTACACATACAGCCCTCAACATGCACACAAGTATAAACATGGATTATATGTAGGAATATATGACTTTTATTGGGCTGAATCTGGAGTGATTGCATTACTTAGGAATGGCAAAGTCACCTGAGGGATGTGATGTGCATGTCAAATGTGTGCCAGTAAAACCTTTAACACCAAACACTTTAATGGATTTTTTTAGAGCAACCTTTTAAAAAGAAGTTATTAAAGCTTCTTCTTCAAATTTTACTATTTTGTTGATAATCTTTTTAAAATTCTACTGACTTTATGCTCCAATTGCTTTTGTATAGATTTTTGAAGTGAAGAGAAGAAGAATATTTAATTAGGAGCTTTAGGAAAAACCGTGTAAAGTTCTTTGAAGTCTCGGTGCCTCATGTTTGAGGTTGTATCTTTGTGGCTGGAAGGGTCTGGGCTTCATTGGTGTCTCATTCAGGACAGCATATGGCAAAAGGAATTTCCAGTCTCTTGGGAAAAGAAAGTGGGTGTATTTTGACTATTGTTTATTTGAAAGGTGATAAGGGGTGAATTATTTAATTAATGAACAAATCAAAGAAAGAAGTCAAGAGTCTCAAACTAATATTGTATAGCTGGTAATTATCTTCATTTTTATTCTTACATTTTGGAATTAAATGAATTCATTCTGGTGCTGTTAAGAACTGAATGTCAGTTACAGAAATATTAATATTCACTCACAAACCTCCCATTTTTCAGAAATGCAAAATCATCACAACATTGGCAATGGGAATGTCCAGAGTTCCTTAAAAGAGATGGAAGGGGGGGTTTATCCCATGGGACATGAGGACAGTGACTCAGCCACGGCACGTTCGGGCTCCAAGTGCCCTCATTCCTGCAAGGGGAGTGGAACAAGTGCAGATGCAGTCGATGACTGTGAAGCCACAGATGGTACAGAAGAACTGAAACAAAGAATTAAGAATATGGAGTCTGAGCTTGAAAAGTACAAACTGTTCCTGGTTCAGTTGCAGAGCTCTGACCATCCTGTGTTCAGTGGTGTTCCTGGTGAGGTTGTGAGGGATGCAGCCTTGCCCGTGGAAGGGTTTGGAGCACAAGTGCCAGGCACAGCTGGGCAAGAAATCAAAGCATGTTCTGGTGTCCATCAGCTGGATTATGAGATCCACGCTGAAAATGGGAACTCGGAGTCTTCAAAAGCAGCTGATACATGGGCAGCACAAAACCTTAAGGAGCTACTCTTGGAAAATGAGGCAGAACTTGAGAAAGAGCAAGTTGCAAATATGCATCTTGATGAAGGGTATCATCTTCAGAAGAAACTGGGAGAAACATCACCATCCAAGTGAGTAAACCTGTGGCTGTTTCAGGTTCTATTTTATAGACAGCAATAGCAAATAGCATAGGAACATAATATGAAGATAATTTTATTCACATGGGAGTGTGTAATAGTAAAGGCTAAATTTCACCCACATTACCATCAATTAACTGAAATGTTTAGTTAAACAACACCTTGAATTACAAAACATTTCTCTACCACAGAACTGCTTTTGATAAGTTCATGTCATCACCTGTGCCCATCCTGTGCCACACACCTTTGTCTCTGCCCACACCTCAGTCCACAAGTCTCTTTGCTGAGAGACACCCAGTTTTGCATCACTCAGGGTTTTTTAAGGTGACAGGTGTAGGAAAATGGAACATCCCATTTAAGACAGAAATGTTTCTGTGGGCAATTGGCTGGCACACCCCTGCTGGCACTTCTGCTCCTGTGACCAGACTTGATGTGTAAAATAAGACATTTACGCTCCAGTTCCCATTCATTTTGCAGTTGAGGGCCATAATGCCTTCCTGGGAAGGATGGGAGCCTGGATATATATAGCAATTAATGAATGAAATGTTACAGCATAAGCTCATAAGCTGGAAAATCATTTATGGGAGGCTGGAAAGTATCACTCTTGTGATAAGACTGGGGGCAGCATTTTGGCTACACATGTACAAATCACAGACATGGAATGGGGGCTCATAAGAGTGAACCTTTTGTAACATCCACCCCACTTTTTCCCTCTTTTAGTATTGTTACTGTCCTGAGGGCCTGTAGAATGCCAGGAAGTGTAACAAAGAGAGGGATTCAGCCTTGTGGCTTTCTTCCAAATGCTTGAGTAGAAATACTTTGAGACACTGAGCAACCATCTACATGGACTGTTGTATCTCTGGGCCTTACTGCTGTAAAATACAATTGTGTTACATAGTCCATATAAATTTACATGCCTTGAAAATATACCTCATCCATTTTACAAAGGAAGTTCTAACTGTAAATTAAGCAATGAGACAGTATGGATCACTGTGAGGTTTTTATGGCCACTGACTAGGACAACATCATGAGTCACCAGTGACAGACCCAAAAATGAATTATTTTATATACAAGTGACAATAAAAATTCCATAACAATGCAGACCATCAGAGATTTTGGTTGATCCCTGCATCTTTTCAGATCCTCTCTATTTTTCTCTCCACTAATGTATAATTCTGTAGAAAGAGCTCTACTTGTGGTACAGACAGTGGCAGTAAAAAGGGGATGTCTATATTTGCAAGTGTAAATTCAATGAATAAATTCAGTTGAGTTGAAATTTATATCCTGGATTGTGGATTGCAGGAGTTTGGACCCTACAGTTGTTGTTGTCATGGTCATGTTTCTGGTAATAAACATACAGAACAAACATGTACAGAATTTTCAAACTGGGTGAAACCATCAGTTCACAAAGTCCATAATTGTGCTTTTGCAAGGAAATACATAGAATTTCAGAAAGGACAGCTCTGTTCTTCCATAGTGAATTAAGAGAAAACCCACAAAGCACCAAAGAAACCCACCCTGAAAAAACCCAACAACATGCAGTCAGGAAAAATAGGTCTGTTATTAAAAATTCTTTTTGTGTATTCACTCTTATTTATCTTGATTTGGCACCTTTGCTGCCATCCAGGTTCTTTCCAACCAGACCATTGAGTCATTCCCTTAGTTTTGGCCCATCTTTAAATGAAGCAGTTAAGTGAAGGAGAATAACCCACAAGTTAAGCCCATAAATACCAAACTCAACAATTAGAGACAATACATCTCTCATTGAGGCTGTAAAAGCATTTTAAAAGCAAATTGAGTCCATAAAATTATAATTTAGGAATATAAGTTTAATTCTCTTTTTATTTATATTTAAATGCCGTTTATGGTCAGGAAATTGCTTTACAGATGATTTCATTTTCGCAGATATGATTCATTAGTTCATTCACAAGCTCGAGAACTCTCCTTCCAATGCCAACAAATCAAAGAGATCCGCTGTGGCTGTGTCACTTACCATCAGCACCTGACAAGGCTGGTTAAAGCCTTTGAGGAGCTGCTTCAAGCCAGTGATGTTGATTATTATGTTGCTGAAGGATTCCGGGAGCAGCTGAATCAAAGTGTGCTGTTGTTTGAGAAGCTGGAAATGAAGTTCCTCTATGGTGAGTAGCAAAATTTTGTGCTTATTGTCACATTTTTGCTTTTTAGTGGAGGGGAAGCCTTGCTCTTGGTTGCTTTAAGATGGTTTATAGGGAGAACTGTCTAGGAAGGTAGTTGTGCTCCAACAAGAATCATGGAGTCATTAGGGTTGGAAGGTGCTCTGGAGATCATCCAGTCCAACCCCCAGCCCAGGCAGGGTGACACAGGAACATGTCCAGGTGGGTTTGGAATGTCTTCAGTGGGAGACTCCACACCCTCCCTGGGCAGCTGTTCCAGAGCTCTGCCACCCTCCATGGAAAGTTCTTCCCCATCTTGAGGTGGAACTTCTTGTGTTTTAGGTTGTGGCCATTACTCCATGACTGGATTTTGTTAGTTGTACTCTTTATTGACACCTGCTGTTTGAAGTTGTTTATCTTAACACAAGCATCTATTAACTGTCCAAAATATAGTGGTTATAATTAGTTTGCTAAAAATTTTGTTACCTGTAGCTTCAGGATTTCCTTTTCCAAGAGACAGCCCAGCTGACTCTGTTGGAGACACTTGGGGACATGGTTAGTGCTGGGCTTGGCAGTGCTGGGGTAACTGTTGGACTCAACGGTCTGAGAGGTCTTTTTCAACCTACATTATTCCATGATTTTCCTAAGGGACCTTAATCTTGCTGCCTGGTAGTCTGGCTGGTTAGGAAGTTGCACATCGTCTTTCATAACAAATAGCTAAAATGCAACCATGTTTGGGAGAATGAGCCTCAAAATTGACATTGGTTACCTGAAGGAAGATTATATCCTGCATTTTACCTTTAGTCTGTAGCTTGAAGAAAGTTAGCAGGAGAGTGATGGAAAAGGGATGTTATCATGAGTAATTCAGCAAGAAAAACCTTTTCCTGGCGTCACAAGTGTTGCTCTTGCTGACCCAAACAACCAGCAGTACTTCCACTGATGTCAGCTGCAAAACTGACATCTTCAGCAAAACACTTGAGGCACCTGAAATAGGGCCCCTGACCCCCACATCCTCCTGGAATTGCCTCTGGAAGATGACTTTGTTCAGCCCCATTCAGGGCCACCATACCATGGTCTGTGCTCTGCCTTTCATTAAAGATCTCAGCAGCATGTTGCAGTTTTGATTGCTCATATAAAGCAGCTGTATATGAGGAAAAGGTATTACAGCCAGTGTGTCATAACAGGGTAATAAAAGATTGAGTGTATTCAACGATTTCCGTGGCTACAGATTCCTTGCATTACAAATGAGAAGTCTGTAGTGAATAAACATTAAATGCCTTTAAGCCAACAGATGGTATCCTATATACTATGAAAAGTCTCTGACAACCGAGACAATTCAATATATCTAACACAATGGTGTTGCATTGAATCACACATTAAAATAAAATGATGTTTGTAGGGTTGTAAAGAACATCCAGTGTACTAAGAATTGACTGTAAAGAAGCAGCATAAACAACCGTCTGTCTCTGCATTTCCAATCCTGACCTTCAGTTCATTCCCCTGAAATTTCAGCTGTGCAACTCTTCCCTGCCACTTTTGCTTAATTGCACAAAAATTTCAAAGTCTGGGAAGCCAAGGTGACACCATGAAACTCTTACTTCCTTATTCAAATCAGTGTCTTGAGTCCAGGTCTCTTGCACTGAATTGTGTTCCCCTTTATTAAGAATAACTGGTTAACATGACTCTGGGTGGACAAAATCCAAGTGCCTTGGAATTGTTTTTATATAATTTTATTTATGTAATTTTTTACTGAAACATTTACCCTTAATCCCTTTGCATACAGGATAATTATTTCACATCTGTAGGCTAACTAATACACCAGGGCTGTAAAATCTGGCACCTCTGGTCCCTAATAATTTTTTTTTGAGCTCCAGAGCAAGATATTGCTTTGTTGCTGAGCTGTAAATAGTTTTACTCAAGTACAACGTTTGGCATTAATACACAATGTGTTAATATCTGTTGACTTCTCTTAATTTCTCATTAATTTGCCATTCTGTATTTAAATAGAGTAAGATGGAGGAGAAAAAAATTGTAATTCTCAGTATGTGTGTTTAATCAACTGTTTCTGCTTTGCAGGAGAATCAATAGGAACAGAAGTTACTATACTTTATGAATTAGCTCAAAGGTAAGGGTGCAACTGAATGTTTAGCAAATATAGGGTTCTTTCCTAGGTTGACAAGGATGCTCCATGTTTTGTAGCACAACTTCCATTGTTTTGGTTTTTGGCAGGGCTTTGCTTATTAATATCCGTTTTGTTAATAAAATATCCATCGAAAACAAACTAAGGCTTTTTTCCCCACTTCTCATCAAGAAGCTGAGGTGAAAGAGAAGCATCATGCTGCCAGGATTGTTCCTGTGATGAACAAACAAAACATGTGCCATGGTCCACCGTGGTGAATGTTCCCACGTTGTCCTGGTTGCCAGGAGGGACAGTGAGCTCCCCGTGTGTCCCTGTGACCCTGGGGCTGGCTCAGGTCTCTGAAGGGCAGCTCTGCTGAGGTGCATTCTCAAAGCTCCCTTATGCTGAAGGTGGAGAGAGCAGGTGTCGTTGTGCTGCATGTGTTGGTTTTATGCCAGCCTGGGATTCTTTGCTGCAGAAACCCTCAGCTGCCTGTTCAAGGCAACTTGAGGTCCCCTAAACACAGAGGTGTATACCTGGTGCTGGAAAATACAAAGTAGGCTGGAGGTCCAGTGATTATTCCTGCTGACTTCTGTGAGCTCTGAATTTCAGTCTTGATACAACCTCTGATGTGTAGTGGTTTGTCACATCCTGGCTCATAAACTCACTTGCTTTACCTGTAAATTTGACACTGTGCCCTCTGTCTGCGCTTCCAAAGTCATCAACCAATGTTTTATATTTTAAACCGTTTTGTTTGGCACAAAAGGGATAACGAGAAGAACGCCACGATGTACCAGCAGCTGCAGGAGGAGTCCCCTGGACCATCTGCTCTTCATAGCTTGTCTGACCTTGATTTATCAGAGAAGTCTCCCCTTGGCTCCCCTGAGCACAGGCGTGACCTGCAAGGCCAGCACAGCACACTGCCAAGCAAGTTCCCTCCAGGTAAGGTTTTTCCCACTGAAGATCTGCTGGATATTGGGAAAAGCTAATAAATAACACACAAGGGAACTAATTAAGAAATAATGAAGAATGTTTGTCTGCTTCAGCCTTCCAGTTGCTCGCCTAATCATTGCAATTCCAGTGATAAGGCACACAGAGATGGCAAGGATCTGAACTGCCTCCTGTTTGAGGCAGAATGAACGAGGATCGTTTGAGTCTTTGTTGTTTTAGGCTCTCAGCTTTTACAGTGCTCCAGACAGTCCTTAAATAGACAAGTTACAGGGGGAAAATAGACAATTGTCAAGGGATTATTATGTTGAAAAAGAGAGATTTTCCAATTTTATAGAAGCCAGTGTTGTGTTTCCTCAAGAATTGTTCAGTGCTGCATAATTAATAAGTGGTGTCATGTTTGACCTGGATAGTTTCACTGAGCACAAGTGATGCTTGCAGTACTTTATCGGCAGCGATGAAAATTTAATGTCTGAGCTGGCACCTACTGCTCAGGGAGAAATATTGTAGAGTAAACCAGGAGTGTGTGACATGGATAAACTGACAAATCAGACAGTGACAGGTAGAACAGATCAGTTCCTGGGGAAAGCTGAAACTTGCAGCCAATGGAAGAAAAATGGTAGAATGGCAAAACAAGAAGGAAAAGGTACAGTAATGAAACTTGATTCAACAGATTTATTTATTGTGGTATGCATTGTGTAAGTCAAAGTCAAATTTCTGTCTGAGTTGCTCTGGGAGCTTCCTACTGTTGTAAGGAAAAATGTATATGATTGGTGTGTTGAGCCGGAATGTGGAGCTGCACTGCAGAGTTTGAATTCATTTCTCAGTACAGGGAATGTTTAACTAGATAAAATTATTGGAAGAAGAAATGTGAAGAGCTTTAAAACTGGAATATTGTTTCAGTTAAAATGTAGAGTAGGAGTTGTCACTAAATGCATGGCTTGAGCACTCTACATAAAAAGACTGTTGTGGAGTCACACATTTAAAATCTGCCATTTTTAAAAGCTCTATATTATCTTTTAATATTAACACCCATTAGATTTGACAGCAGTACACAGTGTAAAAGAATGCAATCATTTGCTGTAAATAAGAAGTGGTCTCCTGCTTTATTTAGAGTTATTAATGGAGCATCTGCAAGAAATTAGAATCCTGAGACAGCGTTTAGAATACTCCATAAAAACTAATGAGAGACTGAGAAAGCAGCTTGAGAGACAAGTAACAGACAAGGAACTAGATCAAGGTAAGGATTTATTTTAAGAGAAATTAAGTCCACCTCTCCTGATGAAAGCCTGAGGGATCAAATGCCACTGGAAATGTTTTGTGTGATTTTTTTAATAACCCCACCCCTTAAATGATGTGCCTTTCTCTGAGTGCCTGCTGCATCCTGGGCTCTGCCAGCAGACACACCTTTGTCTGTGGAGTGGCATAAATACAGATCTGATGTTCCTTTTCCTTGAGTCCAGTGCTGGAAGTGTACCCAGTAGTGATGCACAAGTCTTTTGTGGGATACTCGTATACCACAGAGCCTCAGACCTGCAATCTGCACAGATTGCCCAGAGAATGGGATTGCCAGGGAGTTTTATGATATTTGATGGTGCTGTGGTTGAGTTTCATACAGAGAATTAAAAGACCCTTCTAGTTCTGTTAGCAGCAAACAGCCTGCTTTTTTCTTCTTTTTATTTTTGTGCCTTTGGGATATCATCATTATTTTCATGTTCCTGTATTTTAGTATGTCCTCTTTTATTTCTCAGCCATGTCCAGCCAGGGACAGTTGCAGGAGAGGAAGCCCATTTTATCAACATAATTTCAGTATGAACTTTTCACTCTGAATAGAGAAGAAGGTGCTTTGCTCTAAATTACTTTGCTGCTATTGATCCAAAGAAGGAATTGTGTGGAATTTGCTTTCCTGCACCTATGCCATGTGTATCTGGGGTGGTCAGCACAACAGGACTGCTGGAAGTGCCTTCTCTGGAATTTTCTGGCTACTTCAAAGCCAGCTTGTGTTTGCACACAGGGGCAGAATGCCTGTCAGGCAGAGCCTGGGCTGTGCCAGCCTGTCATTGGAGTTGATTGGTGGGATAAATGAGTCCTGGACAAAATACCACCGTGATTTAATGAGAAATACCTGACAAGCAACTGATGGAAATTTTAACTCAGGGTTGGTTTTCGTTCCAAACTCTAA
>JAOXXN010000220.1:4884250-4941260 GCA_026770055.1 Myrmophylax atrothorax | reverse complement strand
ACAAGAAAAATGCAACTAGTTATCATGCCCCAGTCTTGATTTCCAATTACAGGGAGGCAGCAGAGTGACTATACTGCCCTCTTCCCCTCTGAGACTCCACCACATCCCCCTCTGCCAGTGCTGGGCACCAACACAGGCGGGAATGTGGAGAAAAAGAGCCCAGGCTCAAGAAGTTAAACGAGATAAACTCTCAGGAACAGCATGTTGTGTATTGGGCAACGCTCTGATTTTTGGCAGGAATTCATCATTTATGTTTCTGAATTGGTTGGGCATTGGCAGAAAGGGAAAAGGGCACGTTCAAAGAACTGAAACAGTGATTTGAGGTAATGGAGAAAAATATGACACTATTCACAGTTAGAATGGGATAAGTGGTGTCTTGGAGAGAGTCTGATTTGTGTGGAAAGAAATAAAAAAGAGAGAAAGAAGGGCTAACCCAATAGAAAGAGATGTAGAGGAATATGGAGGCAAAGCAGTGGGAAGATATCTAAGAAATTGAGACAAAAGATACAGAAAAGAGTTAGGAAAACAGTTACAAGGGGAGCACCCCCCTTATTTGAAGATTCAAAGAACTGGAATGTGTTTTAAGAGAAAATAAATGATGATCATTGTTGCAGATTGTAGGCAGGTATTAACAGGTGGTCTGGACTGGCTGGGCTTGCAAGCCATGCAGCAACACAAGCTGATTTCACGTGGGTTATTCTGAGCAAACAGGTTTGGTAGGACAGGGGTGTCACGAGCCAGGGCCAGTGGCAGCATGGCCATGTTCACAGCTCTCCTCAGCCAGGCTTAGCAACTTGAATAATGTTCTACAAACGTAGCTGTGCACACTTATCAAAGCAGAGCAATACTCTGTTTTCCTCTGGGTGAGATCTCCTGTAGAAATGACTTGTGCATCACAAGTCACAGTGTCAGGATTGGCTAAATGTTTGGATGTGTATGCCAAACTTAATTCAGTGATGCTCAGAAATAACCCTCATCTGAATTTTGTCCCTTGCAGCTTTTTGTAGAAACAGAAGCAAGCTGCTGTCTGCTCAGAGTTCTCT
Organism: Myrmophylax atrothorax; assembly: GCA_026770055.1. NCBI lineage: Eukaryota > Metazoa > Chordata > Aves > Passeriformes > Thamnophilidae > Myrmophylax > Myrmophylax atrothorax. The sequence continues at coordinate 4,940,217 of JAOXXN010000220.1, read as the reverse complement.
TGGTAGGCTTGTGTTGCCAGAGGTTTTGGTGTGTAGAAAACTGGCAACAGACTTTAAGGAGGTTGTCACATTTGAGGGAGGTTGTGACATTGGAGTTCTAAGTCAAGATTTATCTTGTATATAAAATACGTTTCAGTTCAGTGTCTGCAGTGGGGTCTGTGCTGGGACTGAAAATGCCAGAGCTGTTTGATCAGTTTGCTCTTTCTGAGGCAGGAGACACTGCATGCCCATCTCGGATCATTTACTGTTTCTAGTCTATACACAGTAGCACTCTTGAGTAACTTTGTTGCCTGAGTGTACTTTCTGGTAGATGCAGGGGCAGGGATCTGGCATTGGGCATGAGATGGGTAGAGTTTAATGAGAGTTACAAGAATTTTTAGCTAGATGCAATTGTGACTTCTTTTATGTTTATTTGAGGAGCTCACCTGGCAGTCTCCAGACTCAGAGATTGTGTTCCCCTGGAATTCACTGTCAGCAAAGACAGCATGTTGGATCTTTGTTGCTGTTCCCTGTTGGAGTGTTAGGAGGTAACACTGCTGTGATGTGTGTGTGGAGCCAGAGGCTGAGCCAGCTCGTGTGGAAGAGCCCTCAACCTGCCTTTGCACTACTGATGGCTGTGCAGAAGAGCTATTGAAGGAACCACAAACAAAGGTCTCATATAATCTGTACTCCACAACATCTTCATCTGAGTCTCATAACACTCAACTTCTCAGGGATATGCCAATACCATGTCCAGCATTTTGCTTCAGGAGAAGATCAAGGAGGAGATAGTGGATTCATTTCCCTTTAGTTCAATTCTAGGATACTCAAACTTTGGTATTATTATAGGTTTAGCCTGGGACAGTTTGAATTCCCCAGCATGGAAAACATCTCTGTCTACATATGGATGTCAAAATTGCAGCTAAATGTTTTGCCTGGATGGCTTTCCCAGGCTGGGGGACACCAAAAGCCTTCAAAAGACAGGTGAATAATGGAAACACCAAATACTCTGCAAATCAGGCACAAAATCTATCAGAAACCCTCTAGGTGTCAAACCCCTAAGGACCCAGGGGCAGCTGTGTTTGTCTGCCAGAGTCACAAGGCTCTCCACTTGGTTTCTATTTTTTTTCTCTTGTTTATTATGAATAGTCAAACTTCAGTAGAGAGAATTAAGGCTCGGCAGGGTAGGACAACAAGTTTTACAGTGACAGCAGATACAGAATTCTGTGGAAAGGTAGTCTTGAGAGGATAAATGTCTGGTGGGACATGAGGGAATACTAGTGTCAAAATCCTTTAAGATCACAGTCACTCCTCCCACGAGATGCCAAGGAGGGAATAATAAAAAATTGTGATCCAATTAAAAAACCAGCCAGCTAACAAAACCAAGGTTTATTTTGCTTTTGTGTTTTTTGTGGTGGCTGCTTTACTTTGTGCAATACTAATGGATGAGTAAGACTTCAAATATTAGGTTGTCATTGCAAGGTCTGGGTGTACCAAGTTTTCCTTGTGTGCATTGTCTGCTTGTAAAATGTTTTATGAAAGGTTAGGGAGAGAACAAGAAAGTCTCAGCCTCCCTGGTTACTGCCAAAGACTTCATGACCAATTTGCTTCATAGCATCTAAATTTTCCTGAGTCAAGCCATAAGACAATAAGTTCTTTTACATTATTACTCTATTTTTTCCCCATTTTCTTAAATTTCTGAGGAGGTACCCTTGGTATAGAAGCAGAAGGGGCAGACAAAGTTTTTAAGGTGGGAAGGTGTTGTACAGGGGGCTTTCCCACAATATTCCTGAACCTAAAATATTTCTTGCTTTGTTTTTTGGATCTCATAGTCTTTAAGCATAAAAGTTGAGGGTTATTTTAGGGTCATTTCTCACCAACACATTGGTTATGATTAGAACAATAATCTCTTTTTGGGTGGTTTTGCTTAAGCATTTGCTTCTGAAGTATTTTTTCAAGTACTCCCTTGTTTCCCTTTTTCTTTCATCTTAGAGTTTTGGATTTTTAAAATATACAGAGAAAAATTATATACTGAAAGCATAAACTATCCAATGCTGTGTTATTTGTACTTGGCATGATTTTCATTTGCTTTTTCATCTGTGTATTTTCTGTTCTTTCACAGATTGAATGGGAGAGCCCTCCTTTCACTTATCCCAGTGCTGCTTTGCTTGTCCCTTGCAGAGTTAGGGGCTAATAAAGAAGGCCTATTTTATAGCTGCTTTTTCAATATAAACTGCTGTCACTGTATATGGTAATCAGGCCACTGTACTGCAGGTTAACCCCCAACCCTCACTGAGCTCAATCCCAAAAAATAAACAAAACTCAGGGAAAAGAGGTTTACTTGGCAGAAAGATTGAGCTAAAATTATGGATATAAAAACATAGGGCTCAGTTCTGCGAGCAACTGAGTGTTCTGGCCCCAGTCCCATAAAGCACTTAAGCACAGGCTTCGTTTTCAAGTGAGCAGCAGATTGACTGACAGCTGGGAAGGCTGAACTCCTAATCCTTGAGCCCACATGTGCAGCAGGACTTGGGATGCTCCTGCAGTTCTGCCACAGCCAGGGTTGCTCCTCCAGGGTCCCAGGTGGGGGTGGCAGGGTGTCCCAGGTGGGGGTGGCAGGGTCCCAGGTGATGGCCCTGGGATTTCTGGGAGTGGCAGACCCCTGTGGGCACCTGGGCAGGTGTCAGGTTGTGCTGCCAAAGCCTCATGCCTTGTGTGGGGGCAGCAGGCATGGAGAGCTCAGATATCTCCCTTGCCAAGGGGAGGAAGGACAATGTGTGGAAATGGTCCCTCACAGCAGATGAGAAGTTTCCTCCACCCAGGAGATTCCCAGCTGTGCTGTGAAGGTTTCTGTGCTCAGTCTCCTCTTTTTGCTGAGCTCAGCCCTTGTGTGCAGGCCCCTCCACACACGCATTGTGCTGTCCAGGAGGAGCGGACACGTCCTACCAAAGGGGCTCCTTTACCAGGGGAGAGGGAGTGAGCAGAGTCTGATCTGTCACTCAGCTGTCAGCCAGCCTGGCATTTTCATGAGGAATTAGGCTCTGGAGATGCTTTGTGGCCTGACTAACAAAGAGATTTTTTTTTTCCTTTACCAGATTCCTTAGTGCTATTCCTCCAGTACATGATTTTACCAAGATAATTATTTAATATCTTGAAAATGCAATACAAAGAATTAAAAGAAAAAGAGAAACCATACACACATTTAGTTTTTTGGGTTTGGGGGGTTTTTTTGTTTGGTTTGGTTTGGTTTTTGTTGTTGTTGTTTTTGTTTAAGGTTGTGTTGAAGCTGCATTCTGGATACATCACCAGTGCCTGCTTATAAAGGTTCTCTAATTCTGTATTTGCTGGTTTGTGTCCTTTTCCCTCAGACACACCATGGGCTATTTTTTTTGCATTGAAAAGTATTTTCTTGTGTGTTTTATGGTTTTATGTGCATTTATGATGTTTAGTGAACAAACCATAACTTTTTGTGCATGGTATAAGTTACAGATACTTCTTCCTTAAGAAATATTTCTTTTCCATAAAGTGAATTGAGTACTGTAGTCATCAATTTTTCTTTGATTTCCTCAGTGTGTTTATATGTACATATATATGTGTATATATATGTGTGTGTGTGTGTATATATATATAAAACTAGTGCTGATTATTATGATATTTTTTCTTTCTGAAACTGATTTACTCTCTGAACTTGCAATTCTCTTGGTATTGGTAAGCAATGGAAATCAGTCTTCTGGTCTGTAATTTTTGGACCCTGATATAACTCAGCTACTGTTACAGTGGCTGAGGTGATGTTCCTTTTATTTTATTTTCCTTTCATTAAGTGACCAGCGTTCACAAAGTGGAGGTGACAAAACCAAGGCCGTGCATTTCTGTCTTCTGCAAAAAGCCCTCGTTGGCTTTCCATAAAACCCTGAAACTTCCTCAGTTTGAACCAACTTGGAAGTGAATTATCCAAAAGACACCAAGACATGAAAAGTATATATTTTTTTTGAGGTGGCTGCTGATGGCAGAAAGTTGCAAAGGAAATCAGTGGAACAAAAGGTTAGTTCTGATTCACTGGCCATGGCTGGCATTGCAAGCAGCTCTGCCTCCCACACTGCATAGCAATGAGCGGGAGCTTGGTGAGAAAGTTCAAACTGCACAAGATTAGCCTTTCACAAATAAATTCTTTTAACAGGCCCCTGTTAAAAATGGTAAGATTATACCTCTGAGGAGAAGTACCTCTCTGAAGAAGTGCCTGTGCCACTTGGAGTTTTTGGAAACTCTTAAATCTTTTTGAGTAAAAGTAACAAACTTTTCATCCTTTAAATAAGATACACATTTTCAGTCAAGAACAGGCTTATTAATTTTGAATTACTTGTGAACCTAAGGATAAAAAGAGAAAAAGATACTGAGTCACATAGCAAAATATATAGTTATAGAGCAAAATATTCCCCTTTACTGCTGTGCTTTTTGAGTCACTGAAAGTTTCTTCAGCTTCCAAGTCATAGTATCCAGCACATTTTTGTATTTCATCTCATTTGCTTGGTATGAGTGTGCAGTTTGCATTCTTTTGACACAAAGCATTTAGTTACAGTGCCATCCACGTTCAAAATTAGGGAATATCCAAATACAACTTGCCCCAGTAACTTGTTTGATAGTCTGGTGTAAATACAGAAGCTCTCTAAATACAGTGAACATAGGCAAGATCATATTCTTGAGTTTACTGCAAAGCTCACATGTAAAAAATTTGGCTCATTGTAATTATTTTTAATGGTATGTTTTTCATTTGTTTCAAACATCTTCTAAAGAAAGCAGTAGGTCTTATGTGGGACAGTGCTGATGATTTGCCCCACGTGTCTATAATGAATTTAAGTACTAAAATTGGAAATCAATGTAATGTTATTTACAATTATTAAACTTAAATTAGGTCCCAATTCTGTTCAAATTACTGAATCAAGAGTGAAGTCTGTTGAACTCCGATGGTGGGAGCTGTGGTGAACATGTTTTCTGGGATATTTTGGTGATGTGGCAGCAAACATATTTGTGACTGATTAGTTTGATCTTCATGTGACTTTTCAAAATTTGCTTTTGCAAAATATATGTTATGTCCATTTGCTTGAGGTGATTGAACTTTCTTGAGTAAGATATTTTAAGAGAAAACAAGCCCGTCTTATATAAAAAAATCAGAACTAGTAATTTTCATGTTCTGCAATTTTTCATCTTTTTTGTCAAGAAAAACATAAGAATGTTGCTAAGAAAACGTGCTGAAATGGCTGCTATTGTGCTCTTGCACATTTTCTCACTGGAAATTGGGTTGCTCATGGCTTTAATAAGATTTGCAACCTCTCAGTTCCAAGGTCAGATTCTTGACAACCTTGACATTATTTAGAGTTTATATAGTAAGTATATTCTGATACTGAAATGTGAGTAAAATATCCCTAATAAACTATTGAAAAACATGGAAAAATGATGGAGAAGGGAGGATTTGCTGTGGCATTTCAGCTGAGCTGTACAGTCTCCATGTGCCTTCCAGGGGTGGAGATGGAGCTTGGTCCAACTCTGCCTTCCCTGGGAGCGAGCTCTGGGATTTGCTGCAGGAAGATTGGGCTGTGTTTAAAGCATGTGGTGTCCTGCACTTCTGGAAAACTGAATCTTCCTGTGAGTTGCAAGGAGGGAATATTTTGACCTCCGTCACAGGACAACCATGTGAGACCCTGGATACTATTCCCTAAATATCACTTAGCAAGGTCCTGTTCCTTCTAAAAACATCACTCCAGCCTTCAGTTCCCGCTTTTTTGTGTCTCCTTAGGAAATAACAATGAGGCAGGAATGCAGGAGGACATCAGGGTCTGAAATACAATCACAGGGATAGAGCACCTCCCCTGTGAGGAAACAGAGAATTGGGACTGTTCATCTGGAGAAGAGGAGGTTTGGGGTGACCTGACTCTGTCCTTCCAGTACCTGAAGCAGTGAGCCCACAAGAAAGGTGGAGAGAGACTATGACAAGGGCCTGGAGTGACAGGACAAGGGGGAATAGCTTCAAACTGAGAGAGAGTGGGTTTAGAATAAGTATTAGGGATCAATTCTTTGCTGTGATGGTGCTGAGGCCCTGGCACAGGGTGCCCAGAGAAGCTGTGGCTGCCCCATCCCTGGAAGTGTCCAAGGCCAGGTTGGGCAGGGCTTGGAGCAACCTGGGCTGGTGGGAGGTGTCCCTGCTCATGGCAGGGGGTGGAACGAGGTGAGCTTTAATGTCCCTTCCAACCCAAACCACTCTTTGATTCCATGAATTCAATATTTTTACTTTTACCTTAATATCCTTAGTTTGTTTTCCTTTAAAACACAAAGCCAAGTTGTAACATGCTTAATTGTTGATGAGAGCCTGTTAAATTCATGATATTGGATCATTTGTTCAACTAAAGTTGTTGCATAAATTTAATTGTATAATAAATATTATATGGATGTGCATACACACAGCTGCCCACTATTTTTGCCATGTTATTTTTAATATTTAGATTCTCTAAGTGTTTAAATGCCTCTGGGCTTCCAAGTATTCTATAAATGACTTGAGTGCTGGTAATGACTACATCATTCCCGTAGAGCTGAGGTTTGCAGTGCAAGTAGAACTAAAATAATTGCTTCAATCTTTTGAAATGTTAGGCTTCAAAATAAAATCAAAGGTTTAATTTTGAGTTTCCCAGGTTTCAAATGTTGTTAATGTCAGTTAACATTAAAATAGGAGGTTGTTTGCTTTTTTAACCCATAAGTAACTCTATCTACTCAGACTTCCCTTCAGCTTTTCATGCCTTTATTTTGCTTTACCTGGAATGAATATTTTCTTCCTCTTTGCTGTGATTTTCAATAATGCCTTTCTTTCAGTCAGTGTTTCCTTTGAAACCTTCAAGGTGTGCTTCCTTTAGCACTCACTTTTTCAGCACAAAACAGAATGAAAACTCAAGTGTATTGCAATTGTGGGCCCTGATGCTCCAATTTCCTCTGCTTAGGTGGACCTTTGCCTCTGTGGAGAGTGTAATTGATGTCAGCAGGGCTCTGCACAGAAGTAGTAGTCTCAATGGTGGGTCAAATTGCAGGATTGTGTCCCTATTACCACTGGCTCTACATTATCCCTTATTATGTAAGATAACTACTAGTTATATTCTAAAGCCTTTCAGTAGAACTGTGATAGCACAACTTTTCAAATAGGATAAAGCTGGGTGATGGGCAATAAATTAAATTAGAATCAAGATGAGACCATCAAGCCTTGCCACTTCAACTTGAATTGCTTTGTTACAGTCTGAAAGGAAAAAGCCTTTTGAGTTCACATAGCTGCCTCAACTCTTTAACATATAGATAGTAAAATGCCATTAGTGCCAGGCTTCTGGAGCCTTTGAGTCTTTCAGTAGTGACAAGAGGTGCATATCATGGCACACTACATCCCAGTTAGGTAGTGGGTAAAAGCTTCAATTGGGATTACAATAAAATGAGATTACTCAGAGGAAGTGCAGCACATCAAATTGAATTGAACTGCCAGAGCTGAAAGGCATCCTCCTCATACATGCAGCTAATTTTTTTGCCAGCTGGTTGTTTCTCTATTAACCAAATAGTTGGCACTCCTGTAGTTATCTCAGGCTTTAAAGCATAGGAGATACTGGGATAACCAATCAACTGAAAAATACTTTTAATTCCAGTGGGTCCTGAAGTGTTTTACTGACTATGAGAAGGTTGCAAAGGGCAGTAACAATTACTTGACTTGCATTTCAGAGGCAGCACCTTGAGAGTGGAATGTGGCACTTTCCAGGCTGTACTGTAACAGTGCACAATGGGGGATGAGTGACATAAATACAGCACATTAAGAGAATTGCATGGGCTGGAATTTGACTGACTGGATACAGGATTTAACACTTACATTCATATGACTAATGCAAGAAGATCCTCAGAGTAGGATTCATCACCCTTATGTTTCTAAAAGTCAGACATCTAAGTTTGTGCCAGTTACCCAGAGGTTCTTGTGGAGGCACTGGAGATGAGGACAGGGCATCTCACCCACAGAGAGGGCAGGAGAAGACACATGGGGTGAGCTGCTCTCTGGAGAGGCTGTTTCTCCCCATGGCTGTTGATGGCTGATCAAGACTGGCTCAGTTCCCTAAATTTTAGATACACAAATTTAAGAGGGATGAATCTTCATCCCTGTGGTTGTAAATGTGTTCTCAGTTTGTAATCAGAGGCCAAGACAGTGACTCTTGACTGTGTGGTAAGAGGTCTATTACCAGATTATTTATGTTACTTCTGCATTAACCTCCATGGATTAGTTGGTAGAATCCAGTTGTTCTCTCACTAAATACAATGGAATATGAGCAGAGTAAGACTAAAATATATGATAAAGCCTCCTAAAGTTTGCCTTTCAAATGTCACAAAATAATCCTGCATTTTGCCCTGTTGGGATATTGGCTGCCAGGTAAAGACTGCCAGGGATAATTCTGCAATTTTGGTAATGGTTGCCCAGCAATGAGAGGTACTTGTGATGCTCAGGGCTTTGGATTACTTGGCATTAACCTGAGCTGCCTTTTAGCCTGTAGTGATAACCTTCAAAATATATAGTGGTGAAATAGCTTTCATAACATGTTTTTCTGCAATTTTTTAAATTGTTCTTGTCTGGAAAGTTTAATCTTTAATGACCTAGAGATGACTCATAAATCATCTTTTATGTATATATTTATAGGTTCTGCAAACATTTTTATCCATGGCTCTGAGCAGCATAATTCCCTGACTTCTGAAATACATTTCCTGAGGAAGCAAAATCAAGTTCTGAATGCAATGCTAGCAAAAGGATCCAGAGGTAAAAATTTAAACTGTGCTTTACAGGAATAGCCTGCAACTCATCCCAGATCAGAAAACAATAAAATACTCACAGTTCACTTATTAAACTGACTTAACCATTCTCCCCAGCCCTGAAATTCCATGCTCAACTATAAGCATTCAAGCTGGGATTAACAATAATAGAGTAGCAGCTGTTATTTTCTGATAGTCTATGCAAAAGCACATTTAGTTAAAAATCATAGCTTTTAGGAGGTGTTACAGATACCTTGTGTTTCTTCTTGTTTCAGATAAACAAAAGGAAAATGAAAAGTTAAGAGAATCTCTTTCTAAAAAGAATGCAATCATTGAGCATCTGCAGGAGGATCATGAATGCATCAAGAAGGAAAACGAGAAGTTGCAAAAACAAATTTGCCAAAAGGAAGATGAAATCAGATACCTGACATGTCAGATTTACAGCAGTCGTAATGAATTGAACAGGTATTGATTCTGCCCACATTTAAACAGTCATTTAGAGAAGAAGATTGTCAATGTGACAAGCACGTGTTTAGCCATAGGCATTAACATTAATGAGGTGCATGGATATATTCAAAAGGCAAGGGAAGCATTATGGACGGAAAGAGGAATGGATTTTAGATTTTGGGGAAAAAAAAGAAAAGAATTTAACTCAGCTGTTTATTGGGACTAACAGGTTACAGACAGAAATTAATGTAAAGCAACATCAGATCTCTGAGAGTGAGAAGTTACTGCAGTCGCTGCGGACTGAGATCAAGGTGTATGAAAAGTTGGAAGAAGCAAGAAGGAAGAGGACAGGTATAAATACACTATTGGCTCTTCCCTCTGCACCCCTTCCCTCTGAATATGATCTTGTCAAAGAACAGTAGGGCTGGGTCACCATTTCTTTGCTTCTACTTGTGTCTGCTGTGCAAAGAGAGCTGACAACTTGCTGATCAAATGCTGCCTTTTACTTGGTGTCACTGCAAGGCTGAGATGTGTGACATGTTGACTACACCCCCCAAGGTTCCTTTATCTTTTTAGCTAAACTAAAAACAAGAATTGAAGATTTAGTGGCTCAGGCTGGATAAGCTTCATGGGGATCTTAGATATTTACTTGTCATCTAAATACCTGCTGCTGTGTCCTCACAGGTCCTGCTTACTCAGGTAGCTTGTGCTTTCTCTTGGCTGAAGGTGAGGGTATGGCTTCTCCCTGGGGCTGGGAGAAGTGCTGGCACTGCTTTCTGAACGAGCTGTTTAATAATTTCCCATCCACTTTGCTGTCACCAAAGGTGAGAGGAGGACTGAAGCTCACCTTAGTTCTTTCTACCCCTTGTGAGGGAGCTGTGCCACCTGTGTGCTGAAGTGAAAGAGTGGAATGCTGTTCATTCCTGCATACCCCTTTCAGATCCAGCAAAATTCCTACTGGATGTTCTTGTAAAAGTTGATTTTTAATCCCCATTTCTCCTATATACTCTGCTGCCACTGGGTTTCCTGCCTGGCTGCAGCAGAAGAGCCCTGTTGGCACAAGGCTTTAAGCCAGAGTTGGCTCAGGGTGGAAGTGATTCTCCTTGTGGAATTGGTGATGCCATCAGGGAGTACCAGCACCCTCCTTGGGCAGCTGAGCCCTTTCCCTCTGGCTGGAGAGTATCCTGATGAGTTAGATCTCAGCAGGAAAGAATTGTTTGTGTGCTGATCTCCTTTTATGAAAAGGCAAACACAGTCCTTGTTTTTTTTCAGATTCAGATTTGTTCCCCTGGTTTCCAGGTGATCACTACTTTGTTTTTAGCTTCTGTGTATAAAATTTAACTCCCATTTCTACTTCCTTTGCACTCTGAGATTACCCATTCCTTTTTCTTTCCCCAAACTGTGCATTACTGAGCTTCAAATTTTGTAAATCCTCTTCATTCTCTTTTTATAACATTTGTTAGCTCTTGGCATGAGACTTAGTGGCTTTTAAGGACAAACTGAAAAATAATTTTCAGCTCTTTAAATCTTTCAAGGTTAGAAGCAATTAAGACATGCTTTTTTGTTTATCTTAATGCTGTTTGTAGTTAATTCTTAGTATTGAGGATAACACTGGCTATAACTTACTTGCTGAGTGTTCTAGTGGCTAATACTTTTTAATTGTTAAAGGTGTTTAAAATTTTTAAAATTGTCTCAGATCCCAGATGTGATACCTCAGAATTCCGAAAAGATCAGAATAATCCGCTCGACTTACAAGAACTCTTGACTGAAATCCAGAGTCTGCGAGTCCAGCTGGAAAGGAGCATCGAGACCAACAAGTCCTTGCATGAGAAGTTAGAGGAACAGCTTTCAAAAGGAAAGAGAGAACAAGTGGAATCAGTGTCAGCTGTTAATATCAATTGTCTTCTCAAACAAGGATCTCAGCGCTGTGCAGGAGTGAATGGTACTGTGCTTTATGTGCTTTTGTTGCACTGTAGAACCTGTGCCTTGCTCTTTAAATGCTCTGAAAGCCTTATACACCATCAGCTGCTGTCAAATCCCCTTCCTCTCAGGGGTGTGAAGTGCACACTGCACTGTCTTAGAGCCTCCAACTTCCTTTTCCTGCAAGGAAAGCATTTGCAGAGTCTTTGGGATAGGAGGATGCCTGCAATAAATTGCTATAAATTTTGCTTATCCAGGGGTTCTATTTTCACTCCAGAGCTCTGTAGTGTTTGCTAAGGGTGAGTTTGTATTACTCAAGAATGACCAATAAGTGCACTAAGTGGGCTCTGGATAAATCAGTTGTCCCCTTCTTGCCCTTGAGGAATATTTTACCTTTATTTCAATCACTGTTAAGTGATGCTGTTTTAGCCAATGAAGGGAAATGTAATGTTTACTCTCAGAGTTAGGTTATTGTTCCAGTATAAATGTACAGGGGATACAGAGGGCATGGGAATTCTTCTTCCTTACTGCTTAAAGTGCTCTGCATAGTAACAGCTTTCCACACATCCGGCATAAAGCCACATGGACCAGAAAAACTCCTTGGAATGTCAACAGCTGACATTTGTTAGCTTTTTAGGTATGCTGTCTTTACTCATAGGTGCTTAGGGAATTTGAAGGATCTGAAGAGGGTGTTAGAGGCAATCTTTAGCCTGGTGCTGTGGAGAGTGTCATAGTTCTTGTGGAGTTAATGAGAGGCTTACATTTGTTATTAAAATATGCTCATCAGGATGTATTTTAGATTTTTTTACTATGATGAGATTTTGGGACATATATAGAACTTTGGATAGATGCTAAAATATAAGAGTAGGTAAATACTGGAAGATGCATGGCATAATAGTAGAAAATGAGCTATTTTTCCCTGTTTCCTGAGTCCAATTGCAGCATCAGCAATAAAAGGAACAGAAGCAGAGCTAGGAATTTTTTTTAATGCACATGAACATCTACTGATAGAGTTTTCCTTCTTCCTTTTTATATATAGAAAATGTTTGCAAATGCCCTGCTGCCAGCAGAAACATTTGTGAGCAGCAGAAGCAGAGGAGCGGACACTGCATTTCACTGGGTAAACCAGGTACATCCAAGTGTGCTTTAAGTGTGTGTTATGACCCAGAGATTAGCTCAGTTGTCTAGTGCTAATGATGCCAAGCTTGTGGGTTCAATCCCTGTATGAGACATTCACTTTGAAGATCCTTGTGGGTCCCTTCCAACTCAGAATATTCTATGATTCTCTAAATGTCAGTATCAATACCACAGACTTGCTGTTTAAGAGAAATCTAATGTAAATTATATAGGCCTGCCCAGAGAGGGGGTGGATTCCCCATCCCTGGAGGTTTTTAAACTGAGGATGGACGTGGCACTGAGTGCCATGATCCGGTAAAGGGACTGGAGTTGGACCAAGGGTTGGACTTGATGATCTCGGAGGTCTTTTCCAACCCAATTGATTCTATGATTCTGTGAAAAGAATGCCACTATTTTTCTGTCCCAGGTACTCTGCCAGCCCCTAAGGGTGACTCAGACAGTGCTTCCCAGTGCAGCAGCACCTCCTGCTCCAGCACCATGTGCACCCCTCGCCTGGTGCCCGGGCACGGTGTGTGGGCAGACAAGAACGGGCGCCACGTGCTCGGGCTCATTGAGGACTACGAGGCCCTGAGGAAGCAGATCACAGAGGGGCAGCAGGTCCTGGCAGAGATGGACATTTCTCTGAGAGACATCACTGGTACGAAGCTGCAGGAGCCTGGAGTGAAGGTGAGCAGGGAAAGCTGCAAAAGGAGGGTGGATTTCTAGAAGAAGAAGGTTTATTGTGCAGCAGGCAGTGAATAACTCAGGAAACCTCAACCTGGACAGTCCAAGCCTCATCTAGATGCAGGCAATTATTTGTGATTCTGAGTTAATGAGGCTGCAGATAAATTAGTTAATTCTGGTGCTTCAAGCAATCTTACTTGCAACTGGAAATGAGGTAAAACTACTTGCTTTAATATGAGAATTGGTGTTTGTTATACTGGAAATGATAAAAAGGCTGAAGAAAAGCAACAGCAGAAACCTCCAGTCTAAAATACTTTAAAAAAGGCTGAAAGTAGGGGTGTGTAAAAGTAATCTAAGGATAAGAATGATTGAGATTTTCTGGTAATGAAGGTTTGAGATTAATGCAGGAAATATGAGACAATTAAAAGAAATGTGATATAGAGCTGAGAGAGTTCCCCTGTACATTAATGATTGATATATGCTAATGAGGGTTGTTTCATATTACCTTCTTACTCAGGAAAGCTTTTTAATGTTTTTCCCCTTCATGGTATCAGTTGAACATTGTAGCAATATCAGTGACTAGTCCAGAAACTTTGAATTTCTCATTAATGATCAAATATTCTCTTCTGGAACACAGGGTACCATCCTTTCTGTATTCTGTGACACAGTGAGAGCAAGTCATGGTGCTCTTGCTGTAATCTTAAACATCACCAATGAAATGTTTGTGCTGTCTTGAATAATGTCAGTCCTTTTCCTCTAGAATCTGAAGAACTAGTTAGTGTTTATTTCTGCTCATTTTTTCTTATGTAATATTGCTCATTTCTGGACACAGTTAATGATGGCATATTTTGGGTGGACTGAAAAGATAAATTTGCCTACAAGCTTCAATTAAAAAGAAGGGACACTCTGTACAGGTCTGTGGCATCTAATGAAGAACTAAGAAACAGAAAGCCCAACAGGAAAGGCTTGGAACAGGCATTGGAAACAACAGCCAGTGGTAAAAATAATGAACCACTGGCATGGAGGGTGCTCAGACACTTACTGGAGGCAATTTTAAGAATAGTGTTTGAAAAATTCCATGTAATGCTTTCCTGCCTTGGAGTGGGAAAGGAAACTAAGTGACTAATGAAGGTCCTTTTCACCCCTATGATTTTATGATAATATATAAGTTGTAAAAGTCATTCTTGCTGTTCCTCAAAAACCAGAAGATCTTCACTGCAGGGATAAATTTGTGCTACTTATTTTTGCAGTTATAATTAGTGAAACTATTGAAGGTACAGCCTTCAACAATTCTGAAATTCTTTTTGTGGTATCACATGTGTGCTCACCCAGGAAAATGATGCCTGAATGACAGTTAAGACTCTCTGAAGTATCATATATTTCCAAATGACCTAGTTAACATACTGATAATGACTGAAAAAGTAATCTCTCTAAGTTTTTAACTTGTTTTGTTGGTGTAAAGATAAAAGCAGTAAGAATCACAATTTGCAGTTTCCTATCAAGCTTTACATCAGTGAATTTTCAGACTACTTAGCAAATGGGATGTTTTATGTGACAGGAGGATTCTGGTTAGATAACAATGCTAAATAAATATTCAGACTCTATCCTGCATGGGGCAGGAACTGCAAATGCTTTTCTTTCATTACCCTTCCCCCTTCTGTAGCACCATTGCTTTGGCAATTCATTTGCTTCCCTCACATTCTTTCCCTCCTTTATTTCACATTTATGCAATTTCTTCAATTTGGTTTTCTCATCTGTCAGCAGAGGAAAACATTTTATGTGTGTCCTGATGGTTATTTTAGCATTAAATGAAACAGTTTAAAGGGTCTGCTAAGGAGAAACATCTATATTGCTTAAATTGATGTCTGTAATCATTGACTTTCAAATAACATGACACAAAATGCAAATGGAGAAAGAAGAGAGTTGCCAACTGTTACCATGTGGCAGAGCAAATCTAGTAAATATAATCTATTGTTAATCATGGTTATTGATTAGGATAAATCCCCTCCCTCCCTGAAATTCTCAGATAATGCATAATTCAGCAGCCTTTGTTAACTAACAAATTAGTTTTTATGGCACACAATGACTGTGTTACATTATCTTAAATATGAAATCACACCAACTGGATTAAAGCCATTCATTAAGGCTACATTTTCATAATGTTTTAAGTATAAAATATAACATGTCTCTTCTCCTATGATACAGGTACCAGACCAGGCCTCACTGCATGGCTTTTCCACGAATACTCACACAGTACAGCAGATTTTAGAAGAGGCTGCACGTTTATTGAAGCTCCTCTGGAGAGTTTCCCTGCCCCTGAAAGCTGCACATGGTTCTGCCCAGGGCACTCAGGTACCTCTGGGTCTCACTGGGCTTTGTTGGGTTGGAGGGTTCGTTGGAACTGTGGAAACGTGTCAGGGAAGATGGACCAGTTACAAACATGGCATTTGGGAAAATCTTTTGAAAATCATGAACCCAGGCTGCCCAGTCTGTGGATTTAGGCTAAGGCTGAGTGTGTGCTGGCTTCCTGTCCTGAGCATTCTGTGTGCCCAGCTGTTCATTTACAGCATACTTTATATTAAAGATGTAATCTCTAACCCTGCTATAGGATAGTCAGGGAACCCAGACAGGTGGCAAATGTTCTACTTCCACAAGAAAAGGTTGGATTCCCTGTTATTTGAGCCAAATTCAATTTGATTATGTATATACCAGTAAGAACAGAAACATCAGCAACTTTGATGTAATCTCAGCTACAAAATGTTGTTGATGCCAAAGCTGTAAAAGAGAATGCTTTTGTAGAAGTGTGACAAAACCTCAAGACAAGTTTTATAACATTTTAACTAAAAAGGATTGCACTATGCAAATGAATGAAAGTAAACTAAATGAGGAATGAATTATTTCTACTGTCAGAATACCACCACTCAGCAATGAAACTGTTGCAAACTCTGGCTTTAAAATAAATCCAAAGTGTTTTCATGTGGGTTTCTGTATGTGTTTTTTAAGGGAAGTGGAATATTCCTCAAAAAACCTCAAACTTTAGGAAAATGAACATTTTATATATAATTCCTTAACATTTTTGGTGGTATTTTCTGGTATCCTTATAGAGAAACACAAAAGCAGAAGGAGTTTGCTGTCTGATGCATTCACTGATGTTTCAGCTCCATATTTGGAATGTCTTGGCAAGTGTGTGTGCTTCCATTTTTACCCTTCTGAGTGTAATCATATAGACAGCTACATGTTGGGCTGGATGGCAAGACCTGAACATACCTCACACACGCTCACAGGGCTCTCAGTACGTGGGTGCTGCATCTAAACCTTGATTTGGATCAGTCACTTAGGAAAATCTGACCTTAATGTGTGTGGGGATCTGAGTTCCCAGGATGCACCTAATTAGAGCCCAATGGAATCTTTTCTAGAGCTTCTTATCCAGCATCCTGAGATCTTAAGGGTATTAGATTGCTTCTGATGTCTTAAATTCAGTCTATGAAAGAATGCCTCTTGAAGCTTAATTCTGAAAGATACTGAGCATTCACTGCCCTCTCTGCAGCCCCACAGGAGTTGTGAGGAATCAGTTCTGCAGAGCTAAATACTGGGGGCAGATTCCAGAGACACATTATTAACAAGTGGCACAACATTAAAAATGTGCAAGCCTAACTATGCACAAGGATCCAAACTGGTGACACTGTCAGATGTGCCAGGGCTACTCACCATTTGTTTTACAAGTTACTAACCATAACTTGATTGAAACTGGGGAAAACTGAACCTCAATAATGATACTGTCAAATAGTTTTGCAATTAAACCACCCTGTTCATATGTCCAGTGCCTTTTAGCCCTTTGATGAAAGCAGCATCAACTGTTGACAGAATACTGGAGGAGGAGGCTGGAAGTTCTGAACCCACAGGCAGGACACTTGCTGATCCCATGGCACTGCCCTTCCTTAACTTTTCTAGTTTAGAAACAAAAACAGGCACTGGTGTTAAGACTTTCCTCTGACTAGCAGAAAAATTATTTGCACTGAAAGCCAGCTAAGAATTGTAATTGTCTCTTGTCAGATGTCACAGAATCTTACGTGCCATCAGGGCTGTGAGGAAGGAAGGACAGGATTCAGTGATCTTTCACTCCTTTAAGTTGCTCACACTCAAGGAAGTTTGAGGGTACTTGTACAAAAGTATTGAGCAGTTCCCAATGTATTAGAAAGTATTTTATATAATGGTTTAATATATTTTCTTCTCTTAATTTAGGATGAAGGAATGAAAGCAGAAATATTTCGATTACGTAAGAAACTGTCTGAGCAAGAGAAGAAGTTGCACAGCACAGTGAAACGCTTGCACTCCACAAACCAGCTGAAGGAAAACATGGAGAAAGTCATCATTGACCAGTGTAAGTGTGTGCTTTATTGATGATTCTTAATTTATTTTTGTAGTCTGCAGCCTTTACAATTGGCATTCCCTTGTGCACTCCCAGCTGATGGTGACAAACAGCTCACGAGGTCCAGGCTGTGCCAGAATGATGGAGCCTCATTCCAATGCAAAGAAGTTGCCCAAAGTACAAAAGGCTGCAGAGAATGTCATGGGAAGCAGTTCATGGTTTTACACACACCACTGACAACATGTCAGTCCATGCAGCTGTCACTAATTGCCACTTGAGCTATTCCATTTTGGATACTACTTTTCCTATCTTACAACAGTTCTGGACAGAGGCAAAGTTACTGTTACTGGAGACATCTTCAGCCAAAGCTTTTGACCTTGTCCTTCTCAGAATTGTGATTTTTGCCTCAGTCTTGATAAACATGGAATTAGGCTTTTAGATTTTCTGAGGTGCTGCCCTGCAGCAAAGGAGATCTGTCAGTGCTCTGCATCAGACTGGGAAGTGCAGGAGAACAAGGCTCAGAATGAAGGAAACCAAAACTTACTATGAGTCACTTTTTAAAGAAAAAGTAAGGATATGCTGTGAAATGGTATTTTACCCTTAGCAGCCCATATCTAGGAAGTTATCTGGAAACATGAAAACAAGTGGGACACAGGCAATATAGGAGCTGTGTTAAGCCAGGTGTCTGTTTGGAGAGATCCATCTCTGCTGATTTAGAGTTTAATCACTCACCAGAAGAGCTCTGAATGGATCTCTCCTCTACCTTCATGCCACAGCAATATGAGTATTCTGGGAGAAGGATTTAATTTTCTTCTTTAAAAAAAAATTAAAAATCCATCCTTACCTTTTGTGAAGAAGGGAGACTGAATGGATCATTAGTCTGTGCTGGAGTGGCACTTGTGTTACCAGTAATTCATCTAGACTGGAAAATGTTCCACACCATACCAAGTTATAAAAATGGCCATAATACTATATGTGACTCAAGTCACTTAAATGCAGTGTGGAGTGATAGATGTTATTTTACTCCACAGCCTGTAATTTTTATATCTAAGGTCCATATATCTCCTGCCTGCAGATTTTTGTTGTTTTAAGCATTTATGGGTTGGTTTTTGGTCACTTCTTTCAGAATTGTTATATTAAACGATGTACAAATTACTTATATGAAATAATAAATTATGTTTTGTTCAAGTTTTAAAGCTGAATAGCTCAATTTAGGGTTGTCATATAAAAATCAAAGCTATTGTAATATGTCTTTCCAAATAATATCCCTTGGGTAGATTTACTGGTCTGGTTCCGGTGTTGTCTGGGACACACTGGGTAATTTCAGAGCTAGGCAGGGTATAAATCAACAGAGGTTTTACCCTGATAGCCAAAATGTTATCCCTCAGCCCCTCTACCACTGTACAGCAAACAGCACATCTCCCCCTAATTTTGCTCCCTCTTTTCAGGGCGTTCAGCCTCATCTGAAGGAGGGCTTGAGAAACTGAAACCTGCCTTTTCTGAAGCCTCTGTAATGCAAAGTGCTGCCTGGGGAGCAGCAGCTGTGCCAGCAGTGTCACAGCCTCCAAACTCTCTTCATGGCTGAATTCAACATTTTTGGTTCAGAAAAAATCTGGTTTGCCAGATGAAATGAATTTACTAGCAGAGCTCTTACAAGCAGAGGGCACTCTGCTGTACAGAAATGATTTTCTCTAAGTTTCATTGATTGTGGGAATTAGGGATGTCGAGTTGTCTTTGCCTTAAAGAGCAGTTTAATAAATGTTTCTGATTTGCATCTGGACACAAATTCCTGCACAAGCATATACAGCAAAACTGGGGGATCATGTGAAGCTGCTGGATTTTATCAGGATGCTTACACTTGGTTTTGAGATTTCTTCCTTTCCCCTTTTGCTGGTAAGAAAGGAAAAACGTTGCTTTCCTTTCCATAGGTGACCTTGCCTGCCTTCACTCTCCACACATCCTGTTACCTGGCCACTCCACTGAGGATATTCAGGTTCCCTCTGTTATTTAGCTGAACATTGCTAAATATATTTAGAGGCAGAGACTGAAACATTCTTGTGGCTCAGAATCTTGTGTGTGCTTTCTCTGGCAAGACATCTCATTGCTTATAAACCTCGCCTGAACCTCTGAATGTGGAACAATGTGGTGCCAAATTGAAGTAATTTGCCAAGGGTATAATTATCTCATGACAGCTCTACCCTTGGAGTTGTTGGGTTCTTAGTGTTGTAATGAAAAATCCTTACTGTGGCTAAATTGTTTGTTTTTGAGACTGGAATATTGAATTGGTACTTGTGAGTGGTGTATTTCAGCAGTTATGGAGCTGACACAGATTAGAGACTCACAGATTTAACTTGACATCTCTAAATACCAGTTTTGTTTTGGAGCATCCCCTCCTCCATTCACAGCTCTCCTGCTGTCCCACAGGGACAAAGGAGCTGGATGAGTAGAGAAAACCTGGAACCCTTCAGGAGAAGCACTGACATGATCTCTCCATGGCACAGAGAGGTTGCTGTGTCCTTGAACTGCTGGAGGATCTGGCTGGCTTCTCTTGCCATCTGTCCATGGTCCCCCACAACTTCTCCACTGCAAATTCTCCTCCCTACTAACTGCCCTCCCCAGCCCAAGGAGGCTATTTAATGGATCCAACTGGAGTTAGACCATTCACCACCTCAGAAAACCTTCCTTTCTGCTTTAGCTGGAGGGAACCAGGAGCTCAGGACTGCAGGGGATACCTGGGATGATACAGGTGGTGCTGAGCTATTCCTCTTTCACATGGAACGTTCTTGGTATGGCAGAAAAACTTTAAAAACACCTTCATGATGTTTAGATTTGGAAAGCAGATTATGGATCATAGGCCAGGAGTGGGAAATGGTATTCCAGGGGTGCCACTTCTCTGGACCTGCCCTGTGGTCCTGAGGGAATCCTCATACTAAGACATTTTTTAATGTTTGGTCATAAGACTTGAATGCAAGGACTTTAGAAAAACTTGCAAAATTCTTTTTAATCTCCTCTTTCTTTCCAGTGGTTTTAACTCATGATGTCTTGAAGAAGGCTCGAGGAAACCTGGAAGTAAGTAAAATTTTTGCTTGTCTTTTCTTCCTTGGTATATGCTAATCAGAAATCTGCATTGCTGTGTCAGGAGTATTTTGCAGAATTAGTCTGATTTGCTTTAGGTTTGCTACCTAATCAAGTCTGGGTGACAGCAGTTTAGTATGATAAATAGTCTGCTGTGTTTGATGTCTGAATTAAGAGTTTTATGACTGACCACATAAACAGCTAAACCCTCTCCCTCCTGATGCTTCTCTAGATTAATATTCATGTCTGTCATCACCTTCCAGCAGTTTATTTTCAGGAGATCACAGCCTGATAACCTGCCTGCTGAACAAGTTTACAAAGATACCCTTATTTAAAGCTGGAGTTTGTGTTAGTAACTGGGTAGAGCTTTTATTTTCTAAATATAGACCCAACAGGCAAAGCTTTTGCAACCAGCTCTTTGCTGGTGCAAGGTATTACATTACTGGGACTGTTGAAATAATCACCACTCAGATACAGTTTCTCCCAGAAGGTTCAGACTTTGCTCCTAGAAGGATGTAATACACTTCTTGACTGCTAAATCCCATCCTTCTCCTCACACCCCTCCACTCTGAATGACTGTACAATTCCCAGCCACTCCTTAACTTTTCCTCTAACCTTTTCTGTGCATCCCTTCTCCCTCACCCCCATCAGTGCCTCCTTCAGCACTTCCCTGTGCAGCTGCTGTGCTGTTGGCTCAGCCCTACCTGAGCTGGAAAATGATGACATAAAACAGTCTTTCTGCTTACAAAAAGTCTTATCACTTTAATTTGAAGATCTGCTGAACACAGAAGCTCCTGTTTGCAGATCCCTGTGCAGCAGGATGGGGGCAAATTGTGGGCATTAAAGTACTGAACAATAATAGAAATTATGGCTTTTCCAACCAGGTCCCACCAGCTGAGAATCAAAAATCACCTTCCTACACCAGCAAAAAGAGGATTCTCTAAAGGAGAAAGTTCTGCTAACAAAGACTGGTCCTGTGAGTTGTTTGCTTCATGCTGCCTTACTATTTATTGATGTAAAAATATTTGTTCAGCTCTTTTAATGGAATCAGCCTTTGACCAAAAAAAAAAAAAAAAAAAGAAAAAAGGGCAAAAAAAGACTTATTTTGGTAAATAACTTATTTAACATTTTCTGTAATGTAAAGATGGTTTTTAATATTTATTATAGAAGCAAGGTACTGTGGGTATTGAAGAAAAATCCAAATTTTTTTAAAGTTGGCACGTTTGAAATTTTATATTTGTACTTGTCATGTTTTAAACCTATTTGTTGTTATAGTCAAACAGGTCCTGAAAGAATCAAGAGTGTGATCCACCTTCCATTGTTTCTCTACTGCTAAAAGAATGTAGGTTAAAAAAAAAAACAGATTCTGCCAGTTGTCATTGTTTTGTAGAAATGTGAAAAATGTTCAGTATTTTAAAGCATTTTAACCATCCCTGGAAGATTCTTCTGGAAGCTGCCTGATGCTGTACTTTCTTACTGTCCTGTTAGGATCTTAGATTGATGCTGTGTCTGAAAATGCTACATAGAATCAGACAATTAAAATGAAAACTACTCACAAATGTGCTTGTGTTATTTTGTTTAAAATTTCAGACTTTTGAGCATTACTGAACACACTGGGAAAATAATTTAGTGTAACAATAACATGACCATCATATAGTGATTTTTAGTTACAAAAGTAGACTTGGTGCTGCAATCATGGTTTTATTGAACTAATTTCATAGAAACCCAAAATGGTTTGGGTTGGAAGGGACCTTAAAACTCATCTCATCCCACCCCCTGCCATGGGCAGGGACATCTTCTACCAGCCCAGGCTGCTCCAAGGTCCATCCAACCTGGCCTTGGACACTTCCAGGGATGGGGCAGCCACAGCTCCTCTGGGCAAGCTGTGCCAGGGACCTCCCCACCCTCACAGGGAAGAATTTTATCCTACTATCCAGCCTGACCCCTCCTCTCTGTCAGTTTGAATCCATTCCCCTTTGTTCTGTCACATATAAATAGTCCCTTTCCATCTTGTCAGCTCCCTGCAGGTACTGGAATGCCACAATTAGTTCACCCCAAAGCTTCTCTTCTCCAGGCTGAACACTCCCAATTCCCTCAGCCTTTCCTCATGGGAGGGATCACAGATAATCTGGTCCTTGGCACTGGGGATGGTCTCTCACATTCACATTCCACATTTTCACACAACCATTGTGCATGTGAGTTATTACTGGAGAAAACCAACCTCAAGCCCTGCACTTCCCAGTGCCCCTTTCTGTTCCCTGCTGTGACCTGCTTTTCAAGGATTCAGAGGGATTCAGTGGGTTGTCCCACAGCCTTCCAGGAGGTGTCGTGCTCTGTCCCTTGGATATCCCAACCTGCAGCCCATGCCCGAGTTATCCTGGACCTCCCTGTGGCATCTTCGTCTGGTCCATCCCGGGCTGGGAAGGCTCAGCCCAACCCGGCATTGCCTTTCTGCGCCAGGAGGGGGAGCCAAACCCATTCGCCTGGATTCAGGGAAAGATGCCAGGAAAATGGGCAAAGTTAAAAATAAACTTTGCAAATTGGAAAAAGGGGGGAGGTAAGGGAAGGAGCATGCAGTCAAACTTGTTCTTCAGTCTCTTCACACATTATTGTCCTCACAGCTCACTAAAAACGTCAAGTTAATTTTACTAAGTAGCTAAATTATAGACACTCAGCTGTAATCAGAATCCGCTATACATTTCAACTTTCAGAATTAATCATCCTACGTTTCTGAGTTATAACACCTGAAGGAAACAGCTGTACAGCTATATATAGCACTCCCATGCCTCTTGGTCTTCTTGCAGCCTTTTTCTCCCCCCACACCATCTGTACGTAAAAATAAATAAAGAAGGAGGTTAAATGTTTTCCTTTCCTGAGATGATTTGCCACTTAGTTCTTAATGGTCCCTGCTGTGCCCTCTCAGAGCTCTTCTCCTGACCCCCTTTTCCTTCTGATGGGCTCTGATCGCTGCACCAGGTTCACAGCAGAGCAAACACCTGGGCAGGTCCAGGGGACACAGTCACCACTGAGACTGGGGAGACAAACCTGTAGTTTTTATCATTATCTCCTTAAAAACAGATGATCCTACAAGATCAAAGTATTTCATCTTAATGAGAAGTGGCTCTTAAACACACACAATTTACTGGGCTGGTTTAAAAATAATTAGAAAAGCAAAACAAAACAAAAACCCAGAAAAAAAGCTCACCAGATGGAGGCTGCAGAAGACAAAGCTTACAGAGTGTTAAACTTTGTTCCCATTAAACAAAATTAAATTTTCCTTTAAAAATAATTATGCAGGAGAAAAATAAGCAGCATAAGCAAATGGAATTAAAGGAGGGGCTCATTTGCTTAGTGAGTTCCTGCCTGTACTTTCATTATATGTGCAAGGTGATTGGAAACATTGCTGAGAGAGTAGTTCAGGGACAAGCATTGCAGAGGGTGAGGGGAGACCTGCTGGTATTACCTGTGACCTTGAACCTCTCTGCTCATTTCCCAGGCTCACAGGACATAAACAGGCTGAGGTCTTTCTCAGAGGCCATCTAAGACTAAGGGGGGGAAAAGGGAAGAAAATAAGAAAAGCAAAAAAAACCACAAAAGGAAAACAAAAAGCCAAAAAAAGGGAAAAAGCCAAAGAAAAGGAAAAAAAAACAATGAAAAAGATTTCCCTTTCTGTTTAGGCCCCCTACCACATGTGGAGCTGCACGGGAACTCTGGGAAAAGGCAACATTTAGTGCTCTGGGGACACAGCATCCCATCAGGAGGCCACTGAAGACCCACCTCTGCCAAAGGGAACAAGCAGAAATAATATCCAAAGCTCACAGGTGGCTGGTTGTATTAAAAATAAATCAATGCTAATGCATTTGGGCATTTAAAAACAAAACCGCAGCAGAATTGTGGTGTTTTGATCCCCACAAAAGCTGCTGGTTCTGTTTTTGGGAGGGAGCAGGTGAGGCTTTTTGGGTGGTGCTTGCTGGGGTGGAGAGGGATGGGGCATCCTGGGGCTCCTGTGGGGTCACAGGGAGATTTGGGGATGGGGCAGAGCCCTCCCCACCAGTCATGGCCCCAAAAGCCGAGCAGAGGGAACGTGCCCTCTTTACATTTTGGGTTTATTTTAACACTCCTGAACTCGACACAAAGCAAATCCTGTCATCACTCCCAAATCCCACAGAAATGACAGTATGGGAAGAGAAATATAAAAAGTAAGTGGCAACACTCCGGAGTTCTGTTGGCATCAAATTCCTGGTGTACAAACAGCCCAAATCTCAGCCCTGGGCGCCCGTGGGCAGCACCTCTTTGATGCCATGGGTGCCCTGAGCTTTTCCACTGTGGGCTGTGGGTGAAAAAACAGGGACCTGGAGGCAGGTCAGGGCTTTGCTGTGAGTGAGATCAGACCACCTCAGTGCCAACGAGCACAAACTGCTACTGGTATTATTAAACCCCAGCACCCACTTTTAAGTGGCTGCTCATGGTGATTTGCATCTTTAATCCTGGGGTTTGCTGCTGGTGGAGGGAGTTTGGCCCCTGGATGTTTGGAACACACACAGCCCTGTCACACTGGGGGTGATACCCGGCACTAACACAGCAGAGCCCGACACGCTGGGCTGTAACAACGTGAAAAAAGCTGCTCGAATAGCACAAATCCCTCCTAATTCGTTTCTTCCCTCGCCTGACCTCATCCTTAGTTCTCCAGGTCCATTTTGGAGCCTCCCTGGGCTGAGCAGCCACTAGATGGCAAAAGCGGGTTGTGCTGGCGGGGCTGAGCCGGTTCGGACCCAGGTGCGCTGAGCCCAGTGCGGACCCGCGGCCGCTGCGCTGCCCTTGGGCTCCTGCCCATCTCCTGCCTGCAGGGAGCTGAACGAAACCCAAACACACCCTGCCTGCCCTCATTAGTGTGAATGACGGGAATAAGATGAGATTTGGAGCCTGAGTTATTACTCAAATGAGAAAAACAGCCCAACCATCCCAGTCTCAAAGTGTGCCCTACATGGATCATAGTGATCCAGAAGCCATGGGCATTGTTGTCATGGTGAAATCATCAGCAAGTTTAGTCCTTGCTGAAGTTTTGGGGCTGCCCCTCTGCTTTTCTGGCAGTAAATTCCCCTCTCTGGCCCCTTTCAACAGGTTTGGCTTCCAGAAGAGTAAGTGCCTGAGGGTGCCCCATCCTTGCAGGATGCTGCACCAAACCTCTCGGTGCTGCCAGCACAGAAGCCCTGGGTGATGGGCCAACTCCTCCACCCCCCAGGATTAAGCAAAAGCAATCTAAACTAGTCCTAAAATGCCCTTTTACTCCACCACAGAGTTTCACCCTGAACCCACAGCTTGGGTTTCAGGCTATGCAGACTGTGGTGCCTTCTCCATAGGGAAGCTCTCTGGGAATGGGCAGGGGCTGTTCCCTGCCCTGCCAGCCTGCAGGGAACAGTCTGGATTCAGCAGGGGCAAGGCACAGAGCACAGGGATGGAACGTGGTCACCTAATTTAGCATCTGTTTGCAGAAAACTCCCTTTGTGGGGAGCAGAGGCTTCATCCTCTGCCTGGCTGTAGTGCGGGAGGGCAAGGCTGCTCCTGGGCACCGAGACAACAAGAAAGATTTTACTGGCCCATTCCCACCTTTCTGTCCTCTTCCTCACCATCCTCCAACACATAAAATCTGTAATTTTTGCAGGGCTCACTCCTATTTCCAGAAAAGCAGCACAAACTCAATGTCACAGCAGCACAGAGCTGCAACACAGCCCTGCAAACCAGCTCATCGAAAGCGATAAATAAACCAAGTAATCCGTTTTCCTACCTATCTCCACAGGATGTCACTCCTCTAAGAAGTTCCCAACACTAAATCAAGCCCTCGGACACCTCTGCAGGGAGCTCTGGGCTCCCCCTGTTATCCAGGAGCCTCAAGACCTGCAGCTCTCCCTGCCCCATCCCACCTTCAGACCTGCTGCTCAACACTTGCAGCCGCATCATCCTTATCTTTA
The DNA here is from genome assembly GCA_026770055.1 of Myrmophylax atrothorax. NCBI lineage: Eukaryota > Metazoa > Chordata > Aves > Passeriformes > Thamnophilidae > Myrmophylax > Myrmophylax atrothorax. Next base: position 4,913,850 of record JAOXXN010000220.1, on the reverse strand, counting down.
ATTTTGGAATTGACCCCCTTGAGAAAAGCTCTGCGTGCCTATTTTTTATGTGTTTATCTTGTCACTTCTTTAGAAAGATACTTGTTAAAATATTTTGTCCCCTCCTTCCCCCCAGCCCTGTCGGAGGCATCTACTTGGGTAATTTGTTGAGCGGGTTGCTGGGCCATGCATTATGCATGAGATGCAATCTTGATTTTTGCACTCCACTGTGTGCATTCTGTAACAGGAACAGCATCATGCCCGCACGCAAAATGAACATTAACAGCTCAACAAAACACCCAAAGAGAACAGAAAATGCCCATTTATTTAGAGGAAAACAAAGAAACACCCTCCATTCGTTTAAGCTGTTCTAGCTGGGATTGCTCAGCGCAGTCAAGTTGTTCCTGCCTAGGCTGTGGTGTTGAATAACTGGGTTTGGAGCTGCTGTACTCGGTGTGACACCATGATGGTGGTGTTGCAGTGTCCAAGGCCAGGATGGACAGGGCTTGGAGCAGCCTGGGCTAGTGGAAGGTGTCCCTGCCCACGGCAGGGGGCTGGAATGAGATGATCTTTGGGGTCCCTTCCAACCCAAACCATTCTGTGATTCTATGGGAGCCCAAAGGCTTCACTGTGCAGCGTCACCAGCCCCCTGCAGTGATGGAGCTCAGGTGGCACATACCTGCTCCTGGGAGGAAGATCACCTTCTCCTTCCCTCCTGGGATCCAAACATATATTTACACACACTGCACACCCCCATAACCATGTACACTTGCATTTTGAGCCCATTCTTTCTTGATGTTAGAGACAAATAAAGCCTGGATCAGCCACTCCTGCTCACACGGTTTGTGCTGCAACAGCTTTCAGAGCACATCATTGGGCCAAATCCCAAAGGCCCCATTCACAAATGCTTTGAGCCTTTTTTTACAGATCTGCCCTTATTAATCCACCTCTGCCCCACAACACATCCTCATTTACCTTCTCCCAGAAGGGCTGGATGCCCAGCTGCTTGTCCAGGTACACTGGAAGCAGATGGGGACATAGTGGGAGCAGGTGACACCAGGAGGTGATGTGACTGAGGGCTCATGCTGCTAAAAGTTGTGTCAAAAGCCTTTGGGTTAAATGCATAAAGCAGAACCACACAAAACGATGCAGAAGATTCACAGCCCATCAACCCCCCCCAGCCCCCTGCCCCATTGTATTTCATCTTGGAGACCATCCAGTATTTCAGAGCAATAAGATGTGGAGCTCATTTTAAAGTCCATTTAAAATCCGGCTGTGACACTGATTGATGTCTTTACCAACCTCTGCTGTGGCACTTCCCTTGGGCAGGGGGTTCTCCTCCAGCCCCCCAAGGTGGGTCACAGCCAGCACTGGGCTACACTGGTCTGGGAGAAGGACAAGACCTCCTCCTCCTCCCCCAGCCATGGCACAGCTTAAGGGCACAGCATCTGGAAACAGCTGGAGGCGAAAACAAAGGACAAGAAACCAGATCTGTTAATCCCAAGAAGAGCATGAGGAGTGGGAAAGAATCCCAAAGTGGCCACTGAGAAGAAATTAAAGGGGAAAAAAATGTCAGAGAATGAGTAAGAGGGAGAGAGAGGACAGGTGGAAAAGAAAAAGGAACAGGATAAAATGGGCACCAAGATGTAAAGCCAATTATTTTTGATTCTTTGGCTTAGGGGCTAATTTATTACAGCAGTAAATCATGCTTAGGACAGGTAATACAGCAGCCAGAGCCTGGACATTATTTAGACAGTGTGATCATGATATTAGCGCTCAGAAAAGTGGAAAATTTTAAATTTTAACTGCCTAAAAGCCAGACTCACCCTTTACACTCTCCTCTTTGCTCAGCATGAAAAAAATACAGCACTTTCCCAGAGCCAGGGGCTTCACCTGGAGGCAGAAAGGTTTTGAGGGATGGCACAGGCCTGGGTTTCCTCACCTTAACATCTCACATTACCCCCTGTCTGGGCTCAGGCTGCAGCCCCACATTCTCCTCTCAAACCCCTACCTAGTGCCAGGGATGTGCTTACCCACACATCAAACCCTGGCAGCTGCTTAGGCACCCACCAGGGCAGAGATAACTATGTAAAAATCCCCCAAAACATCTCTGTGCTGGCTGGTGTGTGTCCCACTCACAGGGGTGAAGGGGGAGGCAGGGGTAGGAGAGGTTCAGCCAAGCAGGTGTGGCTGAGCCTCTCATCACACCTCCACAGCATGTCTTGGTTGACAGGGATAAATCTTTATGCTATATAAAAATAGTGTATATATAGAAAGAAACTTTCTAGGGGTTAGAAGAGACAAAGTGGTTCCTTACAGACAAAAGGAAGTGTGGGAGTGGCCCATGCCCACAGCCCTCCTGGTTCAGTGGGAGAAGCTGCTGAACAGCAGGTTGTTAAGGTTCCATTCCAACACCTGGGCTTCACAGGGATCACACCCTGACACTGTGCCTGGCTCAGCACCACATCCACCCCATGCCTTCCCGTCCTGCCTGCAGCCTGACCTGCCTGAGCATCCCACAGCTCCCAAACATTCCAAGGCATGGGCAGGTGTCCCGTTGCTCAGCACTGAGCTCTGCTGGCCCTCAGGGCAGCAAGTGATGCTGGCAACCTTGAAAAATTATGTCAAAGATGTGAAAAACCTGCTTTGCCTCGAGTCATGAGAGCAAATTACACATTGTCCAGTCCTGTGTAATATGAAATTAAATAACTGCATCGAGCACTGGCTTCGCTGAGGATGGGAGAGGCAAGTTCGCAGCTCCCCCTGATCACAGGCTGAGCACATTTGCTCCTCATTTCCCTCCAGTGTCACCTGCTGTGAAATCCACAACGTGGTCCCAAGGTTAGTACAGAGATCACCACACCCCCTCACAGCCCTTCCCGGAGCCCTTCCCTGTGTTTTCCTGCCCTCAAGGCATGAGAAAAAAAAAATCGGAGACAGAGATTGCACCATTCCCCCAACCCAACCCATACCAGCCCTGCCTGTGGCACACAGTGGTGCTCTGACACTCCCCACCAGTATCCTGCTCGCCTAAAGCCACAGCAGGATATTTTTTTGTAGATGGGAATATATTTAAGAAATGTGTTTACTTATGTCCCGTAAAAGCACAGCAAACTCATCTCCAGACATTGCATTAAAGAAACATTGTGATTTTCAAAGTTACTTTGTTCAAAAACTCCTCCAGGCAGAAAAGATAATAAAAAGTAGCAAGGCACTGGTGATTAAGGAGAAAAACAGAACCATGCTGTTATAATTTCACTCCACAGCCTATCCCTAACAGAGTGACACACACAATGCATGTGAGGGATAATAAGTTAAAATAACTTGCAGAAAGCTATTAATTTATAACAATGGCAAACTTGGGCTGCTGGGGACAGCAGAGGTGTTTGAAAACACCATTTGAGTTACTGAGCCCACCAGATGCCACACTGGCACTTGGAAGCCTCAGGTGGTTTGAAAAGCAGCACAGATTGTCCCACATTTGATCTTCTCCACCCGCCTCGATCCATCCTTGTCAGCAGCTGCCAAGATAACAGGGGACAAGACTTGATTGCAGCCTGATTGGGTTTTGTTGGTGTAAAGACACTGATACAAATGGTCCCAAAACCTGACATTCCTTACCTCTTCTGCTGGAAAAATGTGACTTTGAGCAGAAACAGGGCCAACTTCCACCCCAAACCCAATTTGTCTGATGGAATTCAGCCTGCAGAGCAGGAAGGATATTTGTATTTATGTCCTTTTGAAGGCAGGATTGGTTTTAGTTACAGCTGATGATAATGCAGAGAGAAGGATCAATATGAAGTGAGCTGGCCTGGCAACCTCCACAAACTGCAGAACTTGCACTGAGATGTGACAGGAGGAAACTGAGAAACACCATGAAAGTTTTAAACAGCCAGAGCAGCTCTGAGATGATCTGCTCTCCAAAGGCCCCCAGAGTCTCTGGGCTGGGCTGGTTTTACCTGCAGGCTCCACTTCTCAGGAGGGATTTTGCAGCTGCTGATGGAGTTTCTCAATAGTGACAAACTGCTGAGAGACCCTCAGTTAGCAGAGTATGACCAGGTACCTCCACATGGTGAACCGAACACCTTCTCTCTCCTGAGGGTGGGCAGCCCCTGGCAAGGGTTGCTCATAGAAGCTTTGGCTGCCCCATCCCTGGAAGTGTCCAAGGCCAGGTTGGATGGGGCTTGGAGCAACCTGGGCTGGTAGAAGGTGTCTCTGCCCATGGCAGGGGGTGGAACAAGATGAGATTTACAGTCCTTTCCAATCCAAACCATTCCATGAGTTGATGGTCTAAATGCATCCCCTGCTCTTCAGAGGGCTGGACCACCCCAAGCTGCAGGCAGTGGCCAACCCTAGGCATTGTATGGCCACCGCCCCTGGCATCACATGGCCATTGTCCTTGTCATAGCTTCTACACCAGACACGCAGCCTCCAAGCCCACTTGACTTGATACTTCTAGAGAAACCACACACTTCTCCTCAAAGCAAAGAGCAAAGAACTCCCACCTTGTGAAAGAGCAAAACCATATTCCAGCCTGGTAAAAACAAAGCTTTACAGCTGCTGGACCCACCATACCCCTTACTTTGTATAGTAATGTAGCTGGGGAGCCAAGGACATTGACTTGGCTCCTTTCCCAGGGCGCCCCACCAGGTCTCCAGGGATCTGTTTCCTGACTGAGGGCAACAGGACTTGGTCAATTAAAGGTTTTATTAGCACAAGCTTGTGTGGCAATTGCATCGCTCACAGGTGCCAATAAACCACTCAGACCACACCATTAACTGGTCTGTATATGCCACATCATTCTTCTGTAAAATACTTCATAAAGTGTTTTAAATTTTCCTGCCGTCTTCTTTCCCTTGTACCTCTTGGCCATAAAACTAAGCTGAGTTTAACAGCCAAGAGCTCAGCTGGCTGGGAGGGGGGAGCCACCACCACCTTTTCATTGATTCCAGGGTCTTAAAAAAAAATTCTTGGCTGTGAAAGCACGAAATAGAATAAAATTGAGCAATGTGATCTCCTGTGTAAAATATGCCATCTGAAGTGATCCTGGAATTCCTCTGGAGCCCAACGGTGAATGTTCAGACTCAGGGTTTGGGGCTGTTGTTTTGGAGAGCTTTCAACTTCACTGGTTTCAGAGAGCAAGGCAGAGGATGCCCTGGAATTCTTGGATTTTCAATCTATTTTCACTGAAGACTCCAAAGGACTGATTTGAACACATGCACAGGTAGAAACAGAACAACTCATCTCCAGCAGTGATGGGAATTGTGTACAAAACATGAGGGAAATGGACCATAATAACCCCCCAAACACAGCTCAGGGCCAAGAGCACATGGTCCAAGTGACCACTTCCAAACACTCCTCAATAGGCACTAAATGGGAAAAGCCCAGAATGTGGTCACTCCTAAACCTCTAGGAAAGGGGAAATAGCACAGGGCTGGCAGTGAGGACATACCTTTTCCAAATATCCAGTTTTAAAACACTTTCTTTTGCTATCCTTGCACTACCACTTCTAATGCATTGATTTAACTGTATTTTCTTTTTTTCATCCTTTTTTTTTTTTTTTTAATTTTCTCTTTTTTTCTTTTGTCCCTTCAGGAACTGACACAGTTGAGAGAGCAGAGAAATTAAACTGTGCAGGGCTGCCTCCTGCATTGATAGACTCAGATTCTTATTCACACAGAGGCTTATAAAAAGCAAAAAATATTAAAAAAATCACTGGGATCTCTCTTTGCTCAGAAACCTGTATTCCATTAACTCTGGAATAAGGCACAAAGCAAACCAAAAGAAAGAGAAACTCACCCCAGTGGGTGGCTTGAAAACAGAGGCAGAGCCCATTAGCATACTCAGTGTGCACATGAACAGAGGGCTTGGGCTCAAACAAAGTGATCCTGATGGAAGAAACAGTCAATCCCTCCTCGGAGCTGCAGTAAAAGCCCATGGCCAAGAGGATCTGTGTGGATTTGGGAGCAGAGATAAGACAGAGCCACACTGCAGTGAGCACCACCTCCCCACAACTGATTAGCTGCTCTGCTCCAAGCTGGAAAACACGAGCACCACACTGGTAAAAATCAGAGTTGAGAGCACCCTGGCAGGAAACCACTGTGCACAGACACCTGGAGGGGAGCTGAGAACGAAGAAAGCAACAATAATCCCATTATCAGCGACAGAAAGTTTGGTTCTGTCCCTTGGAGGGCAGAAACCACAGAGCCAGGTCCATCCCCACCCGGTGAGATGCAGGGTTTGGGGGCAGGAGAGCCCAGCAGGGGCTGCAGGAGCCCCCCAGGCACACCCTGTGCCATGGTAATTACCCATCGAAAGCTGCTGGACATCGTGTCTCCACAGGGATGGGGAGCTGGGATGTGGCTCTCCAGCTCCCAGGGACGTGGCACAAACAGTGTGAGAAATCCCTCACAGCGCTTCCCTGGGAGGCCTCTTGGCAAAGCTGCCTGGACGCCCCTCCTCGTTGCCTCCAGGAACCAGAGCCCCCCACCACAGAATGCTGAGACTTCCCAGCTGGATGGGCATGATCAGAAAATACAGGAGCAGGACAATTTCTGGGGGTTTGGCTGTGCACACGCAGCCTGCCCGAGTGCCTGTGGCACCACAGCCCCCTGTTGCCCTCACACCTCCCCACCTGGCAGCTCCTGTCAGACAAGCACTGGCACAGGGGAGGACAATGTTTATCTCAATATCACGAGGGCTCTGGGCATGGCCTGTGGGTATCACAGGTTCACCTGCTGCAGTAGTGTTGGGACACCAAGCCACAGCCCCAGTCAGGTCTTGGTCCTCCACACCACACCAGTGACCTGTGGGGACCAAGCAACGCTTGCCATAGAAATACTCCTTATTTTCTCTATGTGGTGCCCTCAGGTGACAGTGTCACCCCTCCAGCACCAACACTAATGACAGGCTATCTCCCATGGATTTGTCTCTTAGTCCAAGCTGCAAGATCTCCTTGAAGTGTTTCCTACAGTGGGGACATTCATAAATGCCTTTCCTTGATGGCAACATTGGGATCTAATGAACAGCATGAATGTTACACCTCTGTGCTCTTCCACGAGCACGGATGGGATAACAGGATACAGGATGTTTCCAGGCACAGAGCAAAAGAAGGTGGCTGCAGCAGCAGTGAGAGGGGAGAAGAGGGAGATACAAGGTTGTGAGAGAGCAGCATGGGGGACCCTTAATGTCAGTGCTGGATTCTAGTTTGAAATAATTTTAAAGCTAAGGCCAGGTACAATTTTGTAGAAGTGCAAAAGCAAGTTGTTCATATGCATTAATTGCCCAGAGAAGCTGTGGCTGCCACATCCCTGAAAGTGCCTGGGGCTTGGAGCAACCTGGGCTAGTGGAAGGTGTCCCTGCCCATGGCAGGGGGGTGGAATGAGATGATCTTTAGGGTCCCTTCCAACCCAAACTAATGTGTGATTAATGAAAACATATTTGGGCCATCTCTGTCAAACTGGGCTGAAGTCCAGAAAAGCAATTAAGATGTGTGTACATACATGTAGATGCTAATCACATCACCTGCTTCTGACAACATCTGCCTGTAAAAGATACTTTAAAACAGAACATTCCCCCAGGGTGCTGCAGAGCACACCTTCCCTATTAACAAGTTCTCCTCCCTTCCGTGCAGTTCTGCACAGGGATGCATTTCATCAGAAGACAAAGAAAAAAAGAAATAGTTCAAATGCCAGAACAGCTCCCTCAGCCCCAGCAGCCCTCGTGGGAGCCCTGTCAGAGACCAGCCAGAAAGTGAGACCATCACACAAACCAAATGGCACAGTTTCCAGAGGTCCACACAGGCAGAGGTGATGATGGGATGCGTGCACAGATCCTTCCAGCTGGAGGTATTTTAAACACACAGGAAATAATGTTGGAATCATAGGACCACAATCTTTAAATTATATTCAAAAAAGATGCTCAAAGCATATATCATTGAATTATGAACAGCTTTGGCAGCTTTATTGATGATGTTGAATCTGGTTGACAGATGCATTTACACTGCATAAGCATTTGAGATGCAAGAGTAATTGCTTATTAGTCTTGTTGTGAGGAAAAACACCAGATTGAAATAAATAGGAGCTCATGAACACAGAATTTTGCTGCCTCTTTGATTATTTTTTCAAGCTAACCATCTGCTAAGCATCTGGGATTCTTAGAATCCAAGATCCATACCCCACACAGGTGGGAATTAAAAAATACAAATAGAAAGAGCTTAGGAACCCAAACAAACTATAATATGAAATTGTCCAAAATGACTAGGGAGATTGTTTCCCAGCTTGCATACAAATGTAGGGAGTTTGGGTCTTACAGGTTGCACGGAGCAGATGCACAACCAGGGGACTGTGTCCACTTTGTGGTGCTCTTCAACATGTGCCAGAACCAAAAATTGGCCTGTAGGGTACCCCAAGAACATGAGGGGACTGCAGAGAAGCAGCTGAGCAGGGTGCTCATCACAGGGGTCTTCTCCACAAATGAGACTTAACAGGAGAATCCAAGTTCCCCTGAGGTCTCCAGAAAGACTTACAGGACTCTCAAGAGCTTTGCCTTCAAGATTTTTGGTGTCACCGAGAGACTTCAGGTTATTTCTCTGTCTCTTGTTAATAAGTTTTTAAACTTCAATCAAAATATAAAGAAAAAAAATGTGGAAAGGAAGAAAAAACAAACACAGGAAAGAGAAAAAACCCCCACAAACACAGGAAGGAGAAAAAGAAATGCCAACAGTGAGGATGAGGCTGTTGTGACTCCTCAGCCCTTTTTCTGGTGATTTCTCCTCTCTGCCCAGGAGTGTTGGGTGCCCACACATCATCCATCAGGATGGAGATCCCTTTTTACAGCCCCTGCTCATCCCTGATCCTCACAGATACCCTGTCCCTGTGAAGGTCCCTGTCAGCACAGCCACCAGCAGAGGACAAGGACAAACCTCCATCAGGACAAACCCAGGAGCCAGAATGAAGTTTGCTGCACGGTTTATTGCAGCCTGTGGGATGGCAGCTCTGATAAGAACATAAAATTGATATTTGAATTTTCCCCAGCTGCCATTGCACTCGATGCTGAGAACATGAGTTAATAAAAACAGCCAGTTAAATAACTGTCAAACTCAGGCAAATACCCATAAAGCAAATGTTCATTTAAAAAAAAGCAAATTAGACATGCATTTTTCTCCATGAAAAAGGGCAATTAGAGAAGCTTTATAACTAATATTTGTTTTTGTTCTAAAATATTAAGAATCTTTCCTAAACTCAGCACAGTGAAGGTTTTCAATTAATCTCCTTTGAACACACACATTCAGGTGTTTGAAAAGGAAAAAAAAAGAAGAAAGAATGATTTGTGCATCACGATCTGTCATCTCCAGAAAGCTGTAAACAGTATCTTAGAGAGCAGAGTTTGTGTGACAAATTTGAGATTAGACGGATTCTGATCTAAAAATTAACTTGCTTATCAGAGAAATAATATTAGAGTAAAATAAATTAGAATCTCTACTGAAGACTCTAAAAGTAATTTTTAAAATTAATTAGAATCAAAAAGATGGATCTCAAAGGATAGGACAACTCTAATTTAGACAGACGGTAATTAATTCCTTATTTCAGAAATTCATTAACAGGCTGTAAGAGCAAATCATTCCTTTGCTGGAGTTAAGCTCCAGAGGGAAAGATTCATCTGGAAAGGGGATGTGGGAACTCCCTTGCTGCTGGCAGGGAGAGCAGGGGGAGCCTCATGGGCAGCAGGTCTGGCTAAGGGGGTTCATGGGGATTTATTTGGGGTGAGCAGGGTTTGGACCCACAGCTGTTCACACTCTGGGGCGTGGGGAGGGGGCTGCAAGCACAGAGGCTTGGACTTTGCAAGGGTCTGTGGCTGGGGAAAATAAATAAACCACAAAATATTGCTCTTATTTGCTGTGAAAAGCAGCATGATGTGCTCCCTCTTGCCCTGTCTTGGTTGGAGCAGCAGCTTCCCTGTCTTGTTTCACCTCCTCAAAACCCCACCAGAGCAGCACAGACCCACCACAGGTCCTCAGGCCCTGGTGTGGGGGCAAAACTCCTAATGATTTGGGGAATTTCACCGTAAAACTCCATCAGGCAGCAACAAGGAACCGAGCTCAGAGTGAGTGTTTTTCCATCTTTCTCTGCTCCCACCTCCAGCCAACAAACACATTTCACAGAAGAACTAACCAAGCCCACTATTTCCCAGAGCAATATCCACAGAGAAAACACACTTGTGCACCTCGACAGATGCAGAGTGTGAGTTCCCCAATAACTGGATGCTCTGGCAGCTGGTGTGCTGCCAACCCCCCGGGGTGATCCCACCCTGCCACTCCACATCCTTTGGAGAGGCCAAGGTGTCCCTGCCAGTGCACACCCGGCTGGCAGCTGGATCCCTTCGATAACTGGCTCAGCCCGGAGCGTGTCCTCGGAGCTGGAGGGCTCTTCAAGGGGAGGATAAGCAATGCAGGAATCTGCTGCCTGTTCCCAACTGGAGAGGAGCCCAAACCTAAATCCTTCTCTGAGAAGAGCTGAGCTCTGGATCTGGATGCGAGGAGCATCCTGCTGGCCTTCCCATCTGCGAGGGGCTGTCCCAGCCCCTGAGCTGAGCGAGGTGGGAGGGAGGGAGCTGTGAAGATGGATTTATTCCGTGGGGCTGAGCACTGCCACATGCTGCATGGCAGCAGTGGTCCTGGGCTGGGCTGGCTTCTTGGCCTTGCTGCAACAGAGAGGATTTAGTGGCCATTTCTCCAGGGAAGCAGCCTGGTGACCCGTGCAGAGGATGGACAGACGGCTCTCAAGCTCTTCAGCCAGAGAGGCACCAGGATTAGCTAGTGCTGGCTGCAAACCACCCCCTCTGCAACTCAACTCGAGGTCCCCAGGTCCTGAAGGGAGAAGCAGCTTCCAGAGAGGAGGAGAGGTCACCTGGCAGGAGGACTTCACCATCTGGGATGAAGGAGTCACACAGCAGGACATACAGAGCAAAATAAGCTTAACACAAGATCCCACATTTTGCTCACACTTCTCTGCCACAAGCTTAGGGGCAGGTTCACTCGCCCTCACCACAACGCTTTTAAGCCCAGTTTTATCTCACAGAAACTGTGAAGATAAGTGTTTGCAGTTTATTTTTGCCAAGTCACAAGTCAGCCTAAACTGACTTTGTTGGAAAAGGCAAGAGTGCTCAGCTCTGAGCACTGCACTCCAGGGGCTTGAGAAAATAAAGACAATTAGTTACTACCTCTGAAAAATTAATTTAATTGACAGACTGTGAAGCTGCCAAAAACTAACAAGCATGTGAAAACTGACTTAAAAAAAATTATAGCAGTCTGTCTATTTTTCTTTTTTTCCTTTCAGAGATCACCATTGCTACCTTGAAAGTCCTTACTCAAAGTAAAAAAAAAAAAAAAAGGCAAAACCACCAACAGCTGATTAAAAAAGGAGAGTAAAGATCTTTTCTCCCACAGTTTTTCTCTGAAGTTTCCTGGGATGTTTTTTAGCTGCAGCCAATCACACTGGCACAGACTGGTGAGGGTATAAAACTGATACAAAGCACTAAAACAAGGACATTTTGGGGACAGGTGGCACCACCCCATGTGCACAGCACTTTGTGTTTGAAGCAAGGTCTGTGTGCTGGGTAACATCTTTTCCTTTCTCCCAGTGGCATGAACAGGTTAAAAAGGACACATTATCTTCCTCATGAGCCTTGTGTGTGTGTCTTTAGAGAGCCAGACCTGCAGGAATTGCACATGGATAAAGCCACTACAGGGGAAGGCAGGAGCTCACAACCATCTCCCAGGCTGAGCACAAACCTCTCCATTTTCCTTGGAGAAGAGACCTGGAGGTCTCGACAGAGCAGGAGAGGGAAGAAGGGTTGGTGGTGGAGATGTCTCTATCTTTTTCAAGGCTTCATGGCCTGAGATCCAACTCCCCCAGGCAGTTCCACACCACACCCAGGGTGACACCCGGGCTCTGCCTCTTGTTCCCTTTCCCACCACTGTGACTCACTGGCTGGTTCTCCATCCACAGCCTGGGAGGAAACAACTGTCCAAGCACGAGAAGCTGCAGATAGTTGGTCCTTCTCCACTGTATCCAGAGTCCCTCTGCTCCCTTCACAAATCCCTGGGTAGCTCCTTAGCAGCATCCTAATCATCATGAGGCCTCTGGATCTCTGTATTGATACCAGAGAGGATTTCCACTACAGTGTAAGCTCCTTATCTCACCAAAGAATGTGCTCAGTGTCCCTTATCCCATTACCAAATATGAAGAACTTCCCTTCTTCCACCTACCAGAAAGATTTGGGGTGGGCTTTTTTTTTTTTTTGGTGAGCTTACAGCTTTGTTACCCAAATACCTCCCTCCCACCCACCTTTCCCTGATTGTTGATAAACATAAAAATCCATTCCCTTCCTAGCAAGGGGACCAGGGGATCTTTTATCCTCCCCTGATAAACAGCAATAAGCTTCTTATCCTCTTACCAAAAACCTAGAGCGTTGCAAATCCTGTATCAGACACACTAGGGTTAGGGTTGTTTGCATTACGTGAAGGGATTTTGTAAAGTGGCAAATAAAAGGCATATCATCTTGTTCTTTTATCTGAAGCTTCCTTCTAGGAGGGAAGGCAGAGCTGTTTAGAAGTACCTTTAATTGGGTATTATTCAGTATCAGGTTGAGGCAAGTTCTCCTGTCTCCCACAAAGAACTTCTACACTAATTTGTTCCTACTTGTGGATGAAAGGTCATTGTGCTGACTAGGAAGTTAAGTAAACAAAATTAGCATCTGATTTAAGAGACTTCTTATTCCCTCTGGTGTAAATTAGTGTAAAAATTAGCAAGACTTTCCGTTGCTTCTGTTTTCTGCATTTGAAATGCATCACTTCCCTGAATTTAATGGTGTGGAGGCTTATTATTTCCTTATTTATGGAAGTACATACAGATGGGTGGTGAGATGGAAGGGACCATCAGTATCAGCAGTGAAAGTCGTTCAAGGTCAGCAAAAGGAGGACAGAGGAGCTCCCTGCAGCACGGAGACCTGGACACTGAAGGGGTCACAACTCCATACTTGCAGATGGGAAGACATTTTAAAAAAGCAACATGGGCTTTATTTGTGAAATTCAGCACCACAAAACAACCCAGGGCCAAGCAAACCCACCTTTACTACAGAGGAAACAGGGACCTTCACTAAAGGATTTATTTTTTAAAAAATTGAAATAAAAATATTCTTTCAAGTGTTCTTATCACATTCAAATCACTTCGAAAACTTTGTAGGGATGAGAAGAAAAACCCAGCCACTGCTTGGGGTTAAGGTAGAAAATGCCAACAAATGTATTGCAGAAGCAGGTTCCTGGCAAGTTGCTCATTAAAAACTTCTTCCAAATCATCTATTATTGATTATTGCTGCCCAATCTAATAAATAACCTGATGCTACTGCAGCTTTCCCTGGTGAGCTCAACTTTGTACTGAGCTCAACTTTGTACTGCACTCTTGAAAACATCCTGAAAAAGGTAAACTAGACAATAACCTCAGAGAAGGAAGGCAACAGAGGAATATTTTTCTATCCTGTGGTATGGAACAGCCTACCAAAGAGCAAATCATTCCTGGGGCAGGAGGAGGAGTTGAATTGGCAGAAAGGGAGCACCTGAACCTTGATACTTTCCAACATAAGTGTGAGGGAGATTTTTCCTAATCATTGGTTTCAAGACTATTCCCAGCATGCCACAATGTATTTCAGCAGCAGAGGAGGTATGAAGACAACTATTATATTGGTAGGCTAAAAAAGAAAACCCAGGAGTGGTTTTGTGGGGGAATTGCTCTGGCACATATCTTTGACTACATCAACCCAAGGTGGAGCTGGACCTTTGGGCATCCCATTTGTTCCCAAGATATTCTTGCTTGGAAAAAAAAAATTGAACCAAACCAAAAAAAACCAAACAACCTCCCCAAATCAGGATGGGCTGCAGATACTGGCAAGAGATGCTGAAATTTTGCTATTTCTGTCCCCCTGCACCTGATGCTCTGCAGAGACCCAACTGTGGCCCCACTGCAGTGACCCCAGAGAAGGGTTTCTCCTCCAGAGCTGCCGTGGCTGCAGCCCTGCCCAGGGATGGTGCTCTGAGCCCATCATAAGCTTTTCCAAGGACAAACATTGTGCAAAGGGAGCAAAACCAACTCCCCCAGACAGCCTTGTTGAGGTGGGGGTTACATTGGCCTCTGGTGAGGTCCTATGGTAAAAATACCACAGTATTTTTAATCTCACATGGTACTAATTTGGATGTTGATTTTCCACCGCGCAGTTCAAACATATTTCCACCTTAATTGGTAAAACTCAGTCCCTGGACCCCAAAGAGAGGTGCAGCATTTGCAACCAAGCTCATAATTTTGAGTCTGCAATTGCTTGTTAAACCAAAAAGATGTGGAACTGACAGTAATATGTTAAACTTAATAACATGAACGTTAATTCCCTGAAGAGTTACAGGATATATCTATTCCACCAGCTAAGTAAAGGTAATGCTCCTCCAGCCCCATAAGAGAAAGGCAGGCATTGAAGTAATAGTTTGCATTTCTTACTGACTCAGTTTAAAATGTGAGCAGAAACACTGGTTTTCTAATTAAGAAGAGAGCAGACCATGAAGGGCTTTCTCCAGGAGAGGTTTGGGACCTCTCAGATTTGGTTGGGCACACCATGGCAAAAACACTGGTCCCTCCCTTCAGAGGGAAGTTGAGAGACAGTGCCACGTGCTGAAATTCCCAATATTAGAGCTGACAGAAATCACAGAGCTGCTGGCAAACCCTTCGCCTGAGTGCCCAGGCCTGGTTTGTGTGTCCCCAGGTCCTTTTCTGTCTTTGCACAATGACTCCTGGACTCCTTCTTTGCTCACAGTTCTTCCAGGAGAATCACACTGTGAACTTTTGCCTGTGATTCCAGAGACAACATCTGGTGGGAATACTCCAATATTCCAATGGGATAAAAATGCTTGCTACTTCAGAGACTTAAATAAGTCAATAAACCCCCCAGACCAAGAGGTTCAGGCACCTCCAGACTCAACTGCCAGCTGAGCAGGGTTTTGGGGAAATAACCTCAATGAAATGGTACCTGCAGTTCTCCCAAATGATCCTTGAAGCACACATTTTCCCTATATGGGGTCCTACATCCACAGTCATCATACAAATCATCTCAGGTACTGGAATATCCAGCTTTAAAAAAAAAAAGAAGCAACAGATTTTTGTCTCACATGGGGAGAGCTGTAACCTCTCAGCTGGCTCTGGGGGAGATGGAATGTTTTCTCCTCTTGCCCAGATCATCTTTGAGCCCTCTCTGATAGGTCTGATCCCACCCTGAGCCAGGACCTCTTGCTGTAGCCCTTTCCCTCACCATTGTATTGTTCCTTGCAGTTCATCAGCCAAAAGCAGTACCAGAGAGGAGGACAAAAGTTCAAAGCCTGTCACAACAGGTACCTCTTACAAAAAGGTCAGCAGCCCTTGCCAGGGAGAGACAGTTTGTGACTGCTCTGGCCACAATGTTTTACAGAAACAGCAAGGAAAACCACAGAGAAAGAGATGAGCAGGAGAGCCATTAAGCATATGTTGGGCACAAGCTCATAAACACATAAACAACAACAATTGCTGGTTAACCACAGGCGAGAACTTTCTACAAGCTGCAGGTACGAGGCACAAATTGACAATAATCAGGTTTAATGGGTTTGCTTTACAGTCTCACTGGTTTGCATGTTTTATTATTTTCTGCAAAATTAACCAGTAAAATGAAGTCTCTCTCTACTTGCAAGTCTGTCAGAGTGGGAGAGTCCCAGATGTTGGAAGAGTCATAGTCAATAGAGATCCCCAGGGAGTGGGAATTCTGCTGTTGTAACACTGAGGCCTCAGTGTGAGTGTGAAAAGTGCAGTAACAAGAAGGAAATTCAAATCCAACCCAGAAGTTACAGCTAACAAAAGTTCTCAAGTCCAAGGAAATAAAGTCAAACTTTAATTTTCACTCAGATGGAGAGCCCTTTGCACTTGTTTTATGAGTATCTGTTGTTAAGTTCTGCCAGCTGAGTGCACTTGGAATCAGAAAACAATGACATGACTTACCACAAACCAAGGCCAGGTCTCAGGCAGGTCCTTGCTCCAGGCCAACCCCAACAACCAATAAAGGTGGAGAGCACCCAAGCAGCCCCTCTGCCAGAGCAGAACAACCTTCCACACCTCACCTTCCAACTGCTCTGCCCTTTGCTGCCTGATTGCCCCCAGGAACCTCACACAGCCACGTGTGGGGAATTAATTACCTCCTCCTGATTAACATTTCCATCACATGCTAACGAGACACTTCCTGGCTTCAATCTGCTTTCCTTCATTATGGCTTTCTGGAGACAAACTTTATATGTTTATGAGAAACATTAAATGCACAATTGTCTAACCACAATTTATAGCTGTCCTGGCTCCAGGGTGTTTGTGTAAAGACTGAATATATTATAGTGTGAAATCTGGAATGGGCTTCTTCGAACCCACAGCTGTTTCTTAGGTCACTTTGGAGGTCACCATCTCCAAAAAAACCAGCAACCAAACCCAGAGCTGTGGATTGATGCACCTGAGCCTGCAGAAAATGGAGGGGAAAGTCCACCTCAAAAAATAGCAACAAGGCAACACCACCAGGGCTTCCAACGGAGCAAGGGGTGTTCCAGCTACTAACTGTACCTCTAATAGAGAGAGATTATTGATGGAAAAAACCAAAATTGTCATTTGGGGCAACAGAGTTAAAAATGAGAGAGAAAAGTAATAAACAAAGATGTTTGAGTAATACTTTTGAAGATCCAAATGAAGGTGGACACCTGGAATATTTCTTGCATTTAATGGAAGGGGAAGATCCCAAGGCTTGAGCAAAATGTCTCGACTCCTGTGAAGGGTTTTGCAGTTGGACCCACTGCAGTGCTTCTGAGCCCTCCTGCTCAGCACATACATTCAGCAGCCTGAGCCTCATTCCAATACATAATACAATAAATACACAAGAAGCTTATTGTAATAAATACAGCACCACTGCAAATGAAATAGTAATTAGAAGCATAATTCAGACAGATTTTAGTTAATACCTGTTTACTAGGAGGTGCTAATCTCCCAAATAAATATCCTAAGTATACAAAATGTGCCTCCATGCTTCCAACTTCCCTCTGTCAAAGCCTGTTCACCCACTAATTGGAATTTAAAAAATGGTTCCATCCTTTGGAGTGGGTCGCAAGAGCTATGCCAGCTTTTGGAAACTAAATGTTGCCAAGCTGAACAGTTTAGCACCTCCCCTGTGAAAGCTGGTGTGGGCAAAGCAATCCATCCCCCCTGCCCTTCTCCAGCTGGGTGGGGATCCATCACCCCAGCACTCCCACTAATGGGAGCTGATGCGGCTAAAAATGCTGACAACTCTATTTCATCCCTCCTTGGCTGATCCCCAGCGTGTGTCCTCTCCCAGCCAGCACGTTTGCTCCCTGCAAGGCCAGGGAACTGGGCGAGGTGCAGGGGGTCCTGCAGGCTGGAGGAGACCAGGGGCACTGCGACACTAGCCTGGCACATCTGCCTGCTGGGTGGAGCTGCCCATTCCCTGGATTAAGGGCCAATGTGCTGAACTCCTGCTGGGGCTCTGAGGTGGCTCAGCCTTCATGCCTGAGCTTCGTACTGACTCTGGGAATTACCTACAAATTTGGAGTAATAGGCAGCAGAGGGGAAAATTGTTTATTCATACTAGAGTGGAGCCCAGAGGTCCCAGCGGAGCTCAGGGCTCGCCTGCTCCTGTCACCAAACATGTGCACAGTACAAGGCTGTGCCTGCTCTGTCCCACACTAACAGGCCAGGCAAGGGCAGGGGACAAGGACAAGGGCATTTCTGTCTCCATTTGCAGTAGGGGAAGGGAGTCAAGCGTACGAGACTCACTCAGATGCACAGATAGCCTGTGACAGGCAGGGAAGCAGCTCTTCCAAGACCCAGCACGGTATTCACACCTCCAAATTATTCAAGTCCTCAGCATAGCAGTGCTGAGCCAACAGAAATGAGCTCCAGCCTTTGCCTAGGGCTTGACCCTTTTTCTCCAGTGAAAAGATTAAAATGAGTAACAAAATATCACTTTTACTTCTCTTTTACATGTGGCCGTGGAGGCTGTGGAGCCTTGCCCTGGCTGGCAATGAGCACACAGAGTGCTGAAGGCACCAGAGGAAGGCTGTGCTTGCAGAGGTGCATCCTTCCCAGTGGCGAGAGAAAAGGAGGCCCTACAGGACTTCGCCAAAGCTCCTGGGTGATGCAGACCCCGTGGGATGATCAAGGGAAAAGTCAATCATCTTTATCTTCCTCTCTTAATACCTGGAAGTCCCCCAAGGCCACAGGTAAAGCCTTTAGACTCACAGGCACGTGTGCAGCAGCAATTCTCACCACTGAAGCTGGACCAGGAGCACCTGTCAGCCCCTGATGGAGTAGAAGCACAAACCACCATCAGCTGTGACAGCCCAGGAATCGATCTGGCCCTAAGGAGACACCAGGGGGAAAAGTGCAGAGCGTTTGCCTACGTGGACCATAATTCTGCAGCTCCAGGCTGTGCATTCACTGTGCAGTCATTTCTCCCTCCATCACTGAGGTCATGTGCAGTAAGGAATTTTATCCTGCAGGGCTGCCAGCCTTTTAATCCAAGCCATTCATTTCCCCTTTGGAATTCATCTTCTGGACCAGAACACACTCACTGCAAGTCTGCATTTGTGATAAAGACCATGAGACATAAATATTTTACTCTGGTAATGAGATATTTAGCATTGATATAGAGCTCAAAGCCCAGTGCAATTCCAGCTTTGTTAATTATAATGAACTATTGTAGGGCTCGACTTCATCTGTGCCTTGTAAATCTTGCAATGCTGGTGTGATGTGCTGGTGGCTCCTTTCCAGGATGAGGCTGGAGCTGAGCCTGGTGAATGTTTAATCAGATGTTCAGGCCCACCATAAGAGCAGTTAATGGTGTGAATTCTGTGTGGGTTGTGTGATGCTGCTGCCTGGCTCCCTTCTGGAGATGAAGGGATGGTCCTGTGCATGGAGTCTGAGTATGATTGTTGGAAATCCATCCTTTTACTCCTTGTGTTCTCAAGATGGGACTACGAGGATTGTCTTCTGCTCTCTGAGCTGCCATGACTAGTAGGAGAGAAAGCCAGCTTTGCTCTGGAAGAGAATATGGACCTCAGCCACATTTTTATAAGTCCTTTGGACACCTCCTGTCACCTGCCTGGTCTTCGTGTGACAATAAAGTGTGAGAGACTTGTCACTCCTCCCAGAGCCTGGGTGGACAGCTCTGTCTCCATGTCCTATCACTGCATTTGACACAGCCCATCCCAACTTTTGGAAGCTTAAAGCTCATATTCACTGACAGTGTGTAAATAGTGCAGACACGCTATGTGTTGATGCAAAAAACCTACATTTGAAGCAAAGCTGACCTAAACCCCCCAGACTTAGGCTGGGAGGTGAAACATCCCCCTGCACAGAGAAGGGACTCTTCTCCCACCTATTCCTTCCACTGCCTGCTGAGGAGGAAGGGTCTGGTAAGACACAATCCTTCCTGCACTGGGAGAACACCCCTGAATGGGAGGTGGCTGTTGTTATCCCTTCTGCTTCCTTCTCTAAATGCCTGGGAATACCCACCAGCTCTTCTGCTTGTCCCTGTGTCCTCTGGGGGAAATGTCTCTCCTGGTTCTGTGGGGATGTTGGGCAGGACCTGTTCTACTGCCCCAGCCAAAAATCCTGCACAGCTTTGTATCCTGAGCAATACTGAGCCTTTAGAGTAATGGTTTTTTGCCCAAAACACCCAGAATCAGGCCCTTTGCCCTGAAATGTTTGTTGGACATGGGAGGAGTGGAGGAGAACACACTTTTGAGTTGATTTGATCCTGAAAATACACATACCTCTGCCCAAACAGGCTATAGCCAGCATGGATCAGACACTGAGTAAATCCTGTCTCTACCGAAGCACCTGGAATTGGAAGATATCAATGGCAGGAGCAACATCAAGTTGAAAATATGATGGAGTGTGAAGCTGGTGTTGGGAACTGCCATGTGGGAATGGCACAGTTCTGCCTTTATTTAGAATTAGTGGGTACTTGAAAAAGTAGCTTAACATTTTGTCAGATGCTAAGCATAAATCTGGATAATAATTCACGGTACACTAGGCTCTTTATAACAGTAGTTTGCTAAAACAAATTGAATTCAAACCTATATTCATTTACTAACTTAATGCTTGACATATCTGTGAATAATTTTTCATATCCTAAAAAAATTCTAGGCACAGGCTTAGTTGGAAAAGGGCCAGGAGATCTAAAATTAATGTACATTAAAGCATAACTGGTACTCTAGGAGCATTTGTTATATGCAACAATAACTGCTTTAAGCCTTTTTCTATTTTTTTTCTTTGAGAGATGATTGTGGGAAGGCTAAAAGAAGTTTAGATCTGAAAATCCTGGGGTAGAATGACAAATCAGAGCTTCTTATATTTCAAAGTGATGTTATGTGAATTTGGGAGGAGGGAAAGACCCAAGCAATTTGGCACTTAGAAGATGCAGTTATTAATGGAACAACTTAAAGAAAAACTTTGCCTTTTTCTTCTTACATAGTTGCTGGGGGGGGGGGAGAGAGAAGGAAACTTCTTTGCTTTTGAAAATGTGTTGAAACATCTCCACTCTCTCCCCATCTCTCCCTCATGTGACAACATGTGACTTCACAAAGAAAGTTCTTCCATCTTCATGCATTACATTCCAAAACTGAAGCGATTCCAGTTTTATTTTCTTTTAAGGGTAACAGGCAAAAAAACTGCCAAGTTCTGTAAAAGTGGGGTCTCACTTCCTCACCACTGCTGGTGGCAGTCCTAGAACAACCATCCCAGGCAAGGTGTGACATCCATCCTTTTGCTGAGCAAGCAGAATCCCAGCCCGTGGTGTGCCCTGCTGTGCTGACAGCGCCATTTGGATGGGAACAGGGTAATCCATCAGGGCCACCCAGAGAAGGATGGAAGACACCCAGCAGTACCTCGGTTTATGTCACTGCCTCCTACCAAGACTCATATTTCAGGAAGCCAGAGCTCTCCTCACACACCAGCCAGAGCCTGCCTTACATTTCACCTCTGTGTCAGCCCCTCCAATGCACATTAATATTAATTTCTTTTCCTCCCCCATCCCAACAATTATTTACTTACAGAGGATTTACTGTGGCACTTCAGCTGAAGGCAATGCGTATAAGCCCCACTCCTGCTGTACAAGAATTAATTTTTAGCATTCTTAATTTATTACCAATTAATTTATTCTAAATTATAGGAGAGACGACCCGCTGTAGATAACTGTTTCTTTCTTATGCCTTCCTAGAAAATCTCTCATTAATGAGCCCATTAATTTGATGGTGGCAGGGGCAAATCATCCAGAGAGAACCCTTCAGCTGCAATCTGTGTGTCCCGCCTCGAATTCTTGAGAACATGGCAAGAAGAAAGCTGGGTTTGTTTGCAATAAATGCTGGTATAAAATATGCCTGTATATGTATGTATGCAAATAGGCTGATCTAGCATCATTAAACCTCTTAAGGAAATATGAAGTTTTGAAGCCATTTCCCACTTTAGAGCTCAGGCAATGACTGGAGCATCTGCATTAAATGTTTAATGTTCAGCGGAAGTGCAAATCACCATTTAATTAACTCCTTCCATAAAATATGATAGTTTAGTGAAGTGAACACAGATGAATTATCATTATTCAAGAGGATGCTGAAGGCATTGGTGAATACCAGACTTTGCAGAGCTGACAACAGTGGATCAGGAGGTTCCTGGTATCTAAAACAGAGTGTGTTTTTTTTTTCAAGGGACCGTTTATTATTCATGAAACTGCATTTTTCCACAGCAGTCAGTTATCAGACTCAGGCATGAGAGTGCACAGTTAAAAGCAAAATAACTACTGCCAACATCTGGCAAAAATAACTTCCTTGAACAACCATTCGTTAGCTTCTGGGCTGGAACCTCTGCAAAGCCACTGTTTGATGCTGAAGGTGTCACTAATGCTCTCCTGAGGGCAAGTCACTGTGTGTGGAGATCATCTGATACACATCACTGTGGTATGATGTGGGACAAGCCATCCTCAGCTTCCCTCCACAGGGCTTTGCTGCAGTCCCTCCAAGAGGGATCAGGTGGAGAAGAAAGACTAGAGGCCACCACAGAGAAAGCTGAGCAGAATTCCCTCTGGTACCAGCAAAACATTGGGTTGCTGCATTGGGCAGAGCATAAACTGCAAACTTGCATTTTCTGTGTGGAATCAATGGGATGAACCCTTGGGAGGTGGTGAGCTGGGATACACAAATGGAAAACAGGAGCTTTGCCACTGGATGCCCTAGTGCTGCCTGTGTTTGCTGCCTCCTGTGAGAACTGAACTGTCCCAGCCTGTGCTCAGCAGGGGTCAGAGGTGCCTCCTGCCCTCTGAGCACTGCAAAGACATTGCATTTCTCTGCTTGAGGTGCCCCTGTCCTCCCTGATCTCTAAAGCTAAAGGGTGTTCTACAGTCTCACTTATTTCTTGCTCAGAGACTCCAATTTTGTGGAATTCTATTCATCCCCCAAGCCATCTGGAAAGGATTAGCTACTTTGAATGGATTAATTTTATCTGACTATTGCCATCCACCACTATGCCACTCATCTGTGTGCTTCTATAGCCCATGAGATGAGGACAAGTCCACTGAGCAGTCTTAGACATATCTCATGGTGAGTCAGCCCCTTGAAATACCTTTCCCTCTCTCTGCTGATTATAAATGGAGCCTTGATGCTCATTTTATTTGGAACAGTTATTTATTTTTTAAAGAAATGCTACTTCTGTACTACACACTGCCAAACAGCCAGGTCAGGCAGGGCTGTGTGTTGTCTCTGGGGACTGCAGAACCTTTCCCACAGTATGTCAGTTTATAAGGCAGCACAAACATGAGCTACTTCAGAGAGTGTCCCTGTGGAATAATGATCAAAACAGGGGGAAAAAAACCCTGTGTGAAGATGACCCGAGGCAGTTCTGATTGTTTGAGGAATGAAGAGTAATGAAGCCAAATGTTTCAAAGTTGGAGTTCTCCTATTTTATTTCACTCTTCCACTAACAATGATCCTGCACTTCATCTCTCAGGTTCTGATCTAACAGTCCTTCTGCTTGCTGAAATCTTGTTTTCCCTTTTGATAGATGTTGCCTTGAAACAACCCTTCTCAATATAAAAACACATTCCATTTGAGCAGTCACTGAAACTGCCTTAATATCTCCACTCTTTGCTTGAAGAAAAACCCCAGCCCAGTGAGGTGCTTCTCTGCTTACAGAGAGGTAAATACATCTGTGTCAAAACCAGCTTAATTTAATGCCACTTCAGCAATCATTTAGCTCTGGTTGGCTGTCAGAAACCATCTCCTTTGCCTTGAATATTTGCTATTAAATTCCCATCAATAACTTCCTAATCTGAAACAACCCTGTGCTTTTCACCAGCCCCCACTGAGGTCTCTTCTCTGGCTCCTGGTGATGCCCACCAAAGTGGGGTCACAGCTGACAGACTGAGAACAGGGTCTGATCTTTCAAGACCATTTTTCATCCTGAGTGCTGCTGACATGCTCACACCTGCACACATATTTATCCCCTGCTTCTTGCTGGAGGAGATGTCACCGAGTTGCCCTTCACCACCTTTAGCTGGGCTGTTTCATGTGAAGTTAGAGATGGTTCCTACTGCAAAAAGACACACAGGGGTACAAAATGGGTGTTTTTCTCAGTTTGTAAAGAGGGACAGGTGCATACAGGGGCCTACACCTAGAAGATGAAGTGTAACAACAAATGTGGACTGCAGTGCTTAGAGATGAGTGTCCAAGAGAACCCTGGCTGAAGTTCCCAGAGACGCACAAGGCACAGGGACAGTTGGCTGCTTGTACAAGGGATTTACAAACCCCAACACACTAAACCAGCTTCCTACTGCCCAGCTCAGCCAGGTGAAAATACCAAAGTCTGACTCAGGCATGGCCTGTCACAGCAAGTCCACACTGACCATGACCACCAGAATGGAGGGCATGAATTTCCTACAACTTACAGGGGGAACAGCATGTTTTTCAGTCCTCACCTGCTTCAGAGGAGCTCTGAAGATGCCAAAAATGCAATTGCCTGAAGAGAGCATGAAAGTGTTTATGCAGGTGGCAGTTTATCAATCGATCATCTCTTTCATCAACAGCTTTTCATTCCTTGTTCCCATCAATAGGGACATCTCTGAAGGTTCGTTCCGATCAGGACAGACTAATTGGTACTAGAAAGTTCAGTGTTTGAAGATCGTATGATTAGGGAAATGTACAAATTCAATTTCTTTCAACCAGATTCAATTCTAATCTAATCAGAGAGATAGAAAACTCCAGTGTAATAATGGCAAAGAAAATGACTTTGTTTCAGGCCATTTAAATGTCCCTTACTGCAAACACTCCAACAGAAGAGGCTGAGTTTAGAGTCAGAGATGGGGTATTTGCTTTGAATTCAACAGCAAATGGGCCATTTTCTGTCTCTAAATTAAGATTCTCTCTTTTTGAAGGAGAGAGACAGACACCATCTAAAGTCAAATGAGCATTTGTGACATTTAATAAAGCAATTATATCTAAAGGCTAGAGGCTTGAGATAGAATAGACTGGCTAATGTTGTCTGGGAAAAGTCTCTTGATAAAGGAATGATGCTTCTCTGTAGGCTTCCAATGACCTTGAACAGAGTACAATTGCTGGTGAAGTCCATCTTCCATCAGTGCTATTTAAGCCAAAACCGGGCCAGAACAAAATCAGGTGGTGTTCCCAGGGAGATGTTTCAAAAGAGCCTAAAGGACTGAGAAGGCTCATTGTCTCCCAGGTTCTGGAATGCTTCACAGCAGGGCCAGAGAGCCAACCCAAAGTGAGTGCCCCTGCTCTGGCTGTTGGCTGGCCTGGCTGGTGCTGACTGTGTCATAGGTGGCTTTTATACCTTGAATTGAGATCAAAGGTGCTCTGCCAGACTGCTGCAGACAGCTGAGAGAGTTTAAAGTGAACTTAGGTCTGTCTGCATATAACCTTCACTTGCTGCTTTGACTTTCTGGAAATAAACTCTGGGAGTCATGGCTGTGCAGCCACTCTGCTCCTGCTGTGACACAGCTTGTTGTTAGAGCTGTGGAACTCCTTCTCTGGCTCCAGAAACAGCAGCTCAGCTACTCACTGCACATTCAGCCCAAAGAGAGACATCTCAGCACAACACATCTCACCTCTGGCTGGAGAGACTTCCACGCTCAAAGCAAAATTTTGTCTTGAGCTGATGTACAGATACAGGGTCAACTGAGCAGTTCTTTTTCATTGTACATTTTCAAGTGAGTTTTCTGCTTGTGAGAGGTTCTTGATTGACAGTTCTGGAGATGAAAGTTCTCAATTTAGGAAGAAAACAGCAGCAAAATTGTTACAATATGAGCTTTAGTTCTGCTCCAGTGCCTTGTTGGGCCTCAAGTTTGGGCTGAATGGAGCAACTTGAAGCATGTGAAGTATTTTCCCTTACTTTCTGGCCTATCCACATGCCAAAAGTTTGGCTAATAGGAACCTTGCTGCTTTTATGGGTGACACTGAGGTTTAATTTTAGTTGTTACAACAGCTGAGGCTTTAGTAAAAAGGATCAATTCTTCTACAATATTTTTTCAACTAATAAAACCCCTGGCCAGCCATAGTGACCCAGCTGTGAGAATTTCAGTGCTTTTTCTCTGCTCCTCTTGGTCCAGACCAAACTCCAAAGCTGGGGAACATCCAGGGAATGAGGGAAAGCCAACCTGCTCAGACAACTGCAAGGACAAAAGGATGAAGCCATTGTGGGTGTGTGATGAGAGTCATGTTGAAAGGTTTAGGTGGCACATGCCATGTCCTTGCATGAAAATCTTCCTTTTGGCAAGTGGCAGCCAAACCCTAAAATTGATAAAGGAGGACAAGAATTTGGAGTAATGTCAGAGATTTCATAGAAATTGCCCTAGATTTATCCTATTGCACTCCAGGGGCCATGCAGGGATGTGTGATGAGCAACAATAATCAGCAGACCAACACCTGGCTTCCAGTCCTCCCACCAAGGTGTTGTGAGAACACATGGAAATGATGCCCTACTCCATAATAACCTCCCTTTTATTTCAAAACCTTGGCATAAAATGGCTTTTCCTCAGTGATCTTGGTACTTGTTTGCTGACCTGTGCATCAGTCCTGCAAATCCCACCAGCCACGGGCACTGTGCTCGCCATCAGGGGCTCTGGGGCACCTTCCTAATCCTAAACTCATCCAGTGGGTCTCCAGCTGTGTGAGATTCTGGGAGCTTCAGTTTGGGATGAAGGAATAAATGCTGTTTCCACCAAACTGAATTGGAATTTTCTTCAAAAATATCTTGACTTGGTGCCATGAAAAAGCCCCTTTCAATCACAGGGCAATTTAAATCAATAAATATCACAGTCTTTTAATGACACTAAAAATCATTTCAGAAGAGAAAGTGAACCAGCACCAGAAGTCTTTTAAATTAAATGACTTGTGAATGAAACTAAATAATCCTTGCATTTGACATAATCATCTATGTTTTATTCCATTCAATTATTTGTTAATAAACATAGACCTCACTATTGTAATTTAATACTCTCAAATTATAGATTAAGGTAGGGGCTACCTGCCTTTTAAGGCATTAAATGATTGGGGGTTTAGTTATAGAGGATTTTATTACCCCAATAATAACACGTTCAGGAGAGGTTTTCATAAGATTCATTTGCATGTTGATTTTTTATAGTAATTATCAGTAAAAGGTCAAATATTTGCTTTATCTATATAATTCAATTTTAGAAATGCCTTTGGGATTCAAATTAACTCCCTTGTAATATCTTCATTGAAAAAGAAGATTAATTATGCTTACAAGAAACCTAATTTGGCTTATCAGACCTTTAATGTTACAGGGATCGTTAATGCATTTAAATTTAGGATTAGTAGAGTGATCTGGTTCCATTATTTTGGTGACTTTAATATTTGTCATTATTTTTATGCATACAGTTTCTTTTCCCTAAAGTGAAATTATAATGTCTATTATAAAGGAAATAAACATTATATATTGACCTTAGTAATTACGCTTCTGCTTTTTAAGAGTGCATTAAAAGATGTATTTGTGACTTACATATAAATTCAGCATTTGTGCATTAAGTGAGCTCTGGTTGATAACACTGCCAGATTCATCCTTGGAGGAGGATTTGGGAGTGTGAGGAGGAGGATTCATGGCACTGCTGCCACAGGGACCCTCAGAAGGAAAACCTGAGCTCCAGCCCCACCTCACCCATCCTTCCCCATCACCTGCATCCCATGCACGAGCTGCTGCCCACCAGGCACTGGCCTCAGGGGGGTGCTGCCTTTTCAGTTCATGGAATCACAGGATGGTTTGAATTGGCAGAGACCTTAAAGCCCATCTCACTCCACCCCTGCCATGGGCAGGGACACCTTCCACTAGACCAGCTTGCTCCAAGCCCCGTCCATTATGGCTTGGAACACTTCCAGGGATGAGACTTCTCTTGGCAACCTGTGCCAGGGCCTCCCCATCCTCATAGGGAGGAATTTTTCACTAATATCTAATCTAAACCTACTCTCTGTCAGTTTGGAGCCACTCACTCATGTCCTGTCACTACACAGGCTTTGTTGGGAGCAGAATTAGAGAACTAGTGAATGTTTTTGAGAATATTGCCTGCAGGCCTGGGTTCATCCCACCTGCTGAAAAATGCCACAACCTCCTCTCATTTCCTCCACTGATTTTTGGTCCCTCCAGCACTCTGTGTGTGCAGCCCATAAACCTGATGTTGTGGGTAGCTGCAGGGGCTGACTTTGCTGGGAACTCCAAAGCAGGTACTGTAACTGTAGTAATAAACACATAGCAATGCTCTTCTACTTGTCTTCTTTCTGCCTTAGCTGTGCTGTGGTTGTTGGTATGGGATACAATTTTCCACGCCATGCTGATTGTCAGGATTTGGGGTTATTTACACCAGGCTAATTGCTGTGGTATAGCAGTGTTCATGCTAAGCTAATCACCATGGTATTGGATTATTTATACTGAGCTCACTGCTGTGGTATTGGGTTATTTATGTTGAGCTTATTGCTCGGGTATTGTGTTATTCATGCCATGCTCGTAGCTGTGGTATCGGGTTATTTATCTTGTGCTTATCCCTGTGATATCTGATTAAACCAATTGAACCAGTTGTTCCTTTTGGTAGGCTATTCCACTGTCCTATCCAGTATCTGAGAGGAAAATCATCTCTTCTCTGCTCTTCAGATCAGGTTCACATTAATATTTTCTTTTGGTTGACCTTCTGTGAAGCCTCCTGGCAGTGTAATCCCACCAGAGAGCCTGGATGTAGGATCTGTAAGTGGCTGCACAAGCAGTGAAGATGTGGCAGAGCTGTCAGGGCTCTCTTGTACCAACTCCATCTTTGGTCTTCTGACATTCTACTCCTTGAGTGACACCTGTGTTATGAGTCCACTTTGTAAGTGATGGTCCTTTGGAGGCCTCTCTGAGTGACCAAATTATTACATGCTGGAGTAAACAGAGACATGGTCATTTTTCTCCTCCAGCTCTGCAGCTGCACTGGTGAGAAGGGAACATGCTGTCATTTGCAGTTTTGGGAATGGGGGATGCTCTCTTGGAAAAAAGACCTTTTACTTGCCTGCAGGACTGTGATTGCAGAAGGGCTGGTCCAGCAGCTGTTGTTTGAATCTGACTGATGCCTTTGGATACCTACACAGGCAACACTGGCCCAAATCTCTACTGCCACCAAAAGCCACCGAAACCCTCCTGGCAGGCGCTGCTCTTTGCAGTCCTGTCCTCTCCTTGGCTTTGAGAGCCTCACTGGTTAACTTCAGCTGGATGTCTGACTTCAGGAAGAGATGAATTTCATCCTTAATTGATGTGTCCAAGGTCACACAGCAGGATTCAAACCCTGCCATGCTCAGCCTCCCCTCAGCCTCCTGCATTCCTGTCCATTACTCCAGTCTGAGCTGTGACTCTGCCCATCTCTGCTGATTACACTCAAATAAAAATTATCAGCTTAGTGCCACCTGCTTTTCTTCAAATTATTTCCAGGACTTTTTTTGTGACTCAGTTCTATCTATGTTTCAATATGGCAAACTTTAAAGGTGCTTAATACATCAGAAAAAATAAATCATTGCGACAAACAAGCACTGATGGTAGCTTAGAAGAAAATCTTTTAAAGTGTTTTTGTTTTGCCACCAGAATGCTGCTATGTATTATTCATTACAGCCTCTGAGATTTAATTATTATTAGTGCTACTGATGATTGCTGGAAAAATAAACTGTAGCAGAAGGTGTCCGTCATTGTGTGAAGGGCATCTATATGTTGTGTAACTCACTGTACCCATTTGCATTAATCTCATTAGTTGCTCACAGTGCAACTCCTGAGCTGCTTCTTGCTGGGAACTGAAGTGAGGGGACACACGTGCCCTGCCTGCTCTGCCCTCTGTGCCCGCTGCCCACCTGGGTTTTGCAGCACAGAGCTGAGGAGGAGTCGATCAAGTCCATCTCTGGCTTTTTGCCTCCACTGCTCTGTACCTGAGGTCCCTCCTGTGGGACTGCTCGACCATTTTCAGCCCCCCTGGGC
>JAOXXN010000220.1:4854015-4884150 GCA_026770055.1 Myrmophylax atrothorax | reverse complement strand
ACCTGAGGCACTTGTGACAGCGAGGATGAAGATGTTCTGTTAGGAACAACCCTGATACCTGCCTGGGGGCTTGAGGCAAACACAGGAAAGCTACTGGGGTGAGTTCCAGAGGAAATCTTGATTCAGCAGCAGGCAATGCCTTCTAGCATGCCCTACAAAAGACACACACCTCTCAGGCAGAGCATTCAAAGGTCTGCCATTCCTGCTCTCTGCCAGCCCCAGTCATTGAGATTCAGAGGTGATCAGTGTTTTCCTCACTCTATTCACTGTAACACAATCCCATGGAACTCAGTCCAGCCCTGCACAGCACATCACTTGTCACACCAACCACACAAACAGCATCCTGCATCCTCTCCTGGGATTAAACAGCCTGGGGATGTAGATACTTGTGCCAGGAGCTGTGGGGGTCAGGGGAGGGGGTAACACACCCTTCATCCCTCCCTGCTGTGTTGCAGTTCTGCAGCCACCCCTCTCACTCACCCCAAACCCCCAGGAAACTCAAAGTCTCTCTGCTGGCACCTAATTTACCCACTGCCTTGAAAGTCCCATTAATTGCCTGTTAGATCTTGCATGGCCTCTCTTAGAGGTGCCTGAACCGTGTGTGATCTCTGCACAAGGGTTTTGACAAAATGCTGCAGACACATTGCCTTTCCATTTAGTAACTCTGACATCCCTGGCTCCACATTTGGGGCTCTCATTAGAGTCTAGAGGGAAGAAGGTGAGATTTTCAGGTTAAAATTAAATCTCTGCCCCTTCTGTCTTGCATGACCTTGCTAAGTCACTTGCTCTTTTGAAAATTCAATTTTTCTATCTGCTCGGTTCGGACAGAGGGAGCCAGTTTTGTAAGGCTGAGGACAACAGAGCGTATGAGCTACTGGGACACAGGCAGGGTGGGGATGAATGGGCTGTAACCACTCTGTCCTTTGAATGTCTGCAGGCACATGGGGCAGCACTGCCACTGATCAAATCTCTTGGCCTGGTGTTTCCTACTACATGGTTTTTCTTGGTCAGCCCTCTCATGAGACAAGGTCTTTTGGATGTTCCCATGTCTCCTATTTAATCCCTGTTTCTTCTCCCTCCTTAAAAACACTCCCACTAAGGGAACAAAGCAAAGGCTGGAAGAACAGTCGAGGTTTTCGTGGATCAGGAGGCAGGTTGTGAAACACATTGTCCCATGATGGACATGTAGATGTTAATGTGTCCAAGCACATGCAGTCTCTAACTACAGAGGCTCAACAATGTTCAGTGAAATCCAGAAGCTTACAAGGCTCCAAAGAAGGGAAACATGTCTTAGTAACTTGCTTTTCCATTCCTCCTATTGTCAGATGAAGGCATTAGGTCCACAGAAACACTTCAAAAGAGAAAAGGCAGGAGATGAATCTTTCAAAAAAAAAAAACAAAAGTGATCATAGGACAAGAGGACTGAATGGAATGTATCCACTGAGGAGGTGGGGTATGGGAGAAGTTTGATGTCCTTGATTTGCAAGGGATGACATGAACACAAAGACACAGATTGAAATCTTGGCCAGGTCAGTGTATCTCATGCAAAGCAGACACAAAATTTGGTACTATTTATTTTGTGTGGTTATAGACGTGAGGTCTCTATATATCCTCTTTCCTATGTGTAGATATGGAGGACATTGATTGTCCTTCTCCTGCACTGGCACAAATATTTGGATCCAATTTTTCCTTCTCTATGTAAGTTGATTCCCTGGCTGCTTTCTTTAGTTACTTCAGTGGAAAGGAAAAGTCTTAACCTCGTTTTACATTACCCTTATACACACAAACCAACCGCTGTCTTCAGCAGAGATTGAAGGAAGATCTCAGGACTTACCCAGCAGTTTTCTCTCCTGTTTCTGGGGCCCTTTGCACCCTAACCCTGGGTGGTTTTCTGATGGGAGCCCAGGAGGATGGGTCTCAGGGCTTCTCTGTGGCAGCCAATAGCCCTCAGACTGCCCTGAGACCCACATACCAAAGATCCTTTCTGGGATTTGCGTGTTTAAAAGCTGGAGCTAATCTCATAAATGGAAGTGTAAAGTGCTGGACATTTACACTCAGATTGTTCAAACCATATGGTCATGGGGCCATGGAGGGTGTTTCTCTGATTGTAATGCAGAAATATGCATTACATCTAAATTGACACTGAAAACTGACTGGAGCCTGGTATTAGAGAAGATTAAATTAACCCCCAGCAATAGCAGCATATTACAAAAATGGTTAGATCTTAATAAATTGAAAATGATAACAGTGGCAAAAGCTGTACATTTTCCCTCATGTTCCTTTATTGCTGTAACACTTCTTTCCAGTTTGTTGCTTCCGTGGGTTTTATTAGCACATTTCAGTGGAGTAGATTTGCTCTGAAGTGATAAAAGGCGACTGTAATCAGAAAGCTTTATGTTATCTGCAGCAAACAATGGTAAATGCCACCTGAGAAGGGCTCTGCTCAATGCCTTCATTACTGTGATTAGTCTAAGACGGTAGGAGATAGCAACAAACTTCAAACTCGCTGATAACAGACTTTGTTAAGAGCACAATAAACACAGAACACCCTGCACTTCAACCTAGTAAGGAGACAACTCCACTCCAAACACACTGTGACTATTCAGTGTGCCACAGACCTGTCAGTGCAGTGTGCAACCAGATCTCCTCACCCGTGGGCAGGTGGATCCACCCAGAGCAGTGACCAATGGTGGTTGTGGGTCCCTTCCAACTGGAGACAGGCAATGATCCTGCCACGCAGGTGGGGATCAAAGCTCTGATCCAGCACAGCACTTGCCTCAATGCAACATAAACATGTCCATAAAACAGGGTGCATGTGACTTCTAAGAAAAGATCTGTTCTGGAACCTGATGTTTCCAGAAGTAGGACAAAGTGGACAGGAGTTTCCTCACTCATTTTCTGGCTTGGTATAAATTATCAGCAAACACTGGTTTTACTTTGAGGATAAAAGCTTTTTCAGGCCTATATGTCTCCTACAAATTGGCCTTCTAAACTCAGTCCTACCAAGCATTCTTTGAAAGCTGAAAATTCTAGTGACAGGAGTTGGTGAGACCTACCAGACTTTTTATATATCTTCTTGAAATTTTTGGTAGCAACTCCTTGGATAAAGAGTCCTGTCCTTTGGTCACCCTGGGCACAAGGGCAGAAAAGATTTGGCTGCTGCAGGGGCCTTACTCTGATTCTCTGTAAGAGGGGGAATTTTGCTTCTGGAGATTAGGTTTGAAATGAAACAAGATTGATATGCAACTGTATCCTAATAAATGCTGCTTCTCTTTTTTGTAGAAACTTTTTTTTGTTTTGTTTTAAAATAGTGTCCATGAAAGGTTTTCTGGTGGGTTTTTTTGGTGTTGGTTTTGTTTTTCATTTTTTTTTGGCTGAAAGCCACAGTCATTCCAGGTGAAAAAATTGTTATCTTGGTTTATAGCTCCAACAACCACCAACAGAAGAACTTTCTGAATGGGCACCCAGTCCCAGAGGGCATCTTGTGGCTGTGGCAGGGATGGGAGCACACCCAGGGTCTGGCACATGCCGGTGTGGAAGCCAAGGCTTGGCTGGGGGGGCCCTGTGGCCACAGGGAGGGGTAACAGAAGCCAGCTGGGCTATCACACTGCCTGGCACTGCAACAACCTTTCAAAAGAAAAATACTCCAACTTCCAGCAAGAAGAATTAATTTCGTGCCTAATTTCTAAATACAAAGTTAATATTTCCAGAGAACAGATAAATCTCATTGAAATATCCCTTAGAGAAACAGCAGTCCAAGCTTTTTTGGAGGAAAATCAGTTCAGACAGAAATATTGTGCTCAGGCATGAGCTGCTCAGAAGTGTTTCCTCTCAGCCCAGCAAACAGCACTTGGCTTTGCAGGCAGCATGTGGAGTTTGCAGGTAGTTGGAGGGGCTGTGCCTACGTGTCCAGCATGACACTTAACCCTCACTGAAATACACTCACTTCCCAGCACTGTTGACAAATGCAAAAGGCAGAAATCTCAGATAGATCCGGGAAGAGCAATCCTGCTGCCAAAAGGTTAGTTTTGAAGTGTTTGACATTTTCTACCCGAGCTGAGCAAATCATTTATCTGATTAATTTAGTTTCCTCCCTGTTCACAAGTTGTCCAGGAGCTGTTGCTAAGGTTTGCTCAGATTCATTTGTTATCTGAAGTTCCTGCCTGGGTCTGCAGCTTGTTTGTGGGCAGTTTGTTATAAAGTCTCAAAATTCAGAGCTGTGCTGATTGCTTTTCACGGGGAATCGGTGGCAGGAGATTGTTTTAGCTCTCTGATGGGGTGATCTAATCCTTTGAAACAGGTTTCTGATGTGAGTGCAAGTGAAATTTATTGCCTATAAATAGTCTTTGCTGTTTGCCTAAAGGTCATTGCAGCTGTGGATACTTCTGCTGGTCCTCAGAACAGCTCTTAAGGTGGCAAAGGACTGTCCTGAAGGTCCAGACTGACCAGGTAATGAGACCACAGGAAAAGCTCCTTGGGCAGCAAGACCATTCTTTCCTGGCACCTTTAGTCTGGGAAAAATCTTTGATAGTATTGCATTTTGGGACACAGAATCACAGTTTTGGCTGAGTTCCTGCAAGTGAACAATGACCCTTTACCCAGGAAAGAAATCCCACCAGCTCTGCATGGACAGAGAAACCTTGAGAACAGATTTCTTTAAAAGAGTCCAGCCTTGGATTTCAAGATCATGAACTGTTAGAAAAATCAGTATATTCTACTGTCTAATCTCGTATTGATAACTGAAGGCCTGGAAATAAACATTATTGATTTTAAGGTATTAAATCAGATGAACAAATAAATAAGTAATTCACCTGCCTTTTGCTAGGAAGGAAATACTTTTCTAATTTAGTCTTTTCCCATATTTTTGCAACATACACATCCCACTAATTGGCAGGTCAAATCTCTACCCCAAAAATACTCTTTTCCATAACAAACTAAAAATTAATGTAATGCCACATGATAGGAGGAATTACAGCTAAATGTGTGTGGTACAGCATCAAAGTGGGAATAATGAATCTGGGGTTTGGATAATTGAGATGTTATATACTTGGGCTGGAGGGCTTGTCTCACTGTTCAACACTCAGCAAATCATTCTATAAAATTACATCCATATTTTTCTGCTTTGTAAGAATAATTTGAGTTACTTTGTTTATCCTTTCAGTAGCACTTGGCACGTCTTGCTGATCTCTGCATTCCTATGGGCTTATTGCCTGAGTGTTTGGGTGTAGGGGGGTGTAAGCTGAGAGACTTTGTAACAGAGACAGAAAGGAATGGGAATTTCTGATCTGTGGAAAATTCTGACATTTTGAAATAAATAACTATTGCAAAGCATGATGAACGGTCACACTTGTGAAGTTTTCTGCCAACGTTTTTGTCAGGAGTCTTGGTTCAGTGCCATCAAGACATGTTTTTTCAATAATGTCCAATCACTTTATTTGGTGATACTAAACCAAAATGAACAAAGTCCAAGGGAAAGCTGCAGACCTTTTAATTAAGATATGATAGATTATATAAACCCACTACACTTGCAGCATTACAATGAGGGTGCAAGGAGATGCTAAAAGAGTGGCAATGGATTAAAAGCAGGAATGTTTTCCCTTCTGAGGAGAGAGAATTCAAGGCAATGCCTTTGAATTGAGCTCCCATCTGAGGGCAGGAGCCCTGGTGTGTCCAGGGCTGTGCCTGCCACAGGTGGGAGAGGCAGCACCTGGTTCAAAGTCACATCCTGGACCCACCACACCCAGAACTTGAGTACTAAAACCAAAAAACTGCCTCTACCATACACAAAAACTCCGTGTGAAGGGTAAATTTTACCACAAATTATTCTCTTTATGCACTTCAAGTTTCAATTAGAAATTGTAGGTCCTGGGAACTTCCAAGAGAATCATCAGTAAAAGGTGAATTAGATATTTGTCTTTTTTTTTCCTTCTGTTTTTTAAGAGTCCCATTTCTCTGCTTCACTAACTGACATTTTTCATGCATTTCCAAGGAACTAATACACCACAGGCATTAAAACTTGGCAGCTTCCAAAGACATCCAGAAGCACCTCTCTCTCAGAGCATTCGATGGGACTTCACCCAGCCTTGGGGCTCTTTTAGTGCAGCTGAGTTTATATCCAGAGTGAAAGGGAAGGTGTTTCAGGCTACTCTAGCCATGTGGGGAGGATTTCTATGAAAAGTCACAGCTGGACTGATCCTATTGCAACAACAAAAGGAGTCTGTTGGACAAAAATTCCCAGTAAGGGCACGGTGTGTTACATACACAGTGTCCCTCCACCTGCTGTGCATTTCTCTCTTGCTCTGTGATACCTCTAATATCAGGAAATCTCACCTGAAAGTTTTTTATTGCTTGTGAGGGTGATTTAAAAAAAAAGCCTTTAATTCCCTTGGAAACAGGTCAAATAAGGTTAAACACTGCAAAGCCAAAACATTTTGTTTCACTTCATTTGGATATTTCAAGTGGAAATATTTAAATCTTCCTTTAAAAAAAAAATCCAACCCCCCAAAAACTACCCCTCCCAAACCCAAGAAAATACCCACCCCCCAAAACCCCCAAACTCACAAAGGAAACCCCAGTTCTGTCCTGCTCCCGAAGAAACCCAACCAACCAACAACAGCAATAAAACCCAACCCCAGAGCATTGCCTTCATTTCTCTTGTTCTCCTCCTTCTTTCAGGTCCCCTTGCCTGTCTGACTCCCCCCTGCTCGTTTCTGGAGTGGCTTTATCAATCTCTGCCTCTTCCCTTTGAAGCCCTCCTTGTTGAGCACACTTCGAACAACAGTTCTCTAATTGCTCTTCAGAGAAAACTCGTGAACAACCTGGAAGGGCCCTCCAGCTGTTCCAGGGGAGAGGGACTGTTTGCAGCAAAGGTTGTCTTTTAACACAGAAAAACTGATTCTCTAATATTCTGTGAGCTGTTTGTGGCAGTGTCAGCCTTTTTATTCTGAGTACCTACAGCTCCTAAAGCAGCCGATGTGGAACCACCACGGCCAGAGATTGCCAGAGGAAAAAAAGCCACATTTTCCTTCAGTAGACCTTGGAACTGTTAAATGAAGGCACTCTGGAGAATACCTTGGGCATATCCAGAACTTCTTTGACCAGGACATGAAAGGACACAGTGTCAAGTGGTGCTGCTCTAAAATCTGATGGTGTGATCAAACATTCCCACACAGATTGAGAAGTGCCATTCTCTTGTTTGGTCACCTTTGTCTGACCTTGAAAAACTCCTCCTTAAGTGCTGGAAGAAAATGTCACACAGTGACTATCATTTGAGTGACCAAACCAAAGGAAAAGGTTTTTCACGTGGAAAAACTGAAATTAATCATCTTTAACAATTCTCTGCAATGAAAATCAGAGGAAAAAATTGCTCCTCAATCAATTAAATACCTTCCGGCTGATTGATTTTGGAAAGCTCTATTTAATACCCACATGTTTAAGTTTAAATTTGATGATGCGAGACTTAGACTGGAAATGTTATTCCAAACAAATCCCCCTACAGTATTTTAACGCATTTATCCTAAGTATACAATAATCTGTAATAAATTCCCTGATCCCTATATGAATTTGGTGCCTTTGTAAAGCTCTAAACAAGGCAACTTTTGGCTTCAGAGGGCTGTGAGGAAGCGTCTACAGCCGGAGGATTTCTCCCAAATCCACTGGAGGTCAGTGCAGCCTCACAGTTCTGCTGGCACGAGTGTCCTTTTCACTCTAATCTAGTGCTTCAGCTAAACAAAAACCCCTGTAGAGCTGTTTTTAAACTAGATTTGTGTAGTAATAAATACGGGCTTAAGAACTGTGTTTTGTGGTTATATTTGGAACATCCTAGCAGGGATGTGAGAAGCTAAACTCGTTTGGTTTTTTTTCTTCCCCTTTCTTTTTTGTTGTTGTGGCAGTTGTTTTTCAAGAGCTCGGGGGGGATTTTTTTCTTGCAAAGTAAAATTATTTGGAATACAAAAGTAGCAGATTTTGTGACATGTTTTCACAGCTCCAGAGAAAAGCATATCTTTGAATTCCCAGCCTGCCAGAGGAGTGAGGTAAGTGCTGCCCAGAGTGTGTCCTGTGCACTCGGGGGCTCTGGACCACACCACATTTTATAGTGATTTAAATGTGAACTTGCTCAAGTCGATGCTTTCCTCTCTTTGCCTCCCCATTCTCCCTGCCCTTTGTGGCTGTAGGGGATCCACACACCACACTCTCAACTGTGGTGACACACCTGAGTGAGCTCCAAATTCTCCCCTTTGGATTATGGCTCTCAATGTGGGGAGTGAAACAACCCAAAAAGCTGCCAGCAAAACCCAAGCTAAGTGGTTTAAAGTTATCCCAGACAAGCTACTGGGGTTGTGGGTGAGCCCAGGGCTTGGTGCATGTCTGGCTCTCTGAGGAATGTGCTGCTCCTCTGACATAAGCACACCGCTGGTCTGCTGCTTCCCTGTCTGGCTCTATGACAACAGGTCCTGGAACCTACAGGACTCCACAGAGACACTCCAAAATACAAAAGGAGAGAAGAACAAGGAAGGAAAATCTGAGTCCTGGACACCACCACAGATGCTTTATCTAAATGCTCCATGAACGTGGGGTATGTAACACTCCTGTGCTACAGGAGGGAGGGGGGCAACACCAAGTATCACAGAAAACTCTTAGTCAAAGGCTGCAGAGTCCCAACAACAGAACCCATTCCAACCAAGAATCAACTTGGTCCAGTCTAGCCAACAGCTGTGCCAGTCCTGCCTCAGAAGAACCCAGACACCCCCAGCCAGGTGACACAGGACCTGGGCTACCTGAGCTGTGTAAACAGCAACAGACTTGCTGGGCCATGTCACTGACCTGCCTTGAGGCTGCCTGCCCGCTGGCCAGGCCAGGAGGAAGAGGAAGGTGGAGGATTCATCCCTTGCTCTGCTCTCAGCCTCTGTCTGGGAGCAGCCAAGGCACAGCCCATGGGCTTGCTGCAAAAGTAGCTCCCAAAGATGGATGTTTCTGCCCTTGGGGTCTTAAGGCAGGTCCCCAATCCAAAGTTTTACTGTTTCTCTTGCAGGTATTTTATTCCTGCTCATTGATTTATTTTTCAGCTATACTGGCCAGAGATCTCATTAGGAGAAGGGGCTGCAAATCTCAGTTTCCCCTCCTTGAAGCAAAGGAAAGCTTCAGATTTTTGGGTTTGCATCCTTCCTCCTCTCCCTGAAGGGGAATGGGGGTGGAAGCTCTTTCCAGCTGAGCTGGCCATAAAGGACACTGGGTCTAGAATATTTAGGTCTCAGTTAAATTCAGGGTATGTTTAGCTGAGTCAAAGCCACGTTGGCAGAGCAGTTGATTATCAGGCTCAGCCTCCTTTATACACTCAAACAGGGTCATTTCCAAACGTGCTGGTTGGACCGTGGAGGATTTCTTGTATTGGAGCAAACTCATAAAGGAAATGCTGACAGCTGTATCCACTGGTTAATTTAAAACTCAGCTGGAACAAGACCTGGGCAAAATATTATTGTGAAGTGACTCTCATCACTGTTGTTCCATTACTGAAGCAACAAGTCCTACCACAGGCTGCCCTCCCTGTGTCCTTGTACCCTGACTTAATTTCCCTCTTGGTTCCTGCAGTAATAAAGTTCTGCTCCAGAACATCATATCACCATCTCCCCTCCTGCTCTGAGCCTGCTCTGCTTGGCCCATTTTGCATATCCAGACCCTTGTAGTTGCGCAGGTTTGTCTTCTGGAGGGCTGTGGGATGCCTCAGGAAGGTTTCCTGTACTCAGATTTGACAGGTCCCTTCCATGGCCTCCCTCCCAGCTCACAGTGGGTGGCAAACAAGCTCTTTGTCTCTTCCCCTGCCTTTTTCTGCCCAGCCAGTGAGGCTTTGCTTTGCAGTTGGGTTTAGGGCTCTTTGGGGAGCAATGGTGTGGGTTCCCAACCCATTCCTTATCCCTTCATTCACCATCTCCCTGGAACCATCCAATCTGCCAGTGTCATATTTTCCCCAAATAAAGGAACTTTTGGAGACATCACCTCTCCCAGTCCTACAGGTCTCTGCAGCAGCTGATTAATGTAACATTATTTTCTGCTCTAAATCCTATGATTACTATGTCTCTCTCACACTTTCACTGAGCAAAAAAGGCCCCTTACAGGCCAGAATTAGGAAAGCTGGAAGCTTTGGCTTTGTTTAGTGAGTCTTTTTTCCCAAGTAATTTTGCACAATATATGTTTTATATTTCTCTACTCCTTTCCATGACTTATTTTATGCTAATAGTTCCCTAAGTATTATTAATTAGATTTTTTTTTGAGTAAGAGAAAGTTCTTGAAAGTTAATTAAAAGTTGCACACAGTAATCGTGCAAAAGTAGCTTTTCCATTCCAAAAATTAAACCTCTGTAATTAAAATCCGATATTCATTTAAAGATTCAAATGGGGTGTTTATTACTCATTTATTATTATTTATTTTTTTGCCACTTCGGGAGTGTAATTGCTCCAGCAGAGGGAAACCAACCCAGGCCCAGGGCTGCTGTGGCCCCTCCCTGCTGTCCCCTCTCTGGGAAATAGGACACTTCCATCACCCCGATTGTGTCATCCTGCTCAGGGAGTGACTGAGTTGGGAATGGAAGGGCAGGGACATGTGCTTACACGTATCTTGATCTCTCCCCCTAACAGCCTGTCACTTTTTTTTTTCTTTCCCCAGGAGGTAAAAAATTTGTTGTCTTGTTATCTCAAGACTTGAATATAGATTTCAGAAGCCATCAGCATCTCATGTTTGCCAGCAAGAGGCTACTTACTGCACATTCAAATCACTTTGAGGCTGCAAATCAAAACGTACCGGCTGGGCAGATCCAAAGAAACATTAGGAGGAGGGTTTGGATGCTGGTGCAGATCCCAAGTGACTCTGCCCACCACAGTGTGTCTGGATGGATTTGGCTCACCCCCAGAGCCCTGGTGCTCTGGGTGGATGGAGGGGAAGAGAATCCTGATGGCCAAGGCTGTGCTCCCATGTTGTTTCCAGAATTGAAGAACTCAAAGGGATGTGGGAAAGGGAGGGTCAAGCTTTTCAAAGGTGACTTTTGTTTATCAAACTTTAGACACCAGGGAAGGGACATAGTTTTCCTGCTTTGCATTTCTTGCCCATCAAGCCTGCTCAAGGAAGCCCAGTTGGCTGTGTATGCTTAGACATGCCTTTGGAGTCCCTCAAAAATCCAACATAATTCCAAGAGGCCCAAGCCCTACCAGTATCCACTAATTAGTGATGACTAACTATAATCTCTCTCTTTTGTCCCCAAAAGTGGCCCAAACTTAGTGACAAAGTCACCCCTTCGTGTACCGAGCACGGTGTGAACAAGCTCGTGTAGGACTCTTGTGTGTTCCAGAGTTCAATGCCAAGTAGATACACATCATTATCATAAAGTTGTTAATTATTGTGCTGAGCTAATGTCACCCATTTCTCTTAGAATGGCTTTTGCCTCTCTCAAATGCATAGCTCACCAATAAAATGAGAGAGCGGTGTAATAACCGGCATATAATTAATAATTATCAATAACGAATGCATAATCAACTCAGAACACCTCGTGCTGTGTTTAGGAAATGGCTGGGCCCCTCATGCACCTCATTTGGCCTCAGTGTTATTATAAGCTATTTTTAATGAACAACTATTTTGGGAGCCCCGGGGACAGAGGAAGGAGGCAACTTTGCTTAAAATCTAAAAGGAGTCAATAGAAATTAATTAAACCCTTTAAAAAACTGGAAACATTTAGGTCAAATGCAAAAAAAATAAGTGTTAACAGCAGAGAGAGTGCTGTGAGCAAACAACAAACTCCAGTAATACAAGTGTCAGCAACAGAAATAATCACGAATAAACAAAATCCTTGTTGAATTAGCACAGAGGGAGATCTCATTTGTCCTTGGGCTGGATCATGGGGAGCAACTTTTGTAAAGATATTACTGTTACAATGCACATGAGCAGCACAGCCAGTCCCTCATCGAGATAAGGGCTGGTATTGTGGCGAGATGTGCCAGTATTGCAAGACAGACAGGACATAAAGAGCTTACAGGCACAGCAGAGGGGCTTCAGAGGCTTCAGCTCAGAGCAGGGATGCTCAAGGTCACAGTGGTACCCAGCACGTGACCTGGGAAAACACCACCATGAACATCAAGCACACCCTCCTCCTCCTCCTGGGGGTGTGCACAGCACCCCTTGGCACCATCCCCACGTGCTGCAGGCTTGGGGAAATGCTGGTTGTCTTTGCCCTGGGAACTTGCCCTCCTCCTGCCCTGTCTCTGGAAGGTGGTGAGTGGAACTGGGCTGAACCAGGGCAGAGTGGGGCATTTGCAAAGGCCTGTTAGTGCCAGCCTGCAGTTTAAATCAGCTCCTCAGGCTTCATCACTGCAGCAGAACCGAGAGATGCAGACTGGGGCTTATTACACCCAACTTTAGCACTTTCAGGGCTGCATTCAGTCTAAGAGCTGCCTCCAGAAATACCTCCAGAGAGTGGCAATTCACCCCAGAAAGAGACTGCAGAACTACTTCAGGACTAGACACTGATTTTTGAGCATCACATTTAAGTCTATTGTAGCTCTGCCTTAAAATCCTTCCCTGGGTGATTTTGGAGAAGTTACTTCAGAGCCCCAGACCTCAGTGTTTCACTGAGGCTGAGATTTCTAACTTTTGAAAGAGATAATAATCATTCCTGAATATTAACCACTGTGCAGCAAGGACTCTGATAAAGACGATTACAGAAATAAACCACTAGTTGATAACCAAATGCAAAAAAAAAAAAAAAGAAGAAGTTATTATTCCCCCAGCATTATCTCTGTGCTCTGCACTAGTACATTTTAAGGCAATCTCAGCTGAAAAGATGAAGACATAGCCATCCTTATAAACAAGGGTATTTCATTCAATAGATAGAAAGCTCTAAAGGGTTCCAGCTTTGCTGAAGCGCTGAGACACTGAGAATTGAAAGAGGTAGGGAGAATTAATTAGACTTCTGATATTATCCGGGTAAATAAAAGTAATAAGGGAAGCACTGAAAAGGAAGACCTGATTCATATTCAAACATTTACAGAATAAACAGCTGCTGATTCTCCTATCTAGCCCAGTCCTTATCCTTTAAGGCTGCAATAAGTGACCTCTTAATCCTGGGCAAAAGACTGCGTGAGCATCTGGAATTGAAAAAGAAAGCATATTTCCTTCACTATTCCAATTTCCACTCAATTTCAGTATAAAGTTGTTTGTGTCTGTCTTTTTTTTTTTTTCTTTTTGGTTCCTACAGTGATGTGTGTTTGATGATGAGATTTTGTGAATCTGAACACTTTTGCAGCCTTTTTTCCCCATCTCTAAATAGAAGTACTGCAGCCCTTCAGCTGGGTTATATCTCCATTGTAC
The DNA here is from genome assembly GCA_026770055.1 of Myrmophylax atrothorax. Taxonomy (NCBI): domain Eukaryota; kingdom Metazoa; phylum Chordata; class Aves; order Passeriformes; family Thamnophilidae; genus Myrmophylax; species Myrmophylax atrothorax. The sequence continues at coordinate 4,870,800 of JAOXXN010000220.1, read as the reverse complement.
TGGCCATGCTCTTAAAGCACTTATAGCAATAATTTCTGGGCATGATGGACAGACTCAGCAATAACCTGATCCTGCAATGCACTGAATAAACACTTTAGCATTTAGTACATGGACACTAATGTGCTGGGAAGTAATTGCTTAGAGGTTCCCAGCTTCAATATAATAATGCAGGGATTGCATTTATACAGTGCACAGCAGAGGAAAAAGAATTATTATTGGCCAAACTTCCTCTCTCCCATTTTGATTAGCGCAGTAGGAGAGAGATGAAGGTAAACCCGAGGTGATCCCAGGTTCCCACGTCCCCTGAGCACCAGGGGCTGTGTTAGGATGCAGCTGTGCTTAAGAAGTGAAGAAATTCCACTGACTTCAGCCCATTTACTCTGATTTTACACCAGTGTTCCTGAGAGAAGGGCCTGACCATTAATATCCTCCTTCACAACAGTAATGCTGAAACGAGTGAAAGATTAAAAAGCCAATGCTGGCTTGGCAAAAAAAAAAAAAAAAAAGAGTATCTTCTCCAGTAAATACATAAACATGCAGGCAGCAATTCCCTGGGTGAGCTCAGCTTAAAAGCAGCTCAGTGGAGTTTGCAGAAGGAGAACAAACTGTGTAGAAGCACCAAAGTTTTGTATTTCCACTTATGCAGATAATTACTCTAGTCCTCATCAACATTTCTCTGCTTAAATAGCATTTATAAATTAAAGATGCCTAAACTTTAAATGAAAACTAATTTAGGTATTTTCTTAACTTGTTTTCCCTGGACACATTGGGCTCATAAATGATTATTAAACAGTTACGTTGGTTTTTTCCCTTTGCCTTTCCCCTTTCCTAAGCACTGCAAATGACTCCTTAAAGGCACCCAGGGTGGGGCCACCTCTAGGATACAGGAATGCTGCTTGAAGACATTTTCTTTTAAAAATATTTTATTTTAGAGCTACCAAAAAAAATTATTCAGAGGGCCAAAATAAAAAAAAAAGAACAGCTTTCCCAATCTATTATTAATAGCAATAAATAGGAGCTGGCGGATTTAAAAGCCAAGTTGTAATGCATTTTCCTGGAGCAGTGAGCCTTTAAACAAGTTCGAGTTATGGAGATTGTGTAGTAAAAACTGGTAAAATGAAATATCTTTTCAGATAGGATAATAAAGATGGGGTATATTAACATACCCTTCCTGGGAAACACAGCACAGAAATACCACTGGCTGCTGTTCTTTATGGACTCAGGTGGGGAAGGCTGGCAGGTGACCTGCACAACTTCATCTTAACTCCCTGTTGCTGTCTGGGAACCTCTTGATGGAAACACAGAGCAAGGTAGGCCCATGGTCCTGCTCCTGGAAGGTCTCCCCAGGGAGGCTTTTTCCTAAGTGTGTGTGGTGCCTCCATGTGGGTTATTCCTTCTCTGTCTGTTGTTGGCTTGGAGCTGATGCTTCTCCCTGACACCATCAGAGGGCTGCAGCCTGGGGACTCAGTGACTCCCTGTCAGGTGGTGATACCTTGTAGGAACAGAGGGAAAGGGGTAACAAGGGATACCTGAGCCAGTGATTCTGCCTGCCTCACCCTTCATGGAGAAATGGCATTGCTCCTGTGCCCTGCTCCAAAGCAGAGGCACAACCTGGCACTGTCTCTCCAGGGAAGCTGAGGCAAAGGATCAGGACACTGGAATACACCAAAACCTTTGAGTTAAATTCGTGTTAATCCAAAAGCTGTCAAAAAGATTAATGGAGCTGAGAGCTGGGGGAGGTTCTGCCAAGCCTGGCAAGAAACCACTAAAGGATGAAGGAGGATGGTGTGGAGTGAGGGGGGGAAGACGCCAGTGGTGGAATGGGAAAGGGCTGATGCCAATGGTGGGGCACAGCTGTCAAAGCAGCATGGCTTGTTTTGCACTGAATATCTCTGCCCTGTCACACACTGAAATCCAAGCTCTCCATTTGCCAGTGGCCCCCGGTATCTTGGCAATTTGCTGCTCTCAAGTTTGTTAGTTCAAACACCATTTATCTCCAAGAATATCTTATAACTCCTGCAACTCCCCAGTATTTTCATGATTCTCACTCCAGACTGCTGCAATCCATATTCCTGCTGGCCTCACCAGGGTTTCGGAGTCAGATTTGTTCTTGGGGGAGAGGGTAAGTAATCTCTTCTAGCTGGGGTGTCGACTGAGAAGGACTCTCCCCCTCCTTTGTATGCAAACCTGAGCTCACTAGGTAAAGGTAGGTACAAACTTAAACAGCTAAAGTTTGGCAAGAAGTACCCACCCACTATCCCAGTGGAAGGGAGATACCTGACCCTTACTGAAATGGAACTGCTTTGAGCAGTTCTGAAAAATCTCATTTGTGATTGCACAGGGAACCTTTGGGCTGGTGCTGAGAAAATGAAATCCATGCTTTTGACTTTAAAGACTTTTTGGGATAAATCTCCTCATATATTCAACTTTTTTATTATTATTATTTTACAACTAAGATCCTTTAAAAAAAGTACTGTTCTGCTGTAACATTCTGATGTGGCTCTACCTCCACCTCAGGCTGATGCAGCCCCACTGCACTTGGTGGTGCTCAAGGCAGAGGGTCAGCTCAGCTGCTGCCGGTTCTTCAGCTGCATCCAGGACGTGGAGTTTGCCGTGAGCATCCTCCCTGTGCTGCCCGAGCTGCTCAGCTGCATGTTAAGAGCACAACAGCGAGGATACATCTGTAACTGCTCGGGGAAAGAGAGTTTTAAAGGTAAAGAAAGAGATTTAAGGAAGGAAAAAAAAATGAGCAGAGATAAGGCTGAGACAGTGTCAAAGAGATGGAATATACATCTCAGTGAAAATCTAAAAGCGGATCATTACGCGAAAAATACTAGCTGTAAGCAACAGTTTGCAGTGCAGAAGGAATATTTATCCAGCAGGGTTTTTATAGTTGCTCTGTTTCTTTCTGTTTGCTTTCACTGAGGATTTTATTCAGAGGACAGAAAGGGAGGTTTGGAGGCTGTGGTGGGGTACTGGTGTCTAATCCTAACGCTGCCCTTGCTCCGTGGGGCTCCCTGACTCATTAACCCCACGGAGCGAGAAGGACGGGGGGCTGCTGTGCTGGGAGCTGCACACCCCAGGGCAGAGAGTGCTCGAGCCAAAGGGTCTGTGTACACACGGGAATGAATTTGGATAACCAAAGACCAACTGTTTGGGGTCAGACTTGAGGTCTCTTTGAGCATCTCCTCCCTAACAGTGGGTGCATTGAGCAGGGTGTTTACAGAGTGCTCCCTCCCCTGCTCCAACCCTTCAGCTTCCACAGCTTCGCTGCTCAGGGGCCTCTTTGACCCAGAAAAGGTATTTTGTGTTAAAAAGCGAGAGATAGGCTGTGAATTTAAATTCTGTGGCATCTTTTCTTTTGCACTTGGCATGCCTTATTCCTGTTTAGTTTAGCTCACTTTCAAGCAGATTAAACTAAACTGGTACACAGCACTCTTATTATAGAATAAGGGCTCACAGAGAGAGCTATTCAGGAATAATTATTCTGATTTAAACATTTCTGAATAATTCTATGCAAAGGCAAGTTCTGAACAGAGAGACAGCAGGTTGATGTGGCATACAGATGGAGGAGCACAAGGAGCTATAATACAGTGTATGAGTATTCGTGCTGGAGTCTCTCTTCTCAATGTTAACACATCCAGTCAGGAGCAGAAACCCTCCAGGTGATCAATGTATCCAATGAAAACTAAGATGATCACGGTGAATTCTGACCATTCAATATGCCCAGCTAAGTCCTCCTGAATGAGACACAGAGCAGAGCTTACTCCCTCAAATAATTTAGCAAATAGGTTTGAATAATAAACACAATCCAGAAAATCACCATCTGCTTATGGACAATTTGCAAACAGAAAGAAGTAGCAGCATTCTTTTAATAAACGATCTGCTATGAATTATTCACACAGCTCCAATTAACATTAAGACTCCTAATTTTTTCCAGGCAGCCTTAGTGTAAGGATACTTTATGATACTTCTGTATTTTTCACTCAGGACCCTCTGGGTCCTTTGCAGACGTTTGGGAAGAAAACCCACCACCCTCCTTTGGAGGAAGCCTTGTCTTTATATGGCCTGGGGTGAAATGGAGACACAGCCAGTAATGTGGTGTTCTGCACCTTCCACTCATTCTTATCAACATGATTGTCAGCCTCTGCCATTTTAATTTGCAGTAATTTGGGCCCTGTTTTCACACTGATGCAAAAGAACTCTGCAGGTGAGTGAAAGTGGTGATTTAGACTATGCTCGAGTGCTACAGGGACCCGAGGTTTGTCCTTCATATCTCATTTGGTAGTGGATTACTTGAGTTTTAGCAGCAAAATGGCCACTGTAATATCTAAGGTCCAAATTTTTGAAGGTACCTTGGTACTGGGGAACACAAAATAGGTGTCTAAATTGCCATGAAAATGTAAGTCACTAATATAATTGGAAATAAATTCAAGGGAAAATAGAATTTTTCCAATTTTTTAGGGGCACAAAACAAGTGTATCCAACTATGTCCCTTTTACCACTGCTTCATTGAAAATGTAGAAGTCTCAATTTGTGACAATTTCTCTCTTTTTGCAAATATTTTAGTCAAGCAGCAGTACCTTTTTAGTGACAGTATTGCCAACAATTGAAGCTGCACATTTTTGGTCTGGAATTACACAGCGTGAGTTATGAGTCAGCATTACCCACTTATTATGGTGGGGAGATGACTCTTATATTGCTATTTGAGCAGAGAGATTTACACCATAGCAAAAATCAAATGTGGAGAGCACACTGAGGTTAAAGACAGCCTTAATTCTGGCTTTATGGAAATTAAATGTTAGGGGTTTTCATTACAGACACGTTGGGCTAAAAATGAATCCTCATTAACAGAATGCTGTGATAAACGGTTACATCTTTCTTGTTGGCCAGAATGTACCGTCTCTGAATTTAGCTTAACAATTTCATATGGCATTTTCCTGCTTACTCCTCCTCCTTCACAGTTCAAGAATAGGAATAGCTCTTACGGCTGAAGGACAGAAGTTGTTTTTCATTAAAGTATCATAGTTTAGGAAAAAAACCCAACCCAATTCATCTCCTCTCCCCGCATGTCATTAAACACGCTCAGCATGCAGCATCTCAGATGCCTCGCAGGTGACATCCTCAGCCACCTTCAGAGTCAAGTTTGCTGCTTCCCCCATCTCTCAGGCTCCTGGTTCCCAACACTTCCATCCTGCCTTCTCATTTCCAAATCAAACACATCTTTATTAACCTCTGACTTTCCAGAGTAAAGCCTGAGTTTTCCCCAGGGAAATAAAAATCAAAGCCATGCCATACTTCAAGAAATATTTGCAGCTGGTAGAAAGGAAGACACAATCTTGGTTTTGTAGCTCAAGGAGAGCAGGTCAGAAAACTTTATAACCTGGGTGTGCACAAAGTCACAGTGTAGCTGAGGTAACAGCTTGGTGTCTGGCAATGAGTGTTACAGCCTTATAATACACGGCTGCCTGACAGGGAAGTGGAGATGAGATAGGATGGAGCCTGAAGGTTATGATTTGTAACTATCAAACACCTATCCAAGTAGTACTTTATTTGGAAACAAATATTTTTTACCTCTTGGCAAATCTGGGTCTCTATCCTTACTGGGGACCTTCAGCACAATTGTGATGCAAACTAAATGAATGGTACTGATTAAGTAACAAAAAGCTTCCCAGGAGAGACAAGGTTTATAAAACCCAAACAGTTCAGGCATAAGCCTGCCCTGGGCTACTGAGTCAGAGTCACCAGGAGATTGCATTCCAGCCTTACCTGGGAATTGTAATTACATAGAACCACTGTCCTTCCCCCCAGACTTAGAAAAAGTAAGAGGACAGAATGTGGCTGTCAAGGACGGTAACTATTTCATATTGTCATTATCTTCACGGATATTGGGTACCATGTATGAAATCTGAGCAAGGGACTGGCTGTGTGGCAACCACTGCTTTTGCATCGTGCTGAGATTTTTATCAGGTGAATGTGGAGACCCCCCAATCCTCATCTGTAAATCCAGAGCAAGGCACACAAGGATTGTCACAAGGAAGGCAAGGCATGAATTCAACATCTTAACTTCAGTGCCCATCAGCATTTCTAGCAGGGCAAGCCCTTATTGCTCACCCCAGGACCACAGATCGGAGGGCTCAGGTCAGTGCACACACACAGATGCCCCTTTTAGCACTGGAGTCACTCTCGCTACTTCCCATTTTGCTGGGATATTCCAGCAGCCTGATGCTGGGAGAAGCTGGTGCTGTGAAGCGCTGTCTCCCATTCCTTCCCCAGGACTGGCACTTGGGTTGATGTAGCCTGTCCAAAACGGTGCTGGTGAGGAAAGACTCCTCCAGGGTAGTGTGACTCCAGCCCTGCACTCAAATCCCAACATGACCCCATGTCCCCCCTGCTCAGATGCTGCATGGTGCAAAGCAGGGGGCTGGCCCCAGCATTTCCATGTCCTTGTGCCTGTCACTGTGATCTGGATTCCAAGTGAAGGAGAAGAAATGTCTGCTGCCATCCCCTCCCCAGCTCCTCTGCTGGTGTACAGCCAGCAGGTCCCGGCGGTATCCGTGTTGCCTGGCTGAGTCCTATATGAGTCTCTCCTCCTTGCTGAACTGCCGTGGTAAATCAGGATTAAACTACAGTCTCTGCTGCATCATAAAACCTTTAGCTCTTTAGCACCAGAGGAGAGGCAATACCACTCTCAGCCTCATCAGGAATGGTTCCCTCTTACAGATGTTCACTGACCGTAACTCCCCATCTCCTCTTCCCTCCCCTCGCTCGCTGCAACAGCCAGTGCTGTACTCTGAGGAAAAGTGATGCTGGAAAGAAGTGGTTTGTGGGCTTTTTTTCTTTTTAAATAAAATAGACAACAGTCCATAAATCTAGTCCTCCTGCCTGATCATTGCTTCCCTGTGTTTCCCTCTGGCATTGTTGGAAAGCGGCTCTTGGAACAACCTCTTAAAAATGGATTGGCAAGAGCAAGGGAAATTGTTCTCAGTGACAACAATACCGTACACATATTTGTATATTTATTCTGAAGATCAAATTGATAACAACAGGTCCCTTCATGCCTGCTGATTTATCTGCTGAACAGGTACCTGTGCCTTATGCACTGCATGGCTATAACTGTCATGGCTGATACAGGGATAAGATGAATAACCTCTACAGATTTCAGGTACAAGTAGGAAAATGTAATCATAACTCACTTTAGAACCAAGTGATACATATTTATATTTTGCCTATCACAGTCTAGCAAGCCTTTCCCTTTTATTTTGCATTCATGGACCTGTGTGCACATCAATCTTTTTTTCAGTTTGTTAATATTGTTGTCACTCAGCTGAAATTTATTGTCACATGACTTATGATTGGGAGACAGTTTCATCTGAGGAACATTCTCTTAATTTACCATAATCAAATTTCCTCTCCTGGCTTGACTCTGAGACACAAAGACCGAGACTTTGCTCGGTTCTAACCTATTCCACTTTTTCCTCCCAAACTAGCAGCAGTAAATGTCATAACTATTTATAAACTGAACAAGGGCAGAAGTCAAAGTAGCAAAATAACATGGATATAAACTCCTAATCAGCCCCATCCACTAAATGGATGTGCTTAAATGCCCACAGGCTGATTTCTCTTGGGAGACCTGGCTTTGAAGGACCTTCTTTGGGTCACGATTGGCTTCACCATGGCAAAAAGAAATGACAAAGGGCAGCACCCCTGTGCAAAGGCAGTCAGAAAAGCAGCTTTGCCTACCTTGGGCAATTTTTAACGGCTTTAAATGCCTTCTGCACTTCCAGTCTCACCAGACTTCCTCTGGATTTTATGCCATGAGCACAGCAGCAGTGGGATGGGCATGGGGACTCTGCTCCATCACTGTGGCCGAGCTGGCAGGTCTGGGCTCTTTGTACCCTCCTGATTTTGGGGATGAGGGTGACCCTGAGCAGGACCAGCTCTGCCAGGCAGGATGAAGCCACTTCTCCTATGCCAGCAGAAGGGCAGACATGGCCATTGCAGAGAAGTCTCCACCATCGAACTTCACTGAGGGAAGAATTTAACTTTTCTTTCTTTCAATCTTTTTTTAGAGGTCATAAATATTTATGAAGTGCCTGTCAGTCATTTTTAGGGTTTCTGACTGAGTGTGTCACAAGAGAAGGGCTTTTATGAAGATTTATAGTAAATTGCAGTAAATTGTATTCCTGTCAGGGAGGACAGAGGAGTTGCACAATGTCAGGGGATGCAGGAAATCTCCCCAGTATGGCAGTGATGCTCTAGGGTGAGCCTGTCCCTGCCCGGGGGTCATTGTGAAGCCTGAGCACTTCTCAAGTGTCATGTCAGTCCTCACTTCAGCCAGGCATGGCTGGGAGAAACTACCTCTTCTTGGGCAGAAATCACAGCAAATCATGCTAATGGAGCAGGTGCATTGCTTTCCTAGATTTCTCCAGAGCTAAACACTCCTTGTACACAGAACTGCCATGCAGGGATTTTATCCAGCTTGGGTATCACACACAACTCCACCTCTCCTACTGCATCCCAACAAGAAAATAGTGCTGGATTCTCACACCAGCAAGATTTCAGAATATGAGGGGTTGTGAAAGTGGGTCTGATACATCAATGCAACAGCAAGCATTGAAGAAACACTTTTCCTACAGTAAAGCAAATCAAAGCAAAGCCAGAGCATGTTCCAGGAGTACATTATTGCAACTATCTGTTGTGAAGTGAGGAAGGAGACAGAGGCTGCTTTGGAACCCTAGAATAATAGAATGCATTTTAAAGATCCAACACCACTGCTGTGAGCAGGGACATCTTCCACCAGACCAGGTTGCTTTTAAGACACGTCCAGCCTGGTCTTGAACACTTCCAGTGATGGGGCAGCCACAACTTCTCTGGTAAACTATAACCTTACACTTCACCAAACCCTGCTGTGACACACCTGCCACACAGAAGTCCTTTGTTCTCAAAAAAACCCCAAACAAAACACTCCCCCCCAAAAAAACCAATTAAGGTTTTAACAATAAATCCTCAAAAGCTACACCCAGTACAGTCCTTACACCAAATCTATTTGCCCATCACATTGTCACTTCCAGAAAAGAAAAGCAGGATGGCAACATAACCTTCCCTGGTGTTGTAACCACAGACCCTCTCCTGAAAGATGCATCCCAGCTGTCTCAAAGCATGAACTGCTCTTTCTCCCTGTCTCAGTGTCCCAGTCCCAGTGACTTTGAAAGAAGTAAAGAAGTGAAATGTAACATTTTTACACCTGCCACAATTTTGTCTGATTCTGCTGCTCATAATTAGGACTACAAAAGATTAAGGAAAAACTGATGGCACCCCAACACTGAGGTAAATCATCACGGCACATTAACTTGGAACACTCGATTACATTCCCCTCCCCACTCCAGAGCCACACTATTATTCTTTGGCTGATTCCTTCACTTTATATTTTGCTCATTAAAGTAGGGGAAGAATGTCAAGATCACACTTTGCCCAACAAGAAAGAAATGTGAAGATGGGAAGTGCTTTTGCATTAATTGAATCAAGGATGACAGTGCAAGCAGCTTTGAGCCCCATAAATCTAGACAGGGTCCTGTCAGATAAAGTATCAATGTGCTTTATCAAACTTTGTCCATAGATTTATAGAGTGCTCAGGCCACAGATCTGTAGTTCCTCAGTGTAATCACTTCAGCATTTTCTGGCTATGCTACCAAGCTCCATGTGAAATAATGGAATTTATTGACAGAGAAGCAGGCACTGCAATTTTGCTGTTGTTTAGAAAAATTGCCCATCAATGAGGTGTCGGTGGAGAAAGACAAAAGATATTACAGTAAGATGACTATCTCCTGACTCCTGCTGAATTGGTAGATGAGCCATTAGTTCCATGGAGGGAAGAGGTGGCCACTCTTCCAGAGAACTGCTCTGGTTTGTACTTTGAAATTGTACTGCTCCAAGACAAAAAAAAGCCCTGAATAAAATCAAACCCCAAACCCTAGACTTGTTCCAGTCTGCTGAATTACTTCAGTCACGGTTTGCAAGTCAGAAGTCTGGGTTTTGTCAGTGTTGTTTTGGTTAAGCTATCACAATATTTAACCTCCTAATTACATAGATCTCTCTTTGCACAATTTCTGTTCACATTTCACTGTCTATTAAAATGTGTAATTACCACTGATCACATTAGCTAAATGTGTATCATTCTTCCTCTCAGCATTAGAGGATATAGAGCGCGTGAGTTCAGGAAAGACTGTTGAAATGAGGCTGAATGTAATATCTTTTTTTGCACTGCTCTAAGTCTTTTGACTTCTCATTTGGTTTCAGGAAGGAAACAGAGGAGTCTTGCCAGGAATTCTTAACAAAACAGGGTTTACATTTACTGCAAGGAGTGGGAATGCATGTTCATGTGGGCATCAATTTATAATGCACTCTGCTCTTTTTCAGAGATGGCTGCAGGAGTTGGCACGTGGCCCAGTGCTTTGGGAGCAGGACTTTGGGGTCTTGCTGTGCTGAAGGTGATTGTGCTACAGGACTGCCTGTGTTTCTCCACCTGGCTTCAGATCACCTTCATTTCAGCAATTAGCATGACCTCCTTCTGTCCTGACTGTCCTCTAAGAATGCTCAAACTGTCTCAAAATCTTTCCTTAAAATTTTTCTATTTTCCACCTGTCATCACCTGAAAACAGTTTGTGATTGAATGATGATTAGAGCTCGGGGCAGGGGAGGAGCCCCCGAGAACCCACCTGGGCTGCAGTTGGAAAGCCCTGATCATGCCATCAGCACATAATGATGCAACTTGTCTCCCATTGGGTTCTATTAATCCTGCTTCCCCAGCATCCTTTGATGCTTATTACTGCTCCAATTGTTTGTGCAAGCTGCTCAAGCAGGTCCATGGGTACAGGCTCTGCTGCTCTGTGAATACCTTGGGACTCCAGACATGGCTCTTGCTCCTTTATTTCCAAAACTACAGAGTTGATGCACATGAGCTGAAAGGCATCCCTGGCAAGCAGATACATCTCATCCCTTATTCTCCCATGACATTGACTGCAAGACACTGTCATTTGCTCATTAACTTCATCCTGCTACCAAAGCATTTGTGGGAGACACAGAGGTGGGAATGAGTTCTTTCTTCTGTTGGAGTAGCTCAGGCCCCAAATGAAATCAGGACTCTGTTGCTCTAGGCAAAATATAGCGACTTAGAAATACTCCTGGCCTCAAAAACACACTGTTCAAGCAAAGGAAGGAAAGGTGGAAGGGGAAGCAGAAATCCTGAAGAATCAAGTGACTTGCCTCAGGCTACAGAGGAGGTCAGTGGCAGAGGCAGAGCCCAAGGAGCTTTCTAAATGCTATTCCTGCTAGTGGGGACCTTGACCTGAGAGATAATCATGACTGAAGTATAAGCAGTATCCAGCCTGTGTCTCTGGGCCAGGATGAATTCCTTATTTTGATGTGACATTATCAATTGCACAAAACTCCCGGCCTTTTCCCCATGCCTTGATGACCCTTAGGGAACAGAGGGGGATGCACAGTAAAGGGCAGCTCAAGGAATGGAGACAGGCTGAGAAATAAAATGCTAGAACAAAGCACTGTGGTTTCATGTCATCAGCAAACCCCCAAATTCCAGCCCAGGCACACATGAGACATTCAGACACAGACAATAAATAGCAATGAGGAGCATTGCATGACAGTGTCATGGAGTGGGACATGTACATAACACCGGCAGGACTAATTCCAGACAGGCAGCTCCTGTTGGAAGAGAATGTCTGGCTTGTAACATATCCCTGCAACATGGGCATTTCCCAGTTGTGAGGCCACTTGAAAGCACAGCCTTCAGTTCTTGTCCTGACGCTGGAGGATGTTGTGCTTAAAAAGACATTGTGAAGCCAGGGATGGGAGAGCTGCTCCACATCTCACAAGAAAAGCCTGTTCTCACAAGATTTCCAGTCAAACTGAATACACCCACGGCTGAAAGGATGAACACACAGCCAAACTCCGCGTAAGTAAGGACAAGGCACATCCTACATCCCGCCTGAAGCCGAGTGACAGGTAGTGTCCTCTTATGACCCTGCTGGGCTGGGCTGGGCTGGGCTGGGCTGGGCTCCCATGCCCTAGTTCAGCCCTGAGGAGATGGACAGACCTCCACCAACAGTTAAATTAGAGTAATAAAAATCCAGTTATGGACTTTCTCAGGTGAGCTGTTGTATCTGACTGTGCAAGCACCCTCTGTCCCTGAACAGCACTGGTGTAAAGCCCCACTGACAAGCACTTCCAGCAAAGCAGTGGCAGCGTCCAGCTGGGAACACACTCAACCAAAGCCTTGTGATAGTCTGGCTGCACCATAATTTTGTGAGTGCTTCTTTAAAACAACATTTTTTGTCTCCACTTACCACTAGTCAACTTGTTCTCCTGCTTCAGTACCACCTGTAAAATCAAACCTCCTCCAGCCCAAGGGATCCAGCCACAGTGCTGAGTCCCATGGGCACCCCACACAGCCCTGCAGGCACTGCAGTGGCCCCAGGCAGCCCTCACAATGGGACTCTGAGTGACAAACAGAGACTATTTGCCTTTTAGACACACTACCTGTGCTTTCCCCACTCCTTTCATTCCTTGTACCTGACCCAGCAGCAAGAAAAGTGAAGTGTGTGGTGCTCAGGCTTGAAAAATACTGGCAAGCAAATGAGTGGAAGTGCAGTTGAGTCATATTGTGCCTCACTATTCCTGCTCAACGTGTGCTTGACCAGTGAGGAAAGATACAGGTGAACCCCAAGGAAATCCATCAACCCATTCTAATTTTATTCTGGTCAAAATGCATTTAATTCACCTGTCCTCCACCTAGTCATAGCAAATCAAAAACCTCTTTCCACTTCTCCATCTCCTGTGCCCTTCCTGAGTGCCTTGTGTAACTTCAGTGTGATTTTGCCTCTCCTTCTCCCTGTCTGCAAAGCCCCTGCTGGTGATGTTGGCATGTGTAACACCACACTGGGCAGGGCACAAATGAAGTATGGTCAGGATGGTATTTCTCAAATGAAACCAGAAGAGAAGGTGCATGCTGGGGAGAAGCATGAAGAGAAATTTCACAAAACAAATGACCAAAGGTCTGCCATGGCGCCCAGATGTGGAGAATTTGTTTCCAGACAGGAGACTGCAATATGGTTGCAGACAGCAGTGTGTTAATGCTGCTCTCTCTTGGTTTCTGAGGTCTGCATTATCCTTGGCAAAGAAAGCATTGCCATAGCTGCTTATCCTGTGGATAGTCCAATAAAGGAACCAAATCCCCAGAAAAAGTGGAACAAATGTTTTCTGAGACACTGCTAGTCCAGGACAGCACGAAACACAAAGGTGGATGAGTATCAAAGGAGAAACTGTGCCACATATCCTTACTTGATTTAAGTCCCTTAAAATAGGGACTGGCCAACTCATGTCCTTTCATTAGCTCAACATTCACTAAGCAAATAAATTAATGGGAGGAAGTTGTGCAGTAGGAGTTAATTTCTTGATTTAGCTGCAGTGTATAAGTGCTTCTCACACTTAATGGGTTTAAAATGCAGCATCCAAAATACATATTGCACAGAGATATTACAGAACACGAGCAATGCTTCCAGGCACACACACAAACACACTCCAACATGCAGGAGCTTCCTTCTGCTTCCTCATGACCCTGAATTAATTCTTATGTTAACCATGCACTTCTCTATAACTAGTCTCTTAAAAGATTTGCTCCGAGCTGGCTGAGGCTTATTACGTGCTTCCTAACCCTTCTCCATGCTTGGAATTACCATCTGGGTCTGTCCATCACTGTGCCCAGAGAATTGCAAATATCCACGACGCCTCTTGCCTGGCTCTGTTTCAGCACAAATTGGGGTTAACCATGATCTAAACAAAACAAGAATAGTGCAGAGGTCACTGGTTGTGATGGTACAGAGCGGTTTGCGTTGGAAGACAGTTGATGCTGGAACACTGTTCAAAAGCTAAGGTCCCTTTCAACTTAATTTGTAGGTTTGTAACAGTAGAGATGAGTTGTTAATTCACCCTTGACAGCTTTATTCAACAATCGATGCATAGTCCTTGGAAATTAAATAATGAGGATCAGTGCTATCTTGTATTTGTTTTTAAGGGTATGAAAGGACATCAGCCATTACTCACTGGAGAAGCAGAGTGATTTCTATAGTCAGAGACTTGAGAAGAAACAACCTGATCCTCTGATGGTGTAGGAAACCCCCAAACCTCAATGGGGATATCCTCCATCTAACAGAGAAAACTGGTAGTTCTGCAGGACTATCTGGGCTGAACTTTGCTGGAAAGAAGTTGTGCAAAACACTACAGTGATGATCAAAAATACCTTGACGTGTCCTGCTTCTTTTTTTTTTTTTAATTGGTTTGTTTGTTGGTTTTTTGTTTTTTTTTTTACTATGGAAATGTAGAGTTCTAAGGAAGGAAAAACCAAAGATTAAAATACTCAACTGGAGCATCTTTTAGTCCATTCCCACATCTGTTCTGCAACTTCCCCCAGCTCTGGCAAACCACCTGGTCCCTTCACAGTTTCAGTTCTCTTTTGTAAAATGAAGATGACATTTGACTGCCTGTAATTAAAGCTAAACACCTTAACATTGTGACCAGGGTATTTCAGGTTTGAGTACCATTTATGTCCCAAGGGGATCCATATCTCCCATGCCCCTGTCCCTTCAGAGATCACCCCTTTGCCTGGAGCCCAGGCAGCAGAACAATGTTCCTATATGCTGTTTCAGAAAGCCTCAGTCCTCAAAGCCATAAATCACTCACCTTTCTCAAGCACTGAATTCATTTAAAAGAGGGGAAAATAAAGACTAGAGCAAAGAAAGAACTAGATTTCATCATATGGGAAGATTGTGAGGGGGACTCTGCCTTTGAAGTGCCTACAAGGGAATCTAATCAAGGCATTTACTATAAACAGGGAAAATCGATCACAGAACATTTTTAACATTTAAAACATGTCTCTGTTTGGACAGCTGAGACATCCCATTACTGTGAGTGACACTCCCGGATCAGGGGTCTACACAATTTGAGAGAGCTGTAAATCATCCCCAGACCTCTGGGCACACAAACATTTATAGAATTGCTTTAAATTATTTGTAAATAAAGGGCCAAATTCAGCCCTGGGCAGAGAGTGTCTCTGCCTTTGTCTTCATTGGCAATGACGTTGCCTGATGCCAAGGCTGAGCTGAGCAGGGGGTAGGTGGGACCAGGCCCAGGTGTGACACTGGGGAGTTTGAAGATGGCACCTGCCTGAGACCCCTCATACCTCCTCAGCAGGGCAGGAACTGGTGGGCAGTGGCAATTGTACAAGTATGTATTTCCTGGAGTCACAGTGTGTGGGACATCTAAACACACACAATGGGTTACAACAGTGAGACTCCACAGCCTGGCCCTGCATCCTTGGCCCCATCTTGAGGTTTCAAATTAGAGATTTTGACAACAGGATGTTCTCATGTGAGCCAGGGTGGGATCAGTGGGGTCATGTGTTCATTGGAGTGGTATTAGGGCAGGAGACCTCCTGCCTGGCTCATTAGTGATGGAGGAAGTTGGTCCTTCCAGCCTCCATGAATCACAGGAGCAGTAAGTGAAGGGGCTGTTGTTCCCACTGCCTCTCATGTCTGGGTCTGTTAATGCCAACAGGAAAGGCCCATTACAAAGGATTTTAATAAAGGGCTGATTTGTAAACACGTGTGCCCCTGGGCTCATTTGTAACGTGAGGAATGCCTGCTCTCTCACCTGTCTGCTAAACTTAAAAGAGGCCATTTGCTGTGATGCATTACCCTCGGAAATCTCAATGGATTTTCCTAGAGCATTTCCTACAGACTTTCTATTGAAACTAAATGGAACTATCCATGTTGGATCACTTTATAAAATCTCCCTAGAATTTCCTGCCAATGCTTTATAGACAATGCTTGCAAGCAGAAAGAAGGATAAAGGACCCTGTTCCCCCTTTGCCTCCCCTTGGATCTCACCCTAAGTGGAGGCACTTTTCCTCTGTGGGGAGCCCGTGGAGTTTCTCAGACTCAGAGACATCTCAGAACACCTGTAAAGTGCATTTATTGATTTGTATTTGCACATTTGGAAAAGCAAACTCCAGAATGGATATTAAATAATGAAAAGGGTTTTTTTCCCCCATTTTTAATTTGTGTAAATATTAAAGGGACATACACTAGTCCGAGTGACATCCCAAGCAATCCTATTGGACCTCCAGGAGGATGCTTTGAGGAGGTATAAACCAGCAGAGTCTGCCCAGCTGTATTTACCTTCTGGCTGACATCAATACAAAATATCAAACCTTTTATATTTGTTCAAGTGCAAAGGCTAAACTCCACGTGATAAACTAAACACATGAACTTGACACTGAAAAATCTAGAACTTGAAAGGTTGGTAAGTGTCCAGTGTCCAAAAGCCCTTTTTTCACTGAAAAACAACATAATATCCCGAGTTGAAAATCCCAGAATTACAGAACCCAGAAAAAAAAAGGCATTGGAAATAGTGTCTCTTGTGACAGAAAGCAGAGGGATAACCTGCAGTGGTACTGTAGGGGCTGCTCCTGTCTCTTGGGCAGGTGCTTGGTCGAAAGAAATTCTGGTGGACCCTTAAAATTAGCATTATAGCCACTTGGGTATTTATAAATCAAGTGGAAAGGACGTATCTCTTCCCGTGGTTCCAAAAGAGAAATACAACATCATCACTGGATGGATAAAGCTTTGAGAGGCTGCAGCACTGTTGCTTTTTTTGCATCTACTGCAGTCAGCTGGGGTTAAAAGGCTGAAAGCCAGGAATACAGGTTCCATA